>VWZY01010454.1:0-34240 GCA_013399075.1 Chloroceryle aenea
GAGAAATAAAACCCAAGAAAACACAAGTCATCCACGATGGAATTGCTTATGACCCACTGACCAGTGACCAACCAGCAATCCACCTCTTCCAGCCACCTCCCCGCAATTTATATACTGAGCACAACGTCCTGTTGCATGGAATATCCCTTTGGCTAGTTTGGGTCAGGTGTCCTGGACATACACCCTTCCATCTTCTCGTGCACCTGCTCCCTGGCAGAGCATGAGAAAATGAGAAATCCTTAACTTAGGATAAGTGCTACTTAGCAACAACAGAAACCTCAGTGTGTTAACAGCATTGGTCTCACACTAAATCCAAACCACAACACTGCACCAGCTGCTAGGAAGAAAATTAACTCTATCCCAGCTGTAACCAGGACACTAATACACAACAGCAATATCTGTTGTACAACTATTACTACTAATTCTGTCAGATAATGAATAGACAGAATTATTCTGAGTAGGATAAAAATGAAGTAAGACATATATTCTGTTGGTTCTTTTGTCATTTTTTCATGAAAAGCTGAGACATCTGAACTAATGAAAAGATCATCCAGTGCCCAGTTAGATCACAGTGTTGTTGCATTTATTCACCACAAAGAAAAGCAGATTCTTGGTTTAAGTTTCAACCTATCTGAAATATTCAGATGTTCATGGTCGACCCGCTCCAAAGCTGTCTGCTTCACAGCTGAAAAAGCAGCTTTTCTGCTCACTTTCCTCACAAGTAGTATGAATCATACAAGACAAAATCTGCTTTCTGTTAAGTCCCTGGTTTGAAGTTCTGTCCTCTGTCCCTTACCAATGGTCATTTTCTCAGGTCTGACTTAGAGTGAAATTTGACATTACAGCTGAATCTCAGATAATAATTCTGATGATGATACATGAGTCAGGTAGCTTTCATTTCTTTCTGTCATATATGGATTGGCTCTGAGCTACTGTGAGGAAAAACTAAGTGAAATTTATCACTAGCAGGATTTATGGTATGACTGTAAACCACTTGGAGCTTGGCTTTTCATCTTTTTTAGAACATATTCTTTCTTCATCTTTGGATCCAGTCACAAAATTTGTAAGGAAAAAGCTATTAGGGATTTCTTCAGACAGAAATTTCCCCAAAAATGGTTCATTAGGCATAACACTTGCAGAAAAGCCACAAGTACATTACACTAGAAAATTCCTCAGCAGTCCTGAAGTCTCCTCTATAATACTTAGCATAAAACCTGAAACTTGTATTTAGCACAGAGATGAAAAACTTGTTTGTTATACCATTGCCTTCTGTTCCCCTTATAACGTTACATCTATCAGACAATAATAACATGCATTCCCACTAAAATTTCTAATGAACGTACAAAGAACATATTTACATCCTGTCAGCTTTAGGAAATCCAGACATTATGGAGAATTTGAAGTTAATGAGGTTAATAAAGGTCACGGTCTCACTTTCAAGATAAAATTATGTAGTGAGCATTTCTACATTTGATAGAGAGAAATACTGCAGTCACCCCTCACATTTTTTTTAACTTCTTTTAAATTATTATCTCTCCTCCAAAAATATATATAATGAAGTCCTCCAGAAGTACTGTAGTAGAAATGGCCATGATTATGTAGGTATATATCAGTGAGGGAGTGGGCAAGAAGAGAAACTACAGATCTCTTCCCAATAGTACATTAGCAGAGTAAGGTTCTCATCACAAATTATTCTCTGCTCATTAAAGTACTTTCATGGGCTGAACTAAGCAAGACTGATTCTTCTTTTGAACAGGCAGCTTCATCAAATATTCAATTCTCAGGTGTGTACTGATTATTCTGCATTGGCTGGGTTTTTTTTAATTCCCATTTCTCCCAAGATCCTCTTGCGTCAGATTTCATGGGTTGCTTTCCATGCCATATGTTCTGAAAGGAGAAGCAAATTCACATGACAGGAGTAGGTAAAGAATAAATAAAACAACAAGAAGGAAGAAGAACAGGAACCACAAAAAAAGTATTTTTTTATCTTCAGTTCAAAATCAGATGTTACAGCTACGACTGGTAGGGAAGAAAACATATAGAAGAGAGGGTTTGGACAATTTATGTTCCTCACCATCAACTTGGTACTCAGATGCCCCATATATTGTTCTTTGCCTGGTGATTCTGTCTTCATTGCTAGACAGCTGGATTCAAAGCTTGTGTAAATGCATGTAGCACGAACAGATTCAAAAGTGCTATATTGATCTACTCTGAAGGAAAATTTGGACCTTAGTGATGTAATTTAAGAAAGGTTTGTATGCACCCAGAGAGAAGCCTTTCATTATTATTTCTCCTCAGTGATTGTGTTCTCTATTTATACCAGCAGAATAAAAAAATAAAAATCCCACAAATCTCTTGCTCAACAAGAAAAATGATAGTGCAAGAATTGCTGCTTGTTCTGGGATTGCTTTTATTTTATATTAATAGTCACACTTCTAATCCTAGTATCATGATTCAGTATTTGAAGTAATGGAGGCAATAGGAAGTCATTTGTATGTAGGAAAGGCAGCTTGGACAGCTTAGGGCAAGCTCACAGAGAAGAACATGTGCCACTGGCTTGACGTTGAGGAATGCTAAAGGGTCTCCTGGAAGACTAAAAGCAAATCTTAAAGTAATGATATTTGGGGGTGTAGTAATGCANGTAGTAATGCAAAGAGAGGGGGAGATGGGGGAAGGGGAGAGCAGCAGGGGGCGGAGGTGGGACTACTGCAAATATATCACACACACAGAGAATCACTACAGTTAGAAAAGACCTTTAAGATCATCAAGTTCAACCATTATCTAAATCTACCAGTGCCACTACTGCACAATCTCCTCAGGCACCGTATCTTGATGGCACCATCCAGGGATGGTGATTCAACCACTTCCCTGGGCAGCCTGTTCCAGTCTTAAATAACCAGTCCTCAGTTAAGAATAAATATTTCAGTAAATGACTCCATAGAGTAAATATGGAAAAACAATTCAAGTTTGTATATTCCAAATGCAGTGAAAAAAATGCGGAAAAAAGTCTACTTAAAAATAGCCTATTTTAAAATTATTTACAATTTTAAAATAATTACTTTTGTGTGCCCTGACTAATGATGCCTGACTGTTCAGGGATGAAATAATGCCAAGTATTTTAAACCCATTTGTAATGGGTGGAAGCTGAGGCATAGGAAGTTTCACAGAAATATAAGGAAAATTTTTTTCACAGTGAGGGTGACGGANATAGTATACCTTGTTGGTTAGATTGGGGTCACCTCCCCTGTCCACTCTCCCTGCAGGTGCAGCCTTTCACTTTCCTGTACCCCTAAGTGTGGTACACAAGATCCAGCAGTGGCCTCGGTCTGCACGCCAATCCTTGGTAATAACTCTTAACATGGGACACTGACTGGGAAAACAGGCTACTAACTTCAGAAAGTGCAATTAGTTAGAAGAACTGAGCTGAAAAGTAAAATCACTGAACAGAATTAGTTCTGTTCTCACTCAAACCAGGACACTCCTGGCATCCCCAGACACCCCAGAATCACCAAAAGAGATGTCCTTCTTGCACCTTTCCAGTACAGGTGATAAGTTTCTTTTTCATCTCTCTCTATGTTCTGTTCTGGTTTTGAGCACAGACTTTTCTGGAGCCCATTTGGTTCTGAGTAGCTTTTCAATGGGTTTGCTCAGTGCTGTTTACATTGAAGTGGAGGGATTGATGGCTGATAAAGCAAGTTACTTCAAAGGTCTGGGCAAATGAGGAAAATGCCAGACTCATGCTATTTTATGTGTAGGCTTCACCATAGATAAGATAATTCAGTGACTCTTACTGTCACAAATACATTAATATACTCCACAAAGTAATTTTAACTTTTCAAAAGGAAATATGGCTATTTGTCAACTCTCTATACTCTCTGACCCCTGATTCCACTTGTCAAATAACTGGCAAATGACCTGTCTTAATATGAAGACCTAGCAAGCTGACTGTGTTCCCTGGTCTCTTGTGAGAAAGAGGATTTACACTGAGAATTCAGCTGTGACTGATGTTCTTGCTTGAGATGGAGTCTGAGACTGTTACTGTCCTCTCTATTTTTTATTTTTCTTTCTCTACACTTATTGCTATAGTTTTTAGGTATCTGGTTCTTACTTTATGGCCCGAAATCTCCTGGGAGAAAATATTACCCTGACATCTAGTTATACTGGATTGGATTTTCCACTTTTGAATGCAATCTGTATCTGATCTAATTTTTATCTGGAGTTTTCAATGTAATTGTAGGTGGACAACAATGTGTGGGTGCATACACACAAACACACGTGCACACATGAACACACACAGAGGTTCCTTTTTTTTTTTTAAGTAGTATTTAAGTCTATTTAAAATTATTTAAAAATCTGGACAATTTCATTACATTTTTTCAGACAAATAAGCATTTTGTGGATTTAAGTGTCATTCAGAAAAAGTAAGGTAGGAGGAACGGTTCTTTTGTTCTTTCATGAGATATCTGGGTAGGCTGCTGGGGTTGTAAGAGTTGTTCACACCTCTCTTTCCTTCTCTGAGAATGTGTGAACTTCAGGTGAGTCTTCTGTCCCTCAGGAGAGTGGCCCAACTGCTAACTATTGTGCATTCTGAATTGAGCTGTCTTTTTGAAGTTCGAAGTAGAACCACTTTGTATGTGTCTTAAATATTCACGGACACAAAGTGAAAACCTGACTTAAACCAGGAAGTTATTTATATGGTTTCTGGTATCCATGCCAGTGAATATTTAAAGAATTACTACATCAGCTTCAAAAGACAAGAGTGAGATAGGCATGTCTTCAACTACTGTTCAGTTCAGTGGTTAAAACAAGCTCCTGTGAGTAGGACTCTAGTTAAAATTCTTGTTCTGAACATTGTTAGAGAAGTCTCTGACCTCATTCAAGTACAGTGGCATAGCAGCCATGCTGTACTGCACTCCCTTCTTTTCATTCACTTTCTGAATCTACTCCTCTGTTTAATCAAGAATTTGGCACCTCCTTCCCCTCCCCACTCCATGTCCTTAAATGTAATCCTTCCCCTTCCAAATCTGAAGTGCTCCTCTCATCACTGCAATGCACTCTCCACTCTAATGTATTCTTCCTCTCTAATGTGCATACCATTTTGGGGAATTTTGAGAGGACAGCAGTTTTTTCTATTTATTCCTTTTACTGCCACTCACCTATTTTTGGAGAACTGACTTCATGAAGGATTAAAAATACCATAATAATGTTGACGATGAGTGCAATGAAAAGTTATGGAAGAGATGGACAGTTGATAGATTTCTGATGCCATTTCACTGATTGCCCCCAATTGTTTTCTGGTTTTTTTTTTTTTGTTTTTTTGTTTGTTTTTTTGTTGTGTTTTGTTTTGTTTTGTTTTGGTTGGTTGTTTTGGGGTTTGTTTATGTTTGTGTTTGTTTTGGTTTTTCCCCCCCACTATCTTGCACTCTTTTAGGAAGTCGACTTGCCAGGCTGAGGGAAGTTAAAAACAACATATTCAAAGTTTTCCTTATTAATTAGTCTCACTCCATCTTCCTCAGCTCCCTTTCTCCTCTAGTGGGAAGCAATACGATAATTATTAGACAGCTGCATAACCAGCTGGTTGGAGTTCTCCAGGCTACTAATTGCTCTGGTAAGATCTACAGGAAATTCAGTGTGCTGTATACTAATGTACAGGGCAAGGCATCTGCCAGCTCTGCCCACATTTATGAATGCATGGAAAGGGAGCTATCGACCTGTCATTAACACCAACCCAAAATATTGAGAGAGCTGGACTTTACAACAGCCATAAAAGAGACTATTCACGTTTCTAAAGCACCTATTTAAATTGATGTCCTAAATGTATTCCTCTTTCTTTCAAAAATCATCAGTTCACATAATGCTTAAGCAGTCCTAGCACAGCACCACAGATCAAGGTACATGCAAACAATTTGTCTTTGTGGATTTCTTTCTGTAACCTTCAGCTCCATGGCTGTTATTCTGGTCACACTGAGAGAGAGTGGGGGCAGACTGGGGGCAGAGGCACTAGAAGACTCTTTGGCAACAAAAAGGATGTGATACAGCCCATAGGAGGATCTCTGAGCAAGTGTTGAGGAGGGATCTAATTTGGTAAGTAACAGAAAATCACACAGAGAGCGGATGAACAGAAAGAGCATGCTGGATGATATTTAAGAAGATGGTCGAAGTAGTCAATGTCTTTCTGCCTCATTAGATGCTTAATGATAAATTTTCGAGTGGTAGATGAAGGGAGTACACTCAAATGGTGAACATGTGTTGCTGAACCTTCTCAGAGTGCACAAGTGCCTGGCATCTGACATGTAAGCTCAGTCTTCAAGTGGGTGCTGGGGAGGGGGAGTAAGGAAGCTTGTGGATAATTAACTGCAGACAACTGTTCTTTTATTCATTTTATGCTCTTTTTAGAATGTACTTGTAGGTACTCATTCTGTGCCTCAGGCACCTTAACAATCAGTTACAAGTCACAGGCTAAATAAGGGGTGTACCTGTGAATAGATCCACTGCTGCTCAGTGTAGCTCTAGAGAAAGAATAAAATTGATGGCTTGCACAGAATAATAACAAAAACAGGGGTCTGACACACCACGTGGGTGAAGGTCCCCTGAGAGATAGCATCAGCATCTGATAGGGAGAGAGGGAAGGATTTCTAAGCTAAAAAGTTCTCAGAGCATTGATGGCTTTGTAGGTTAAAACCATCACCTTGAATTCCACCTGGGAGCTTAGTATAGGTCAGAGAAATGCATGGAGCAAGGTCTAAATTGCTCCCAATGTGCAGCCTATCAGGCTTCAGCATGCTGTGCTGGCTTCAGGCTGAATATTTTGGAGGTGTAGCTGCATGGAGAGACCATTAAAGTCATCTAATCCTCTGCACTGTATAATTGTGGCATGATCACAGCAGGCAGGAACAGATCGCTGTATTATGCCAGGTGTAGATGGAAATAGGAGTCTTTGTTCACGGTGGCTGTTTGGTACTAAGGACCAGACCCTGGCTTGAACAGTATCCCCATCCTGCACACTAGTTTCACCGGCAGATGTGTTACACTACCTGGTTCCCCGCAAGCCTTTCTCATCTGTTCAGTCATGGGCAGCCTGTTTGGAGCACCTCTTCCCATGTCAGTGTCTTGTGCTCTGGAGCCAGCAAGGCTGATGCCCCACGTTAATTAGTCTGTTCCAAACCATGTGCAGTTTTTTTCCTCATAGCATTCCGCAGGTGAGAATCTAGTTTCTCTGGTGGACTATATACAGAGAAACAACAGAGGCCCTGACATGCTTCAGACCTTAGGCAGGCCGGAGTACACTGTGGCTGTGCCTATTGTACTTCATTTACTACAGTGAGGGCCTTGGGCTTTGCTTCTTCTGAATAATGAACCCAGATTTAAAATGTTTGATGCCTGTAGCCATTTCCTTGGTGGCTCTTGGGCATTCACAACACGGCTTGCACAGTGTAGTCTTGAGATGCTGGTTTCAGTACCAACCATGATAATGCAGAGGTGGTAACAGCACAAAAACAGTAAGCTTCTCAATCTCGCCACCATATTCCCTAGTCTTTCTCTTTTGCCTTCTTTGTCCACCTTCTGTTTGACTTCTCTATGAGGAGATGCACAAAACAGCAAGCACAAAAAACCTTGTAAGGTTTATTGCTATGTTTATACTCTATTTCACCTGTATGGGTTTTGTGCTTACAGGTAACCTTAAGCACAACATGTAGTGGCTTCCTGAAGTGGTTCTTTGGATTAGATTCTTTAGCTCTTTGTCTCTTAAAGTTATCACTGGATGTTACTGTTTGGTGGTTCCGTGTCAGCAAGTTATATACTGTCATTTCCAGAGCCTGCTTTCTTTTTGTTTTGTTTCTTTGAAACTACAATCTGAAAAGAAAAAAACAAAACAAAACCAAAAAACCCACAACTTTCTTTTTACTCTTCCAGTCTCTTTATCATGTCATGCTACAGATCCTGAGGTTGCTAGTAAGCACTACACCTCGCAGGATAAGAAAAACTCTCACTGAAGAGATAAGGCTTAAACCTCTCTGGAAACAATCAGATGTCTAGAAGTACTTTTGGCTTGCTTGTAGATTCTGGGTCTCCCTAACTGGAGATAAACCAATAAAGAAGATAACCCAGGAGGTTCCCATCTTATATGCTTATATGGTTATCTGTTTTTATTTGCACACCTATAGACTGAGGGGACCATCTGCAGCAAAGAATTTATTTGATGGATTAGGCACACTTTTTAGTGTGTGTTTACAAATGGGCTTTTCTCATTGTTTGAAAGGATCAAATCAATGGTTGGTGTGCAGATGTTTCAGCAGCATATTTCTCATCATCTAGTCCCTCTTTGGTGAATAATCACTGCAGTCACACTGCATTTTTACTACATGCTACTTGTTTCAGCCCCAAGCAACGTTCATGATAACCGCTCCCACATTCATATGACACTTAACTTTCTTATGAGCACAAGTGTTCTTGTGTTAATATTTGAGAAGAACAAATACAATGAATGATAAAAAGAACACTTGAAAAACTTTGTTGTATAGGAAATTTCCCAAACTAATCATAGACAGATTTCAGGTATAAAAACTCTGAACATCATCTTTCATTAAAAAAAAAAAAAAAGTCTCAACGGAATAAAAATTATTCAAAAGTTAAATTTACCCTGTAACAGAACATAATAAAGTACTGAAGTAAAAATGTTTTTTGTAGTATATTCAAGTTTAAACCTGAGGGTTATACTTTAAATTAACCCAAACCTCTGAGGAACTTCCTAATTTGATTGATTTTCTTCTTTTTCATTTGTTCAGCAACCAAACTGGGGGAGGAAAGAAAATAATTTGCTCTAATCTGGAATACTTGCAATGGCCATTACTTGGCAGTATATTAGGATATATCCTTTAAACCCATTTCTATTCACCAAATTACTTACATTCATTTTATGGTTAACACTTCAGGGTTTGCTGAAGCATGAGATATGATGGGAGTGAAATTTAATCACATTATTAATGTTCATATTTATGTTACTGTTTTTTCAGGGTGCTCACTCAGGATTAGGTCACTAATGTGTAGCTTATGTGTTCAGCTACAGATTGCAAGAAAATAGGACAGTTGATCTTTGTCCTAGGAATTAAAATGAAGGAAAAGTGGTAAAAAAATAGGAACAGATAGAGACAAATGTGGAGAATACATATATTCACATATGTGGTGTTTTAGAACAAGTCTTTTATCCACATCTGCATTAACCTATTCTCACTGGAAGGCACCATAGAAGAAGCAGGACATGTAGATAGAGTTCAAGGAGGGACAGCGTTACTGTTCAGAATGGGCAGATTCTTAAAAGTCAGAGTTTAAAATCAGGAACCATAGTCTGTTCAGCAAGACTTAAATATGCTTCTAGGTTTCCAGAGAAACTTAGCAAACAAATTCTCTCACTAGCATCTAGAGTTTTGTCAGACTAAAAGTCTCTTCAACTAAATATCTACATCAGTAGGTACTTTCAGGTACCTGGGACAGATGTAGAAAAGGGTGACTGCAGAATAGGGTGACAGGCTCACTTTCTCAGGGACTTCTCAAGAAAACACAGTCTCTTTGTGTTTAACAACCTGTTAAGAATTTGACTACTTGGAGTTTTATTTACACAGATCTTATCCATACATTGGGCTACAAGGGAAAACACACAAATGTCACGAGGTTTAAAATAAAGCAAGGGATGTTACTCAGTGTTGTCATCAAAAGTGGTGCTGGGGTATAGGAGAAGCAAAAATAGCATATTTGAGCTCGTGTTCTCTAATATTTTTCTACATCATTCGCAGCTGTCTTGTAACTAGCAGACACCCCTTAGACCGTTTGTGGTCAGTATATGTAATCCATTGATCAATCAGTTATAAAAGGTACACATACCTATGGTCTTCCCATTGATTTGTTGCAGAATCATTAACCATTGACTGACTTTTTTGTCTGAATGTTTCCTTCAAAGTATTCCAGTCTCTTCTTGGAATGACATCCAGTGTTATATGCCTCTGAGTGGAGTAGACTCTGGCAGGCAGACACATGCCCATATATGACTGAAGATGACAGAACTGCTGTAATCCCCAGGCTGCAGCTACTCTGAAATAAAATCATCCAGTGATAATGCAGTGATTTCAGAAGGTGATTTTAATTATTAAATAGCTTTGAATTCCTCTTTTTGACATGTCTGGATGGTACCTTCTAAAGCCCGTTCTCATGTTGTATGAGTATGAATTCTTCATGCAAGTCAGAGACATTATGCTTAAGAGATTTGTGTTAATTTTGAACCATCTTCTCTGTCCATACAATAGTCAGGACTTGATGTCTGTGAATTATGTTATTCAGCCTTTTCCAGTTTGCCTTTTGGGGGTCGTCAGCCCCACTTACTAACAGTAAGTTACTGGATTTTTGCCCTGTGTTAGAACCACAGATTTTGTATTGACATGTGAATATTCTCCCAAGTGATGTGGTGAGACTATAATAGTAGGCTTTGTAGATGGGAGATAAAGTGGGAAAGTAAAAATAGTCTTTCAGGTAGACCCCTTTAGACTATTTTGTTCATGTTTCCCATTTTTAGAAGAAATATGGAAATGAGCTGTCAGGACTCTGGGGTTAAGGTCACTCCCAGCTCAGCCTGTAGCCATTGTATTTCTTCTGCTCACAGAGGGAAGGACAGGAAAGTTTTTAAAGAAGAGCAGAGTAAAAAAATCCTTGTCTTGGATATGGGTTTCTGGGTGAGTAATTATTAGTGGTATCAGCTGCAACATCAACAGCCGTGCAATTGCCTTGCTGCTTTCTGAATGGTGAACAAGACACAATGTGCATCTACTAGTCTAAATGAACCAAACTTGATGATTTCATTCATAAATATAATTACATATTCTTATAAATCAAGCTATTCTGTGTGTTCAAACTGATATGATGATAGTGACAACTGAAAATGTTTATGGATATTCTAACTGGAACAAGAAAATGGAAACCAGTTTTACATAGACTGTGCTGTGAGGATGGGTTTTCAGTATACAGTGTTATGTACAGTGCACTCTTACTGCCTCAATCATCAGTTTCTGAGTACCATGCACAAATTACCATTACAAGCACTGTATATATTGTATACACAAAAATTACAGCTTTGTGAAAACAGCACTTTTTTGGTGCCTGAGAAGCCCTGCAATCACAGGGCATATGTCAAGTGTATCAACACATCTGGAGGCATAATCCTGCCTTCCTTAAAGGGGATGAACATAACTCATTCTTAATAGGGCCCTTACGGCAATAAAGGTTAACTGCACACTACCATGATAGCTATTAGAAGGACCTGCTAAAACCTTAAAAACCTCAGTTAGATTAACTGTTCAGGGGTTTGAAACACACCAATGCAATCCTGTCCTTGTGCAATCTATAAAGCTTGAGTGGGAGGATTGGTTAAGGCACTGACACTGTGGCAATACACAGTAACTCAAGGGTTTATATGTATGTTGGAGCTCATCTAAATCGTTACCTATGAAAGCGGCAATGCCATCTTACACTATAGTAACCATGGTCTCCTGGGTTATGCAGCCTGAAGGACCTCTAGGAAGTTTTCACATTATATTTCCACGACATGCTTTCTTTTGTTTTCCTTTAAAGCCAGCCTGCAGATATTTCTCTTTCCAAATGTGTAAGTCTGCCCAGTCCCACTCACATGGACACCTTCCTGTGGATTAATGGCTCCTGCACACAGAGCAATTCTTTGCTCTTACTAGCTGTGCTGTTAAAAGACAGCCTTCATCAAAAGCTGTTTGTACCATGCTATCATACAGTTTATTTCCAAAAGCTGAGGTAATTACGTACATTACTTAAAATGTATTTTTGTGTGTCTTTACAAAAAAAAAAAAAAAAAAGAGAGCCGGGAAAACAACAGGATGAATTTATATTTGCTGGTGCGCTGAGGAAATGGTGAATTCCTGCAGATCCAGTGGAGACATGTATTCTTCTCAGGTGCTGGTGTAAACTGTTCCCACTGAAAATCGGGTGATTTAATGTAATGCATGTTATAAGCACAGAAGCTGAACTTTAGTCTGGCAATGTAATTTCTTATGTCTCTCTGCCTGAAAGTGTTTGTTACGATTTGTTCCAAAGGATCATATTTTTAATTTAGCCCTATAATTTGGTGCAGGCTAGTCCCTTCTTGCTTCTCCTTGTCTTGCTCTCACACTTTCAGAATTTTTCCTTTAGCCTGAGCAAACTGTGTCCTCAGCTACTTGCAGTGTTTCAATGCAGTATGTTAACCACACAGGGGTGGGAGCCTGGATAATGCTAATATGCAAAAAAAACACCCCAAATCCAAAATCCAAAACCTCAGTTGTATATATATAATTCCTATATACTACATTCCCAAAAATCAGTGTTCAGTGACAACAAAGTCATTTACATGATGAACCTTCCAGTGCCTGTCTCACATAAGATAAATGTAATCTTATTTAATTTAGGGGGGGAAAAATGTAGGTGGACTTTTGTCCGAAAAAAACCAAACTCTGAGGCACAAACACTGTCATCATTAGCTGGGTTTCAGATATCTCTAGAGAAGCATCCAAAGTGGTGGGCCAGCCAGTGGAGGTATCCAGGCCTTGGTTCCTACTCCTAGAGCACTAAAACCTCTATCTTAGGTGAGGACCCACTGGTCTAATCGTTTCCATGAAAACAGTTTCTGCCACTAAGAACATGCAGCCTTGATAAGGGACACCTCCAGCCAAGTAACAAATCTTACTTCAGTTGGAACAAATTCCATCCAAAGATGCCCCCAGAGTTGTGTAGAGACCAGTGCCATGTGCCAGGAACACAGTCATGGCCAGGGTGCTGTGAGCGTCTAATCACAGGACTCAGATGATAGGCATATGAAAATAGTACTAGCTGAAGTCAAGCTGGAAGCCAGATCATGAAGAGTGTGATAAAGGAAATGGGCGATTGTGGTATTCTGCAGGCAGACGTTGGCTTGATTTGCTCATGCATTGAATCAGCAAGAATCCCATGTGTGAACACAGTATTAGGCATATCCCAGGTCCACAGATACCCAGTGGGGCTTGCTAGCTGGTGCTAGTCTCTGTGCTCGCTGCAGTTGTAGAGATAACAGCCAGGTTCACATATTGGTGGAGCGAATTCCGTTCTCTCATAGTAGGGGCAAAAAAAAGCTTATGGCACCTGCAAAACATAAAAACATCACCCACTTGAGTGCTTTTCAATGAGATGATCACTGAACTAATTCTATGAGATCTATGTAAAGTGACAAAGAAAAGCAGATTCACAAATGCTTGTAGCAGTCTCTGGAGGTCAATTTTCTAAGAGTCTTCTCCCTCTCTGGGAAATATGTATGGGTGCACAAATGAAGAGGTTAAACTTCCTCTGGGTTTAATCATTAGCACAAGGCAGACACCTTTCCATGAACACATAGCTTAAAGAAACAAAAAAAAATGCACTACAGAAAGAGCATTTACTTCTGATTAGACAGTTTCCTGTGAATTTCTGTATCAATGCCCCCAGCAGAATCAAAGGGCAAAGTCTTGACTCTTGCAGAGTCAATTCTAGCATTCCAGTCTCCTCTTACTAGTACCAGTCTTTTGTGTTATAACATTATTTTTTGGTTGTTTTGTTTCTAAGTAGTAAAATGGATACAGATATGATTGAAAGGTTTCAGACCTACAGGCAGCAGGTCTAAGATGTTGCTGTTTTTTCCGAAGCTCAGTGGTACACCCTAAAATATTAAGAAAACCAGAATGACTTTACTGAAATCAGTGGCGGTGCTGCTGATTTTAATCACATATTTTTGCTATAGTTTATTGTGGTTTTTTGTTTGTTTGTGTTTTGGGGTTTTTGTTTGGTTGTTTGGTTGCTTTTTGTTTGTTTAACGGTTTGGGTTTTTTGTGTGTGTGTTTTTGTTTTGTTTTGTTTTATTCATGTCCAGGACATACAGATGATGAAACCTGTAACAAGATATGTTTGCTTTGTCCTTATCACCAGATCCTAGATCAATGAATGTTTTCATTACAGGAGGTTTATTATAATTTTATTGGTTTTAATGCCATAAGACATTTTGCTAAAGTGCTGTGCTGCAATACAACAAGAAGACAGCTTTTTTAGCCCTATATAAACAGATAGTTGTTGCATATATCAGTGGAAGAAAGGATTATGGTCCTCAGCATACCTTTGGTTTTCAACACAGCCAAACTGAGTTATTAGTGAATACTGAGTTACTAGTGGAAATTTCCTATTATGTCCTGCTTTGAAATACTAGTAATGGAAGAATATTCAAGTGGACTTTAAGCTGACCCTTGTTCTAAGGTCTGACATGATGGTGAAGTCTTCCAGTCACCAGCAAATTCACAGTTCATTTTTCTTAATAAACTTACCTGGCTCAGCAGTCCTTCACCAGGCTGGCTAAGCAAAGAGATCGAGTGTAAATACTTGCATTTTAAATAAAGTAACTGTCTTGAGATTATTGTTAGAAAGTTGGTAATTGCCAGTGTGTGCAATTTTGCAACCATTTGTGATGAATTGGTGATTCAAAGACAAGTCACTCAGTAGGATGCAGTGTGTGAAGGACAGTAAAGCAGCATGTGGTGGCTGCAAAGCTTCCTTGGGGTCCTCAGGGTGCCAGGCACAAACTGTAGGTAACCAGGAAGTCTTTCAAACCTCAAGTTTACTGTCAAGTCCTGAGGGATATATGGAAATCTTAGATTCTTGTAGTTCTTTTACAGCCTTGAGACAAACTGGATGTTCAAGTAGCCTGATAGTTCACTTTGAAATGTCTGAAGTCTTTACAGCTTTTCTAGGACATACTCATTGATGAACTTCCCCTTGTGCCTTTATTCTTGTGAGATTGTAAGCATTAATTCAGTCCAGCTGTTGCTGAGAACTAGTCCTTTCTGAAAATTTATGCCTATGATGATTCATTAGAGGGCTATAGAGCAAATCACTCTTTGATGGAATAGTAGATTTTAAACACATGATCTCTGATCTAAATATATTCATTAGCTGAGCTAAAAAGACATCATTTGTTATGAAAGACTTTAGCATGTTCATCAGCCTGGAATTGTGGCCCAGATGCCATCAGAGGGAGACACAGTACCATGCTGAGAAGGAGAAGTAAGATGTTTGGCTTTCTTAAAGTAGAAAACCTTACATGTATTTGCAAACCTACTCTGTGCAGGATATTAATCTGCCTAAGAAGGGTAAGCTATTTTTCCCAAGGGGACTTCTCTTCTGCATGGATCCTGAGGTGCTAATCCTGTTCAGCTTCATGCACCATCAGAGACCAAGCTAAATGGAGGCTCATGGTATAGTTACACCATCAATTTGCTTTCTTCATCTGCATAGTTCTACTTTATACTGTGTACACATATTTTCAGTAGTTACATACCCAAGGTCATGGGAGATCATCCTTGCTCTTCCTGATGAGTAAATAAATCTACAGCAGTATAATGCTCAAAAAGGATAGAAAGATCAGAAAAATGTATATATTTTTCTTTAGTTTAAGGTTCCTCTACTCTGCATTTGCTTCAAGATACCCATACAAAAGAAGGGCATCCACAAGAAGAAATGTTTCACAGTGTGAAATCATATGTATAAGGATGCAAGAACAGCCTTTGCACAGAGAGGATAGAAGATCCTGGTATTGCAGAAATGTTTCACTTGCTGTAAGAATCTCAACATAAAATGTGCTCTGAAAACACTTGACCTTAACCGAGAACTGGACACTGGACTGACTTCTTCAAGACACTGACATGTATTTGTTTAAATGGGGTAGCTCATACTTGTGTATTTTTGCCTCTATTTCTGCACTCTCATTCTCAGTGGGATGAAGAACAGAAGAATTGCAAAAGACACATAAGTGCTGTTCTTGGACTAATTTTGTCTTGAACAGAAGAAGCAGGTGGTTTATGTCAGTCAAGGAAGCTTTCTCAAGAGGGCTGGGGAAATGCTCAGACTTTTAACTGCTTTTGGAACCAAACCTTGAATTTTTTTTTATTTTTTTTTTTTTCTGAGTTCACACATCGTGATATCCATCTGCCATATTGCTAACCTTTTGGAATTGGTGCTTGTAAATTTATGCAGGGAGACACTTATGTTCCAGCTTTATACTAGTCTCTTTTAACTAACTTTCACAGAGTCTCCCTACATAAATCTTATAAAAGAAAATCAGGAGAGATGCATTTACATCTGTCATTAAAAACTGAGTTTGACTGCTTAACAGTTTACAAGCAAGGAGACACTTCAGCTCCAGTGCAGTGAAAAAACAGATAATGTCCTTTCAGAAACATGTTTCATGTTTACTGAAGGCAACAGGACCTTCTAAAGAACTAAAAATTTATAGTAAATGTTTTTGCCAGCTAGGGAAAATACATCTCTCCTAGGCCACTAACTTGTCAAAGATATGCAGCAATTTTCTGGCACAAAATGAAAGGTCTAAATCTTTCCAATACTCATTGTTTTGTTAGTCTCATGCTATACATGTGAAATGACCATTTACTTATCAAGTCATACTCACGTTAGGCAGGAGAGGAACTTATTTAAAAATAATTCAAAATGTGAAATAACCTGCTACTGCAAGCTGCATTTGCTTAATTGTGTTATTCTGATAAGAGTGGAGGCTTTGTTATCGCCCCTACTTCATTAAGATTACAAGAATGCTTTAAATGGACATTTTTTACCACTTCTCTATAGTCAGCTGAGTAAAATGTGTTTCACGACAGTATGTGTGGGAATCCTATGGCCAGCTAATAGAAAAGAATATACTAACACTTCTGACACCTACTATGAATATTATTAGGCAAATGGATTATTTGCTATGCATTTCTCATCTATGAGAACACCTGGGTTCAAACACAGACCTCTTTCTGCAACAGCTGTTGTAGCTGAATATAGAAAAAGTTCTTTGGCTATAGATCTAGGAGTAATATTGGAATGTGTCACAATGTGATTTTTTAGGTATGAAGGTAGGCAAGTATTTTGATTTTCTGATTTAATGTACCAGACTTTTTAATTTTTAAGAATTTGTCATCTGCAGAGGGAACTGTCATTTTACAAGGAAATGCTCCAGCAGCTTGTGATAGAAAACACACGTGGGTCACATACTTGCTATTGTATTTTACTTCAGATCTTTCCCTCATTATTATTTTTAAACTATCTAAATAAAAGACATTTGGTTTGGGGGCATAAACTGTTTTCTGTAGGTAGCAACCATTAACACTAATGAAAACTAGTGATCAATCTGCATTTGAAGAATATTGTGGGTGTCTCTCACACATCCCACATATCACTCTGTTCAGTGTTCCTACAGCTCCCACTAACCACTACTATAACCACCTACCACTGTATCAGACCCTGTGCAGAAATTGCAGAATAATTGTTCTTGCCCTGAAAGCTTCCTTGAAGACATCATCTGCTTATGAAACATATAGAACCTCCGACATAACCAAATAAGGACACTTTAATCTTTCTTTGCAGCACCCCACATCCCAGATAAGCAAGGGGAACAGAATCACTAATGCAGATCCCACATAGACAAAGGCATCAGTATGGTCAGGCTGTTGTTAGCTTTGCTGCTGCTGTTACAAATATTCTTACTTCCTGAGTTCAGATGTAATAAAGTCCTATTTAGGTTTTAGGTTCCAGCCCAAATTGTTTTCTGTGTCATTAATCTGAGGGAAATGGATTTTTCGTTTAGTAGAGTCCAGATATAAAACCCTATTGTGGCTGCTCCGAGAAAATAAGAGGGAGAAAGATGCAGCTCTGATTCCTGCATCTTTGTATACTCTATCCCAGTATTATACATCCAGTATTTTGTAAAAGCAGGGCTTTTCAAAAAAATGAATCAATATGCAGGCTTGACAGTTTCTCCACCTTTCTTCCCCAAAAGGGTCCTTGTCTTTCCCTCTTGCTTTTCTTCTCTCCTTTCCTTATGCCAGGCAAGCAGAATTCTCGGTGTTCAGTGCACCTTTCTGTCAAGGTTTTAGGTATGATTAGAAACATCTTGTAATGCACAAATGTCTTATTCCCCAATACTTGATGGAAACAAAATGCTGGTTCTTAACATTTCATATCAAGCACTTTCAGTTAGCTTAAATCTGCTATGGTAACACACATTTGAATTTGGTCAGGGTTTCTAGAAGCAGAATTGAATTGATTTTTATCTTTTTGTAAAGAAGTAGCTGAAATTCAGATATAAGGTTTAATTCCTTTGAAGATATAATGCCTACTACAATACATGCATTTAATAAACTAGTTTAAAATTTGTCTTTAAAAATAATACTGTATTGTAAAGTAATGGTCAGAAACTGTGTATATTAAGTTTACTACACATTGTGAGCTATTAGTGTAAGAAACTATGGTTTCCTAAAACCATGAAAGAATAATAATAATAATAAAAAAACAACCAACAAAGCAAACAAAAAACCCCAAAACCAAACAAAACAAAAGCAAAACAAAAAAAACCCCAACAACCTGAGGAAGAAAAAGAAAGAAAAAAAAAATCCTCTTCAAAACACAAAACTGTTTTTCTCCACAATTGCTGATGTTTTTTTCCCTGTTGTATTTTCTCCTCTCCTCAGTCCCACCTTTTTTCATTTAGTATTTCTTTTTTTTTGAACAATGAGAATTAACAGATACATTTCAAATTCTCTATGTGACCTGTTTCATTTCCTGTTTCCTGTACATTTAATACCAGTATATCTTAAAAAGAAGAATTTACATTCAGTAATATGGTAATATAATTTCCACTTCCAAATTAATCTCCACTTTCTGTGAGGATTCCTGACTTTGGCAGGATAAAGAGCTTCATTATTTCTTATCTTTCCTCCAGATTTATGCAATTTTTGTCTCCCATCTAAAACTTCCTTCCTTGCCCTTTCTTTTTCCCGCAAGCACATACATAACGAGTATGTGAATGAGCTTTGGAAGGAACCAGCTGGCTGAATGGGCATTTTTCCTCTTTATATTCTGTTTGATGTGAGATTTTGTTGACATATTTTCATTGCCTGGTACTAAAAAAAAAGAGAAAAAAAAAAAGAAGAAAAAAAGAAGTTTCATGGAGTAAATCATATATTGCACTATTGGGTCTTTAAATGATAGTTCCTTGGGATCCTGGGAAGAATTTAATTAATCAGATTGGTAAACAGCTCTGTGAGATATAGGCTCAGGAAACAGTGCAGGAAGAATTAGGGAGAGCAAAGCAGCCTATGATCATAATAAATGAAATTTCAAATGTCAAATACGACATTTGACTTACTGCCAAAATTGTCGCCCATCTTACACAAATATGGTTAATATGAACTAAGTAATCACAGAAAATAGGACTGGAAAGGACCTCAGGGATGCATACAGACCCTCCTGACACAATGCAGGATCTCACATATCTATCCTACGCATCCCAATCCTTGTTTAAAAGTCTCCATTGTTGGATATTCCACATCTTCATCAGGCAATCTGTTCCTGGACAGTATTTTTATAGCTATAAATTTATTTCCTGATGTTTAGCCTCTATTTTTTTCACTGTACTGTCTCTGAATGTCCTTGTAGGAAATTAGTTCTGACCTTGCATCAGTTTAAACCACAATAACTTAAATCAACAGTAGGAGACCATCACAAAGTGAGAAGTATGCCATTATCTTTTAAGATCCTCCCAGTAATGCTAAAGGAGGTAATACCTCACCAAACATGAGCATCTTGTTGTGGGCAAGGCACAACAGGGAAAACTGTAAACAGTTTCTGAGAGCAGCTTCTTAAGTACACAAGCTGCAGAGCCCATCTCTGACATGAGCAGGTACCACATACTCTCGTCATTAAGATACCTAGCAACATTCAAAGTAGCTGATGCTCTTGTATTATGATTTTCTAGCCCAGACTGGCATTTTGGGAACCTGTGATGTCCAAGAAAACTGGAATAAGCTAACCCTCTCTCAGCAGAAAAAGAACAAAAAACAACAAATGAAAAAAATAAAATAAATTAAAAAACCCAAAGTATAAGGAATGTGTGAACCATATTTCTGATTATTTTTTTCTTTTAACATCAAAACTTATTTCTTCTTTTCTTGTGGTAGGAAAGAAACTGAAAATTGGAGGCCATTACCTTGCATTCCAAACAAGTGTTCCTCCCTTTTCGAAAAAGATTGCTTTGCCTGCAGAAATGTCCTTGTCCCTGGCACATCAGTCACTTCTGAACAGGTTTCATCAGAGCTTCTGGTCAGTAAGCAACGAGAAGACCAAACCTTTAGCAGATGGCTGTCACTCAATGCTGTGGCTTTTTCAGTGTTGTCTGGCAGCAGAGCGCAGGACAGTGCTGGGTCATCAATGCCTTCTGCATTTTCACCCCAAACCTGTCTGCCTCCTTGAGCAAGTAAAAAAAACTACTATGAAGCTTTGATGTGGCTTTGCTGGTTCAATTCATATGGGAGATCTATGATCCTTGTGTGTGTGAGATCTGCAGAAAGGCTGTCTCTGAAGTGAACGAGTGGATCAAACCCCAGGCTGAACCACACATTGAACTTTACATTCACTTGGTACCAGTCAGCTCATAGTGGGCAAATATGACTTTGAGCCTGAGGTTTTATGTCCCAAGTGAGTGGATCAGTCCATTTTAAAGGGTGCTTTTGTGTTGTAACTGAGAATAGGGATCTGTCAAGAATGGCTTTTGCACCCTCGAATTCCTGAAATTCAAAGCTCATCATTGAAACCTGATCTCTAAATTCCTCAGTTTGATCTGTATGTAAACCTCATTTGTCCTGTTTGCCTCCACTGGTAGTTAGGGCCTGCTCAGGAGCCAGAGGTACTTCAGACACTTGCAGGTCAGCCTAAGATCACTGAAACCAATGGGAAGCTGGTTGGTTCACCTGCAACCCACGTTCCTGTTTCCAGGGTGAGGCACAGGCAACAGCTCCTGGAAGTTTGGGTGCATGTCATGGGGCAGCCCTCCCACTCTCCTACTCACTGGAGTACTCCCACACAACCACCTCATATGGCAGGCTGTTATTAGTTGCTGCCTGTGGGAAGAGCAACAGGGGAGCCAGGCAGCTTATAAGATTGAGGAGGCACAAGCAACACGTTCTGGCTTTTGAGCAAGGAATGCTAATGGGAAAGAAAATGATAAATATTTGCATTCATGGTTTTTCATTCCACTTACTCGTGCTTTACACTCAGGGAACATTTTCCTCTTGGTATAAAGTGCTGAGGCAGGTTGGAGGAACAAACATCTGACAGCCTCATTTGGCTAAGATTAAGTATACCGGAATTCATTTCACATATCACTGCTCTGTATTCACACTAAACAACAACACCTTCCTTTGGCCTAATTTGTTTGTTCTTGTTGGGCTTGGCAGTGAATTAAACCCTAACGGCAAAAGATATGGGTCTAAACCAGGCAGATGCACAAACACACTTGAACAGTGGGGTTGTGTTTTGTTTCCACAAATCTCATCCTTTTACTTCCTCTTTCTTTATTCTCTCTCTTTCTCCACCCATTTGCCTTCAGATTAGGTTGATCCCTCCCTCTCCATCATGTTGCCTCTGTGTAAAAAGCAGGGGCAGACTGAGGAATGCAGGAGAGACTGCTCTCAGGCCTTGTGTCTGCTGCAATGCTGTTCCTTGAAGCAGCCTAAAATCTCCTTCTAAATTACATCACCCACAGCACCAAGACAGTGTGTGCCTTGTCCTTTTGGGAAGATGTCACTCAAGGAGCACCTCCAACATGCAGAAAGTCTGTGCAAATTTATGCCCTGAGCTCCACCACATCAGGACAGAGTGTGACCAGTCTGAGAGATTTAGGCAGGTGTCAAGTACCTTTCCAACAAGGCAATGAATTCCTGTCAAACTTTTCAAAACCCAGAGGTTCCAGAGTGTCTCAGTAGAGTACAAGTTTTATTTTTTTAGCCAGAGAAGAAGTAATAATTTCATTCTTGGAAACTGCACCCCATTTTTGCTGATTGACTTGACTTAAGGAACATTTGTCTTAGTTAAAGTGAGTGGGTGAGGGCAGACAGTCAGCCCGGGAAATGTTGATGAGAATGATCATATTTAGGAAAAGTAACTGGAAAGTGAAAATAAGGCAAAATACAAAAAAATATATTTCTGCATAGATTGTGATAAAATGCAGATCACAGATAAGGTGAATGAAGTATTGTCATTCACTAAATCCCACATGAATAGAGATAGAGAGCACTTGACAAAAACTGATAGGCGAGCAGCTTAAAACAGATGAAGGCAGTAAGTCTTTACACAGTGGATAGGGAACTTCTGCAAGTTGCTTGCCCAGCAGGTTACAGAAGCAAATGGCATCAGTGGGCTCAAAACAGTATTAGACAAATACCCACACAGCAGGTCTGTAAATGGACACTAAAGGAACAAGCAAGGATTCATTCCTTAATGTTCTGCTCCAACAAATCTGAATGCTGAGGAAACTCAAGAGGACAGAGGAAAGTGTCCAGGCCTGTGTGTTGTCCTTACCCCAGCTTGCAGTAAAGTGTGGTTTGGGGGAACCACTGCTGTGGCCCTAAAAGGGCTGTTCCTTTGCTCTAATAATAGGCACATCTTGGGAATAAAAACTAGAATTACCTATTTATTTGTCCAATAATTGTAACATATTATTCACTATATTTTACATAACTAATCAGCTTTTGTCTAGGTTGAAATGCACAACACGTTAGAAAAAATCCATAGTATATTAATGGATATTTTGGAACAGCTTTTTACTCTAGTGTGCATTTTGTGCTGGGTTTTGTTTGTTTGTTTTTTCAGAAAAATAATTGTTTCTCTTTAATTTAATTTATTTAACATTTTGGGTTGAGTAATTAAAAACCTTATGAAAAAACATAATGTTCATGTAATGGAGGAACTTAATCACAGTTCTGTTAGGCTTTCTTGAAAAAAACCTAAAACTCCTGTTAAATAGATTACTGCTTTTTTAATTAGATAGTTTAATTACAGCTTGTTAATGGAAATATTACATAAATAGCTCTCAAAGCCACACATATCCATGCATTATCACAAAAGAGAGAAGTAGCAGGTGTCCCTAAAGGAGCAACTTTTAATATCGGTAAATGGAAAGAGAATAAAAAGACAAAATAAACCTCCTCAGCTCCTAAATGGTGTGATGGCATCTTTGTATGGGTAGCCATGGCTGTTGAGATGTGATGACACTACAGCAAGTTACCAACTTAAACAAAGTTGGTTGCCTGAGCATTTCAGTTCCAGGGCTTTTTATGTGTTTCCTCTATGATGACATAAATCTGCAACTTTAATTAATGATCATATTCCTCATAAGTACATCTAGCTGTGCTATAGAGTCACATAAAGCTTTAATGCTGGGCACATGTGAAGTGTTTTAGGGCCTTGTTCTGTTGTATTACATGCTCCTTAAGTCACAACAGTTTTACCACTGAAATGGGAAAAATAAATTGCATAGAAATAAAATGCATTCATCTTCCTCCATAGCTTTCAAGATTTCAGTTAAAAGACTGAGTCATTACATGATTGCTGTTATACACACACAATAGTATGTATATGCAGGCATGTGGATACATACATGTAAATATCATTGTGCTCTGTATGTGTGTGTTTGAGTATTCATTGGGCAAAACTTCTATTGCTCCTAGTTATATGTTTGAATGACAACCCAAAAAATGAGAAAACGGTGTAGATATTCAAAGGGTCATTAACCTGAAAATCAGGTTACTTAAACAGGGTTGAAAACAAAGATAAACCCAAGCTCTTTTTCACTTTCATACTCGAGGCTTTGTAGATAGGTGCACTTCCACTTGAACATGTATGTGTATATATGCAAGCTATAAAAAAGTATGAGAACATATCCACATCCAGGCATCTGAACGTCTATTTGCAAGTGTGTGCTCATCTTTATTTAGCAAAGAAATATACAGTGCACTCACACACGCACTGTTACAACTGGGATTGAAAATATACCACAAATTGTAATATATACATACCCAGCAGGATTTAAGATTGGTCAGTAAGGTCTTTAAATACTGAAGAGAGAGAAGGTGGTTATTTGAGTTTGAGTGTATAGTTATGAATGTGGAGAAAAATACTTAAAGCTTTCCAGACTACAGCAAGGAAACAATAAGACAGTAGAATAACTCTGTCTGGGCCCAAGAAATAAATTGAAATGAACCGCAGAGCTGAATGATTTATACTAAAAGATGAGAGTGAGGCATCACTGGATGTGTTATCTAGTAAATGGTGTTTGCTTGGGGAATGCTAGGATTATCTTTAAAAAAACTCACAATATCTAATTTTGGGGGTTGGAGGATGGCATATTTCTACTTCTGATGAGTCACTTCTATTCATAGAAGCATACACAAAATATAGCTCCTTGTACTGACTGTGACTCCTTCAAAAGAACCATATCTGTTCCAAGGAAAATTAAATATAGGCCTTATTTTCCTTCTCTCTCTTTCTAAGAACTTGACTGGGTGGATTGGATCGAGATAGACCTTTTGATTCACAACCTTTATGTGATGCCTGATACATATAATCTGTACAAACTCAATGTAAAGGGAAGTTTTACCTTACTCAGCAGATGGGAAGAGGTGCTTAGAAGTCTAAGAAGGCCTCTGGCTGATGGGGACCTTACCATAGAGAATACTGACCAATTACTCATCTGCTTAGAGAGTCTTGCCGTGTGATTTTGTGTCATTGACAAATTTGCCTTATCAACCAGATCATCAATGAAGATGTTAAACAGTATAAGTCACAGTAATGACCCCTGGTGTGTACCACTAGTTACTGGCCTCCAGCTAGACTCTGTGCCGTTGATCACGACTCTTTTCCTCTGTTATGTCCCCTGTTACTCTGCTAGCGTTTTTAAAAACACTTCTAATATACCTGAAAGACTAATCCTGTGATCGGTGAGGCCTGGAGAGAGGGGAACTACAGCCTGGGCCTTATTTTTGCATTCATACAGCTGCAAAGAGGTAAAGGCATCTTTTGAGTGACTAGCCTAACTCAAGAGATCTAGGTTCAGCGTAAAGCTTTCCACTCTCACTTGAAGAAGTAGCCCCCTTTTTACCAGCTAACCTTTTACAAAGGAGCACTGCATGTAAATCCTAGACAATGTGCAATGTCACCACTGACATGCAAGTTGGAAGAAGAAAATGAGAAGCTATGTGGTGCTCCAGCACTACCAGGGCTTTGTGCGTATTGAAGAGACCAGTTGCTGCATGTGAATATACGAGTCAGTGAACTTTATGCGGTAACTGCTCTCTCCCTCGGAGGTGTTTGAAACAAGTCATTACCCATGGTGCTCACACTCTACTTCAAGAGGGAGTGATAGAGATTGACAGAGGAAAGCACTGGAAACAGTTTAACAACAAAAAATATTTTTAAAAATACAGTTTCCTAGAATATGAAGGGCTTTAAAAAAACGACAACAAAACACTACCATGAGCAAAAAAAAATAAGAATAAACAAAGAAACAAAAAACAAACTCAAACCAACCAACAAACAACAACAATAAACCAGAAGCAATTTATATCTGTCACAATCAGATCTCTGAATGCAGCTAACACATAAGTTTTAGGAGGA
The DNA here is from genome assembly GCA_013399075.1 of Chloroceryle aenea. Lineage (NCBI taxonomy): Eukaryota > Metazoa > Chordata > Aves > Coraciiformes > Cerylidae > Chloroceryle > Chloroceryle aenea. The sequence goes on from VWZY01010454.1 coordinate 25,552, forward strand.
TGGTGGGGAGCTGTTGCATATGATCATTTTGAGAACTGTTTCAGGTGAAATTTAAGAATATCAGTATTACCTGAGAACTTGAAAACCTGAAGATTTGTATTTGTACCATTTCTAATGGAGGAAACAGGTGTGGAGAGGGATACTGGCATTTCCTAATTCATTTCATGACCCTGTCAGTTCATTTGCTGTTTGTTAGGCAGGAATCAGTGATCTGTCAGAGCTATGTCCTATTCAGTGCTCATAAACCAGATGGGGCATCCTTTTTCTGGTAGGAAATCTGGTCCTAGAGAGCCCAATACTTTTCATCTGAAGTGTGGACTAATTCATTACTTTTCCCGTGCTTGTGAAACTACCTGGGAACTTCTAGTCTGGAATAAAATTCTGCAGAAATCAAAATAACTTTTTTCATGAGCAGTAGATTATATCAGTGTTCAGTGAACTGCAGTGACCAATAAATGGATTTTCAGTTGAAGTGTCAGGTAGTGGTTTGGACTTAGAATGATTTGGCTTAATAACCTGCAATGTATTCCTCTCAATTTCAGGAGGAAGGAATGTTGCACACTCATTGGTAGGCTTGCATACAATGTTAAGTGCAGAGTGTAAAAGGTCATGCTTATTGGAAAAGCTGCTACACATTTGATATCATAAAAGATCCCTAGTTGCCACAGTAAAGAAGAAGATAGATATTGGAGTAAAGATTAGATCTTATTGTATGGTACTGCAGATGCTTGGTAGAGTCAGCTTTCCTGTAAATCAGAGAATGGCTTGGCATGGATCTGTGTGCCGAGGGCATTTTTCTTAAATCAGTACATCGGCAGTTTAACATACCATAAAACTAAGCAATGTAACAATGATGATAATTTTCTATTATATTAGTTGCCAGAAGCCTGTGCATCTTGTAAGAAAACTGCCAGATACAAGATTTTGTTACATTTAGCTCTTCTGGAATTTAAAGGTTAGTGGATAAAAAGTGCTGTCGGTGAAAAGGAAACTCATACAGGTGGGAATTACATTTGCCTTGAAGTAAAATTTGTTTTTATTTTAAAGAAAAACAATTTAAAAAAAATAAGTAGGGGATTAACGAAGAGATATGCTCACAGGTATACTGGAGGGAAAATCTATTAGAGGAGCCAGAGCTGATCATCTTCATTTAGTACAACCTTCGGATTGGTTTTGTTGCTAAGATATTTCTCCAGACTCTGTCCACCAGGACTCTGTAAAGCAGCTGCTAAAAGACTGCAAATGATTTTTATCTTACTTTTGATCTGAGTATCTTACAGATTTGCTGCTATAGCACAGAAGGAACCTGGGCTCAGGGAAGCAGCACCATTGTCTGCTGATAATCTTGGTACAAAATTGTCCTCCAAAGATCCGCTGAAGCTACTCTCTTAGGCTTCTTCTTATTTTTACTATGGCTTGTGTCACCACTGTCTTGTTCCTGGCTTGATGCTCTGAATGTGAGCTGCTTCTCTGTAATCTTTCCTATCTGGAAGAAGATCCTGTCTCCCTTCATATCACTGTGTCTCTAATATATTCTGTGTCTCTGCTAGGAGTGTGCTTCATCATGCTTGTCTCTCTTCTTGTTTTCTTTAAAGTCTCTTATTAGACTCCTAAGTGAAAGCTGTGTTAATTTTTCACTTTATAGCCTGGTTTAATTTAACCTATATGTTATATTCACCTCTTCTATTTTACAAACTTATTACATACAACAAGAGCAACTTGCCCCCCTTCACTTTATGTGCTTCATAGTCTGTATTTTTTTAACACTTCAGACAACATTGCACCAACTTTGAAGTGTGTAAGGAAAAGGGAGCTGGACTGAGAATGGTTTTCATTGTGACAGAGAGAATTATACCCATCCTTTTGTAAGCAAATCAGATAATGTCACCTTATAATTTGTCTAGGGAGAGAACCTAACACAAACTAACCCACTCTGTACGGGAAGGTCATCATGTCCCAGAGCTTTATCTGTGGGCCTTATGGTCCCTTCCAGCCCCGTGAATGGGGGATAGGTGGCTGTGCATCTTTCATCTGATGCTCTTTAGTCTACTTCCTTAGAGAAAAGAGGTGGTGGTTGCTCAGCCTGTTGTCTTGACAGCACAGAAGCCTGACCTGTAGACTTCATGCACAGGCACAAACAGGACAAAACTAATCTGCAGATCATATGAAATAGATGCTTCAACATTGCTTCCCAGTTAAAACATTTTTGGTTTGGTCATGTATTTTTTCCAAGAATTTCCATGAAAGGTATGTCTCACCCCCACCCCTGCATAAGAGCTATTATGAAACAAAAGCAAAGACATTTTATAAGAATTTCCTTAGTGAGTCCTACAAAAACTAATCAAGAAGACCTCAGAAAATACTTTATGTTAGTTCTACATTTAGACCCAGGGTGAACTACCAACCATTGGCCATCTGGCTGCTTTAGTGAAGGGGAAAGATGTGAGAGCACTGCCCAGAGAAGCAGATTTGAGCCTGCCTGGCATCCATGCGGGTTTCAGGCTCCAGCCCTTCTGTTGTTTTCTTCTAAGAATATTACTCATATCCTGCATGGTTCTTCTCTCTCCTTGGATTTTTACATTCTTCAGATGCTGGTACCTCTATCCTAAACCTATCCTTCTTAAACAGACCTCCTTTCCCATAACTACAGCAATTACATAGTGCTTAGGTTTACTAGGTGCTGTGCAAACATATGCTAATTAATGATAACTAATTATACATTTTTTTACTCCTTTTTTTTTCATACTTCAAATTCTTCAGCTTCCTATTTTTTTCGTTTGCTTTTAAAACCCATATATTAATTGGAGAAGGGAGAAGAGAGAGTAATCTGGCTGAATCATTTGGTTGGCTTCTCCATGATGTCAGCTTCTTAAATCAACCAACAGGCTCAACTCTATGTCTGCAAATGTTTGGCTAAAGCCTCTATTTCCTGCAAGATTGCAGGGTACATTTCAAAAGCCATAGGTAGGTCCACTTTTCTGCTGGATACCACTGCCTGCAGATGCCGCAGAAAAACCTCCCACACAGCACTCTCGAATCCAATATCAGCAGAGTCCAGATTTGAAGATTAGGATTTTGAAGAAAGAGCAAAGAGTTTGGCATTAGCTCATCCTGACATGTAATCAAAATTACTTTCTCCTTAAACAAGAATGAAAGTTAATTCAGATAAAGTGTGGTACAGTAATGAAAGGGAAGAAATACATTTTAATTAGAATGTCAGCAAGATAACACAAACCAAATCCTAAACTTCCTACCATTAAGGTTTCCCCACTGAGCCCTCCTGCCATTGTTCCTCTCTCTTACTGATTGCTTTTTAATAACAGCTTCTGTGTGGCCTTTGTAAATAATCCTCTCATTACAGGTTTGCTTGAAACATGCAATCAATTTATTAAGGTATTTTCCAGGAGAAATTAGCAGGTACAATAACACATAATTATTCTGGTACTCATTCATTTTTAAAACCGGATGTTGACCAGGTGCCACCATTGCTTCTGCCAACCTCAGCAATCAGTTTGATGGAATTTGAATCACAACAGTATTCACATTCATCCTGGATGGGTAGACAATACCATTTTCAGGAAGATGGAAAAATTAGAAATGATCTGTATTTTCCTCTCAGAGGCAGTCTTTGAAAAAACTAGAGAAACTGGATTTTTGACTAGGTAATTTTTTTTTTATTGTTTCTAAGTATGTGTATGTGTGTGCTGCTTGATCCCTGAAAAGAATAATAATACTTTATAAAAATCAAAAAAGTAAAGATTGAGAGGGAAGACAAATTATTATATATCTTTCTTGAGATTTATGATCAATGTGTAATAAATGACGTAGTAAATATGTTTAATAAATGATGTAATCAGTGATGGAGAGCTTGCTCTGCCACAACAGTGGGGAGAATGAGTTCAGCTGGGTGGCATGAGGGAACTAAAGACTACTCAACCAAAGCTCCTCTGTGCAACAGATCACCAATGTGAGATCGAAGTATTTTCATTTTGAGTTTTACAGTAGAAATTTCCAAGTTTCTATACAAATAAAAAAAGCATTGACCATATTCAGTAATATTTTAGTTCACATGGCTTAAAATCAGCCTTGTGAAGGGAATTATTAACATCCAATAGTTTTCATTTGTAACTGAAAAATTAGTTTGGTATATGTAGGTTATTTCCTGGTTAACAGGTATTCACAAAAATTAGCAAGTATACCATAAATAAATGGTTATCTGACAGACATATATGGGAGTATGAGGATCCAGCTATTATGGGAAGTCCATTTAGGGCAGGACAGAGGCAAAGGGCAGAAGTTATGTTGGGGATTTGGAACAAGAAGACTTCTTGGCTTCTTTTTGAGGCAAAGAACTGGGCATTTTAAATAAAGGAATTTATGCCAAAGCTAAAAGCTTTGCTATATCTGCTTTATGATGAAGAAGAGAATGACATGTTGTCAGACTGCTAGAGCAATCACTACAACATCCCTTATAATCAGAAAAAAATACATTTAATATATGACTTAAGTAAATATGCAAACCAAAAAGGGGGTAATATTGTTTGTTTGTTGTATTGGTTTGGTTTTGGCCTTGTTTTGTTTTGTTTTGGGGTTGTTTAGTTTTGGTTTGTTTCTTTTCCCTTTCTGTGTGGTGGTTAAAGCCAAAAACCAAGGCTATAAAACAAACAAACAAACAAAAATCTTGGCATTTTTTTCTGAATCCTGTCTCAATGAACTTGTATTTTGGTTTCCAGCTCAAAATTAATTTCTCCAGCCCACTAGAAAGGTAACCCTGCCAAGTGCATGAAAAACACATCACCTCACTATTGCAGGGAAAAATAGAGAGAGGTCAGAGTCAGCTGATCATTACTGATGTTGCATTGCTCAGTAGACAAAAAGATAACAGAGATGGCTGTCTTTGCATTGTTGACAATATAAAGTTTCCAGCAAGCTACTCATAAATGCCTCAGAAGACATACTGAGAGCACATAATGGTATGTACCATGGTTCATTTCCCCAATGTTGCTTCCCACAACCAACCAGATTTAAAAATTTTGTAGAAATTAATAAACTTAAAAATCATGTCTGACTGTAAATGAGAATAAACTCTGCAAAGTTAGCTGAAAAAATGCTATTTCTACCATTACATATTTATTCCCTCAAAGGTCTTCTTGACATAAACATATAAGTAGATGGACTTTTGTCCTCTAACTTCTGTTGCTCTGAGTTGCACAGCCAACTCAGAACACATTCATTTTTTGGTGAATACTGGCCAAAGAACACATGTGCTTCAGTAGAAAACATTTTTTAATTACAGTATGTGAAAATCTGTTGGGGGTTTGTATCCGTAATTTTTATCTCCTCTGAAAAGTTGTCTTCAGACTGAGTTGCTGGCTACTAAACACTGAAGCTGTGACTTCTCTCTAGCATAAATGAGACGGTGTATTGCTTAAAAGCTGCTAGCAGGGCCTTAGACAGGGAAAGCTCCTGGTCCCAAGGCGTGGTAGTTTATGGTTATTTCACATGGCTGACTTCAGTAGGAGGTGTTTAGGATTTGTTATCTAGGAGGCTAGAGTCCCACAAATATTTGCACAGAGCTTTGTAAAAGTGTGTATTGAAAACCAAAATGTGATGAATTAATAAAGGTACTGTTACAGGTACTACTTCCCTGGGGAGATTTAAAGCAGAGGCTTAGAGCAAAAGCTGTTTAAATTTGACCTTCTTGAGCTATCTAGTTCTGCTAATGGAAACCATCAGCAGCAAATGCTAGCATCAGGGGGAGTAACCACATATCAGCATCTTTGATATTACGACAGACAGATCACTGCATCACATTTGTACACAGGAGGTTCAGTTCTTTTTAAATTTCAATGTCATTAAGGTCCACAATGTGAGATCCTTATCTTTAAAAAGGTGTGATTTGGCTTCAGGAAAACATGTGAATTGAAAGCTAGGTTTGTATAGGTTGCACTGGAAAAAAAAAAAAAAAAAAAAAAATTCATTTTACCTGCTACTTTATTCTACATTTTTCATTGTTAAATCCCTGACTATGTCTCTGCTAAGATTTAATCTTGTCCTAGTGTTCCTTTCATTAATACCTTTCTGTGCTTTCACTTCTAAATTCAGTCTCCCTCTTTCAAAGGGTGTTCTCATTTTCCTTGCACCTCTGTGGAGTGAACCCAGTTTCACTTCTAAGACGGAGCTGCATTTAACCATCTGATTCCCAAAGAGATCCATCAGAGCTCATTCTGACAAAAGAAATTCTACAAGGGTACTTGTGCACACTCTTTCCCTCTCTCTAATATTCCTCTTACCTGTCTTTCACTTCAATACAGCTGAACTCCATTCATCAATCTGTATTTCTGTTGATTTATCTCATCTATCTGTCCTTACAGTTCATCTATGTAATGCATCCATGTATTAGTCATTCACACAGGGCCATCAGTCAAATTCTTCCAATCAGTGTCGGTACCAGTCAACTTTTTCCATATGCTTTCTCCAGTTAATACATTCTTTCTGAGTATATTATTTTCATGCATTGTAAACTATTTTGTCTTTACATGCTACACAGAATTCTGTACATTTCTCCATGAGTAACAGTACTGCATCTTAGAATACTCTCTGAGCTAAGGCCAGAAAAGAAGGAAAGAGATTTTTTAAATGTGAGAATAGAAATATCATTGCAAACTAAAGAAAAAATCATCCAGTCCCTGATCAAGATTCAATGGTAGGTATTCCCATACCATGTTCCTAATATAATTTTTAGAACTTTGAAGAAACCACTTTGCAGCAGAACAAAACAAAAGTAGTATTTACACAAATATAAAACTTACCATGTCCATTTGTGATAACATATAATAAACACTCCAGCCTATACAGTGGAGGATTACAATAAAAGAAATTTCTGTTGGTGGAAGAAGGTCAAAAAAGACAACTGGATACTGTGTGCCTGAGAATGAGGAGGACATAACAGAACACAGAAATATCTAGCTGGACTGTACAATTTGTATTATACATTTCAATGAATGTCATGTAATACTGAGAAGATAATAGTGACATTCTGTGTAGCTTTGCAAACCTGTCCCTTTTTTAACATGCTGAGTTTGAGAAAGAAGAAATGGTTTTTAAAAATGGAGAAAATACAAATATAGACAAAAGAAATTATGACAAAATTGGAAGGTGAAAAGGATTTGATCATAGCCTGGTGCTTTGATAATAGCAATATAAAAGATGGAAAGAAAAACCTAATTCACTGTATCAGAAGATGAAGGGATAAAAAGAAATAGTTGGATACTGTGAAAAGGAAAAATTAAAGTTGATAGCAGCAAAAGATTCTTAAATTGAATTCTTACGGTACAGGGCCACTGGAATTAGATGTAGTGTTAACAGAAATGAAGAACTGACCTACTTAACAGTGAAAGAAATTGGAGAGTAATGAGAAACACATGTACGAAGAGGGCTTTGGGTGTTTTAACTACACTGATTGAAATGCTTTGTAGCTCTTCAAGCTTTAGGTTTTCATGCATTGGTATATGGAAGTCTGTGGTCGTCCAAAAGACCTGTTATATTGTACAACCAACTTCCTGACTTCATTTTTGGGCATGGTCCAGTGGGCAACAGCCCTTTAACATGCACATTCCTTTCATCCTAGTTTCAAAGGAAACCTCAGGCACACTGAATGAAGATGGTACCCTATGACACAGCATGGTCCAGCTGGTAAACTTGATAAAATTATCTCACCTGGTTTCTGGATTTAACTCCATTGATTTCTACTGATGTCATCATTGAACTACACTCCCATACAACCACAGGAGAGAAAGAGGTTCTCCCAGACAAAAATTTTTCTCATTCAAATGTAGATGACAGAAACAGGCTGAATGGATTCCTGTTCCAAAGTTTCTTTATCTTTTTCTGACTGTAGGCAGTATGCAGGCAATTATTTGACATGTACTTCATATAAGTTTAGATCCAGCAAGATCATTCACGCTGCTAGAGTCAGAGTTCCCCTGCAAGCTGTCCAGGTGGAAAAGTCCTGGTGATCTTCTCGGTGATCTTCACATTCATGGCAGTCTTCTACTTGTGTCTGAGTCTGTCTGGTTGGACTCCTCTCTGAATATTAGGAGGACTACTCTGTGAAAAGGTAGACCTGTGGCCTACCTTTGGCCTACCTATGAGACAGTCATAATGTAAAGTAAGATGCTCTTTAAGAAAAAAAAACAAAAAACAAAACAACCAAACAAAAACCAGGATAGACTGAAAGGAAAGCATAGATGAGATTATAGTCACTCTAAAAAGAGCTAAGCAGAATGATCACTTACTTTCTTCAAGATTAATTTTAAAAAATTGATCCTTGAAAATAAAGAAGGCTGGATGACCCTCCTCGTTTTTTTCATCCCTTCTTGCCTGCCAAGATTATGGAGCAGATCATCCTGAGTGCCATCAAGTGGCATGTACAAGAAAACCAGGGGATTAGGCCCAGCCAACATGGGTTTAGGAAAAGAAGGTCCTGCCTAACTAATCTTACTTCCTTCTATGACTGGGTGACCACCAAGTTGGGGAGCAGTGTTGATACTCTGGAGGGTAAGAAGAAACTGCAAGGGACCTGGACAGGCTGGGCCAATGGGCTGTGGCCAATGGTATGAGATTCAACAAGGCCAAGTGCAGGGTCCTGCACTTTGGTCACAATAACCCCATGTATCACTACAGACTG
>VWZY01010463.1:1089-16441 GCA_013399075.1 Chloroceryle aenea
TGTCAGGAGGATGGAGCCAGGCTCTTTTCAATGATGTCCAGTGATAGGACAAGGGGCAGTGGATGTAAACTGGAATATAGGAGATTCCACAAAAACATTAGGGAAAACTTTTTCACTGTGAGGGTGACAGAGCATTGTAACAGTTGTGCAGTCTCCTTCTCTGGAGACTTTCAAAACCTGCCTGGATGTGTTCCTGTGTGACCTACTCTAGGTGATCCTGCTCTGGCAGAGGGGTTGGACTAGGTGATCTTTTGAGGTCCCTTCCAACCCTAACATTCTGTGATTTTTGTGAACTATGCAGAATGGTGGACCGTGATCTCTACGTTCTTAGATGCCCTAGTCTCTGGTTCACATGACTGGAATCAACTTGACTGGTAGGTCCGAGATCAAGAGGTCTTTTTTCTGTCCAAGGTAAGTTGCTTGTTTCAATTTCCAGTATGCTGGGAAGTATTTTTCCTACTCCGTGCCCTGAGTGTGGGGCTTGGGCATCATGATACTCTTCAGACTGCCAATTCTCAATTTCTGGCATTTGATCAAGTCTCCTGATGGCTAAAGTAACTTGGTGTAATTCATGTCTCAGGGTCTCTTTTGTAGTAATATTTGAATGAAATTAATAGCATACAGGTTAATGCATTGAATACTCTGGTGATTATTTTCAACATTTAGCTATGGCATAATTGCATTTTGTTTGGAAAATTAGTACCAGAAGCAGTGATGATACTTTTGGTAAGCAAATTACTCAGCTGAACATGATCCATTTTTCTGCCTGAGCTCCAGTCATTATTTTGGCTCATGTCTGTGCATTGCTAATATGATTGTTTCATACCATGTATTGTTAAATTGCTGTTTGCTTCAGTTTTATTGCTGCTCACTGTGTGGCTGCCTGACTGGTCAGAGAAACCATATTCGACAGAGCTATTCTGCGAAGATTACATGCTGCGGTGCCCCACGGATGTTGACTGATGGTGTGACACACTATGGTTGCAAACCAAAGCAGTCTGCTGCTTGTTAAAATTCAGAAGAGATTGCCACTCACAGTGTGTGTGGTTTCATGTAAAATTACTGAAAAATTCCTGCTAAGACTGGGAGAGTGATTATAAACCACTGGTTTCCTATACGAGAAATAGTTGCTTATGGTTGCCCTCTTCCTTACGGGAGTGTGGTTTGGATACTGGGATACTGTGTGGTCCTTCTCTGCTCTTAGTTTTCAAGTGGACAGTGGACATTCAGGTATTCAGTGTTGTTAGTTTCTTTTTCCTCCCGGCCTCTTCCAGAAATTGATGAAGAATTTAAAAGCATATATAACCTGTTCTCCTTAAACTTTTACTGGACTTTCTCAAAACTGCTGCATTTTTGTATATGTCTGTCTCCAAACAGTCCTCTCTATTTCCCAAGGCTGTCTAGGAAGAGATTACATTACCAAAGGTTAGTTAGCTTATCTTTTAACTGCTAGTAGCCACTTGTTTCTTTCAGAGCAGGACAGTGAGAAAGAGCTGCAATTTGACAGGATCACAGGATGTCAGGGCTTGGAAGGGACCTTGGAGATCTTTGAGTCCAACCCCCCTGCCAGAGCAGGACCATATAATCTAGCACATGTAACAAAGGAACACATCCAGGCGGGTCTTAAAAGTCTCCAGAGAAGGAGACTCCACAGCCTTTCTGGGGAGCTCATTCCAATGCGCTGTGACCCTTACAGTAAAGAAGTTCCTCCTCATGTTAAGGTGGAACCTCTTGTGCTCCAGCTGATATTCATTCCCCCTTGTCCTTTCACAGGGCACAAGTGAGAAGAGGCTGTCCCTTTCCTTTTGACACTCAACCCTCATATATTTATAAACATTTATCAAATCCCCTCTCAGTCTTCTCCTCTCCAGACTAGAGAGCCCCAGGTGTCTCAGCCTTTCTTCATAAGGCCTGTGTTCCAGTCCTTTCATCATCCTTGTAGCCCTCCGTTGGACTCTCTCTGAGCTCCCTTTCTCTCTTGAACTGGGGAGCCCAGAACTGGATATAGTACTCCAGGTGAGGTCTCACCAGTGCAGAGTAGAGGGGGAGAAGAACTTTCTTCGATCTGCTGGACATGCTCTTCTTTCTGGATGTAGGTTTAAAAGTTCATTACCTCATCCTGAAATGGCTGTGCTGTTACCAGCATAAGGTAGATGATTGTTCCTTGGATAACAGAAGTACTTCAGTAGCTATTGTGAATTACGTGTGTTTTAAATTTTGGTTGGTATTGTTAAACTTGTTGACTGACAGATGGGTGTAAGAATTAATATCAAAATACTGTTTTGTCTTTCATCAGACACTGAATGAGTAGGTATACAGAAGTTGAACAGGCTGTGGCATAGGTTATGAAATCAATATACTATTTGAAAGCTATAGTTTAGTACAGGAAGTGGACTCTTGGAGATTACATTGACTTGTTTTAAAACCATGGCCTGACATAGTTTTGCTATGTAAACCAGTGTAGTTGTAAATCAGTTTAGTTGTCTAAAATGTACACAAAGAGATTTCAAACATACTGGTTCAATGCACAAAGTTAATGAAACCCAGAAATTGGGTACGTTGCAATGAGCAGATTATCTGGTTCTAAGGGAGAAATCTGTACTACTTTGGAAATGAAATGCTTCATATTTTAGTGAATGTGAAATAAATGACTGGTGCAGCATGAATGCACACTAAATGAAATAACTACATGTGAAGGCCAGAACCATTGGGTTCTGTGTGTATGCTTGTCTGTGTGTAACTCAGGAAAATATTTCAAGGATGTTAATTTAACATGCCAACTGAGAAGTGCCAGAACTATGATAATTCAGGAAAATGGACTGCTGTCAGTGGGTAGAGCTCACTAGCCTTTTCTTTTCTTTAGCAAAAAGCAAATATGGATGTTAAAAATGTGATAGCAATGCAGTTAGATAAGTAAGTGTTGTTCCTCTGCCTAAAGTATGACAGATGTCTTTTCCCATCTCTCTCCTAAAAATGCTATGGAAATAAAATCTAGCTCCCTTGAAAAACAAAATACCTGGCATTTTTTAAATGTCTCTGAATATCTGATTTCAGAGGCCACTGCAGAATTTGAGGCTCTATTTTATAATAGTGACATTAAACAGGGAAATTAATAGTTTTTGCAGAGGCAGTAAATCAGATGCTCCTGTATTATGTTTTTTAAAAAAGACAAAGACATTACATTTGAGACTTTTGTTTTCCATTTAATAAATGTTGCACATTTTTTCATAGTATGTGGTGGAACATTAATCTACAAGATGGTTCTGGAGTTAAGAATAGCATTTGAGGAATTAAACATTTATATGGTATTTGAATCAGGTGCTGTGAACAGTGAACATTTTTAAAGGAGACATTGGAACTCAAGTTTTCACAATGTAACCTAAACCAAATGTTTCATGTTCCTGTAGGTGTATAATTCAGCTCTCCTTGGTACATTTTCTCTTAGCCACTGTTGGGCATAGAAATTTAGATGGAAATTAGTGTTTTGCTCTTCCTGCTAAAAGGGAATCCCTAAATGTCTGTACATAAAAACAATCAGGTTTTGTGAAGTTCCAGTCTATGTATACTTACTCAGCCCTTTTTAGGATTTCATATTCTCTGTTGAAGATTCTGTCCTAAGAAAGAACCTGGGATTTAAAAAAAAAAATTATACAATTCTTGCCTTCTCTTTGACAGGTGCATCTATTAGTAAACTTGGCCCTGTTTTAGCCTGTTTTATGTTTTAGCACATAATCAGCCATTACTTTCTGGTTATGATCCAGTGCAGAAGATACAGAATAACTTTTGCTGCAGTACTATTGTTGCTGTCAGAGATGCACGTAATGTGTTTTGTCATCAGCACCAGAACTTTGTGTCATTGTGCTGACATTTGATTTCTTTGTGTTTCATAACAGCTGTAGCTCTGGCCACATGTAACTTTGATCTGCTGGAGATGGATGGAGAGAAGTATGGCTGCCCAGTTTAGATGCTAGAATGTAGTTTGAGTGTTCCCATATTCCTTGACTACAGGGTCAGCCAGTTAAGCTTAAGGTACTGCTTATGCAGTTGTCTCTTTCCAGGGAAGCCAGTGAGATTCTTCACATATTCCATTCCATTAATCCTGACATGAGTGGCATTCACTGCTTGAAAATCCATATATCAAACTCCTCCAAGACCATTGGAAAGTTACCCTGTTTTAGAAACAGGAGTTGTGCTCAGGAGACTTTAGAACTACCTGGTAGGAGAACCAAGCTATCATAGATTGGGAAATGTACAAGCAATCCTGTCTACTTTGCCTTCTGTGTTTCATGTGTGTTTTTGTGTAATCTTTAATTACATTGCTTCTTGTCCCTCTTCCTTTCCCCATAGGACCCATGAGTCATTCATTGCACAGGATGGGTGGTGCTAATTTAATTAGCTGCTGTTAGGAATTGTGGAGAAAAACAGACTTAGGTGGTGTTGCCTCATGTTACTTTGATGATATTTGAACATTTTTCTGAAATTAGAATTAGTGCACAAAAATGGCCATATTAGATCAGTCCCAGTATGTCTGCTGACCACCAGTGTGTTTTACAATAGCCATAAAAACATTCCTGAGGAGGAATAAGAACAGGAAAACTGTATGTGCTGCTGTTGCCTGGTATCTTAGAAGCTTCCAACTCTTAAAAGCACAGGTGATTTTAGCTTTAATTGTGGTTTATATTCTTATTAACATCAGTAGATTTTCATCTCTGCATATGCTTGGTTTCTTTGTGAAGTCAAGCAGAATCCACAGCCTCAGCTCTATGTCAGTAAGGTGGTGGTACTTCACATGGTCTACTCTGACAAATCACCTTGTCCTTTTTCAACTGTCTCCAATAAACTTAATTCAATGTTTTTTAATCCTTGTACTGCAAGAAACTGTGTGTAGTTACTTAGTATCACTGCCCTCTAGAACCTACTTAAAGGTTTCATAAATGTGTCAGACCTCTACAAATTTTTCTTTTCCAGAACAAAAAGGCTAAAGTTGCTTCTTGAAGGAAAAAAAAAAAAAATCCATATTTTGATTACCTTTTTTGTTCTTTTAGGAACTTTTTACAGTTCTGTTGCCCTTTTTGAGATAAGGGGAATAAAAAATACGATGTTAAGTATAAATGTGGTTAGATTGAAATGTAGATTTATATGATGGTTTGATGATGTTCTTGTCATTCTAACACTTGGATAGTTCTCAAAAAAAAATAAAAAATTCAAGATTAAACTGCTGGGACTGTCCTAATGTAAAATTTTATTCCAGAGTATTACTTAGACACTGCCACCTTATTAGGACTGCAGTCTTTTTCCATCTGTGTAGATCACTTTATTTGTTAAATGCAACTTGCCATTCTCTGTCCATTCAGTCACAACAGTGTTCCTCCATGAATCTTTAGTCTGTAATGTGCTGAATATATGGATGTTGCTACCTTTGCCACAGCAGATCCCCATTACAGATGCTTGAGATTCTGCAAGTGGCCTCCCTCCGTTGCAGGAATCCACAATTTACTTTTACCGTCTGTTTTCTACCACTTAGTCAATTACTTGTCCATAAAAGGCTTCTTTCTCTGTCACGATGACTTGATTTTCCTAAGTGTTTAAAGAATTTTATGGAAAGCTTTCTGAAAATCCATGTTGCCTATGCTTTTATGCATATTTCTGTGGCAGTTGTGGCTGCTAGGTCTGGGTATTTCTCAGATCCTGAATTTTATTTAATCCCGTGTCTGTAATGTGGTAAAATTTTAGTTATGGAACAAAGCATGGAGTGGCTGAAATCTGAACTGTTTATAAGTTAATGTCTAGTATTTTGAGGGGAAAAAAAAATAGTCCAATATTTTTTTTTTCCAGATTTCTCAGCCTCATAGAATATGCCATCCTTCCTTAAATGGATCCATAATGTTGACTGTAGCAACAACTAGTTCTCTAAATCACCCTCCAGTGTCACTTGTTGGACATCTAAACCAGCATCTGTTTGAAATGTCGAAACTGTTCTAAGAGAGCCACTCTGTGGTAGAAACTACATTTAGCAAGCTGGTGATCTGCTTGTGATGAGAAAATGCTTTGCCTTGTTCAAACAAATGATGTTGCAGAATCTATGTATTTGTATGGCAGATGAGTTTGCTGTGATTTGTGCTGGGTGAGTCAAGGACTGTTGCACTCCCATTGTCTTCACTGTCAAAAGAGTTTAAGAAGGATGAGTAAAAATCATTAGCAGAGGTGTTTCTTTGTCACTTAAAATGTGAAGTTAGCATTTATGACACCAGATGGTCCTCTCACACCAACCAGCATACTATGGTGTGCAGAGAATTCAACAAGGGCCAGAAATGCACACATTAATCCAAATAATGACAATGCCAAAATGTAGCAGTGTGACAGCACCATTTTTAATAAAATCTTACTCACTGACTGTACTTGTATACTCTGCCCAGGATCTGTGTGCAGGTGTTAATGCTATGTAAATGATACATAATCTTGCATTTTGTACTACACATACCCATCTTCTGAGAGAATTAAAAATAAATGTTGAAATTTCTGGAGAACAGAAAGTAGAATAGAATGTATAACAAGAAAGAACATGGAAAATTCTCTTTTTCCTGCTGTTTTACTGTAGTGGAAAAGTTGGGCTTGGAATGAGGTGGGTTATGCCCATGGATTTTTACTCATTTCTGGAATAGAACTGGATTTGATCACCATGTCCTGATATCCTGAAATGAAGTCTTACAGTCCCCAGGATTTGTTGGTAGTCAGTACCTGCTGGAGTGTGCCCTAAAGGTCAGGCTAACACAGCTAGTCAAAAGGTTTCTGCCTGATGCAATCTTGCTGCTGCAGGAGAGTGATAAAATAAGACTCATCATAGAGTATATAATTGTCAGTAGGTAATAAAATGCAGTAGATAGTTTTACTGCTTCTGTGCCGCAGGAGAGAGAAGGCACAGTATGAGGGAAGGGGAATGGGTAGGAGTAAGGAAGAAGGGAAATTGAGGTTTCCTTCAGCCAGTAGCCATGCTTCTGTTCATCTTGGAATTTCCCCAGGAATAATCTAAAAAGATTTTTAAGATTATTAACATTGTAGAGTACATTAAGACTTGTACTGCTCCAGTGCTGCCATATGTAAAGCTGTTTTACCACATGCACAGATGGGGTTCTTCACTGGTGTGTTTAGAGTACCTGAAAAATTATTGTAACTGTTAAAGAAATCAGAAGAAGATGGAGAGTGCTCTAGGGAAAGGGAAAAAATAGATAAGATCTAGAAAGCATATATGATAGACTGACTTGCTGGAATGGTTATGTACATGCAAATACAGATTTGTAAAAATCTCTCTCTTCCACACCCGTCCCCCGCAGTTGCTTGCATAGCTGGGACAATTTTTCCTTTGGCAAAAGAGAACAGCATACAGGCAGTGACTTTTAGGATTTTCTAGTGTAGGTCACACAGGTGACAGTGCTACAGGAAAACCAGGGGAGTGTGTAGACACTGTTCAAATATGAAAGAAGGCAGCCTTTCTGTTGAGTCTTAACATACTGACTTCTCACAGTGTTTTTATATGTAGTTACTAATTTTGTTGAGCAGAATTTTAAATTCATGCGTACATAAAGTCTAAATGAAGAACAAATTTCTGATTTTCTCCCCTAGTAGTTCTCGTTTTCCCAGTAACATCTGTTTGCACCCAGGCTGTGATGGATGTAGGTTAGATACTGTACCTTAGTGTGGATAGAGGCTCAAGATGGTGACTCTCAAGTGGGGCTTATCAGTTACTATTGCTCTGCTTCTGAATGGTGGACACTACAGAGTCTAGTTTTGGGAGTGTGGGTTTCTCAGCCAGATATCTGAGATACATGATGGTAGTGAGAATTAACAGTTCTTTAGTGTCATGGCAGAGGGATGTAGAATCTAGGAGCAGAAAGGCAGCTTTTCTATGTGTGGCACATAACATTTCTAGGCTTTTGTCATGTGGGAAGCCAAGAGAGAACCATCTTCTGCAATGCTGCTGCTCTGCAGAGAGGGTGACAACACGCAGCAGTCTTTCCCCTTGACTGAAGCATGGAGAACAGTGAGGAAGAGGATGCTAGGGAGGGTACACAGTGGTCTGTTTCTGATTGCCTTGCAGATTTGAACAGCTCTTACAGTGTGTGTGATTTACCTTAGTTTTGTTGGTTTGTGGTGTGTTGTGGGTTGTTTTTTTTTTGTTTGTTTGTGGTTTTTGTTTGTGTGGTTTTTTTTGTTGTTGTTTGTGTTTTTTTTTTTTTTGTTTTTTTTTTGTTTTGTTTGGCTTTTTTTTTTTTTGGTTGGTTTGTTTTTTTTTTTTGATTATTTGATTTTTATAGAAGCAAACTGCCTTTGGGAATGGCAGTAATGCACAGTAGAGCTTTTACTCCCTGTAGCATTTGTGTGGGAGACAAGAACATAAAAACTGTTGTATTTTGTACCTGTGATCCAGCTGGGAGCATTATCTTCAAAATTCAATAAAAACTTTAAAAACCCACAGTGAACATGTGAAATAATCTGCATAACTGTGAGGATATTTATGCAATGCCTAATGGTTAAAGGTTGTCTTTTAACATTCCATTTTCCTTAAAATCCATCTGTTTTTTTTTCTAACACTGCATCTCTCTGAGTTTGCTGTCTGCCCTGTAAATGGCTAGAACCTCCTTGATTCTTGTTAATTAATGGATTTTATATTATTTTACAACAGTGGATTTTTGCTGTCTAATATTTTGTGTGTGAGGAAAAAAACCCCTTTTTTATTCTATATTTTTGCTTGGTTTGAAGTAGCCACTTTTTTAGCTTACTGAAATAATTGATGATTCTTCTGCTTCATCTTTGTATCACTGTGCAATTTTCCTTGGAGAAAGAACCTTATCCATCTTTTGTTTTCGAGTTATGGAGTATTTACAGAAGAGAAAGAGCAAAGTTGTCACTGTGACTTTTCAAGGCAGGGCTGTTTTTACCTAACTAATTCTTTGAAATATGTGCAGGATATCTGAGGTGAGGAGAAGTTGACTATGATATATTTACCACTCTGGGTGCTTTGTGCCATTTCTGTATCTAGATTAAGATATATTAAGAATATCTTAAGATATTAGGCACTCTTGAAAAAGACATGCCTGGAAGATAGATTTGTCTCAATTTAGAAGTGAACCAGTTAGTGCTTAGACTGTTGTGTCCTTGCGGGGGCAGATCCTGAATTGTCTCACTTTAGGTCTTGTACTACAAAGCTTGTGAAGGTGTGGTGCTGATAAGTGCTGACTACAGAGAAGAAATATTCGAGAACATTTGAGAACAAAGAGATCTTAGAGGAAACCTCAAGATGCAAAAAACAAGTTAGGCCAGTGCTGAAATCCCATCAGTGGCTCTAAATGAGATATAGAAGAGGTTTTATGTGAGAGGCAGAAAAAAAAAGTGAAAGAGTCCTTAACTCTTTAGTGAACACTTCAGTGTTCAACAGTGAGTAAATTTTCAGACTCAAGGGAATGAGAATTGAAAAAAAAAATATGTGGAGAATTCGGAGCTTGAGCCTGGGCACCTTGTTAATTCACTGAAACACCTACCTAGTTCATAATACTATGGGTAGCTGTCACATATTTTCAAATTCTTTTCTAGATAAATGTTCAAACCTATAAAATGAGAGAATAGTTAGAATGAAGCTTCATGAGACAGAGCTGAGCTGCCAGAATCAGCTGGCTGCCAAAAGGGCAGCCTTGCTCTGAGGTTTATGAATGCCCTTTCCCCTTGCTTTGTCATGGGGGATAAAGTGTATATACAAGGTGGATGTATTATGCAGGATTTGTTTAGTTTTCTGCCATCTTATCTTATTTTTTTCACCCTTATGTTGGTCTTGTGACAGTTCAGTGAACTGAAGGGTTTCATACAAGGGATTGGATTAGCACCAAGGGCTGGTGGTATGTAAGAGGCAGGGGGTATGCAGCTTGGAGGGGACACAGAAAGGGATGAGTTTACCCTTTTGATATCAGTGAGCTGTTATTGTCTCATAAAACCTTTTGCTGCATTCCTTTACATTAATATACACTGAAAAGTGTCCACTTCATGCAAGCTCTTGTTTTGTACCATGAAGTAAAAGGTCAACAAGGTTTACTATATACCTATACAGCACCTGTTACATCATTTGATGAACTAACACAGTTTGTCTGTAGCAGCACTCTGAAGTCCTTCATTCATCTTATTTGCAGCATGGTACTGAAGTTTGGATTGGTGTTATTGTCAAGATGTATAGGAGGTAATACAAGGTAAGGCTGGTTTTCAGGGTTTTTGTAGAAAATTGTGGAATGACAGCTAATACAAAGGAAGAGTGTTCTGTTCATGATTGTCCTGTTTCTAATGCACAAAAAAAACCCTTATTAATACAAGTCCTTCAATTTCTTTGAAAGCGAATAGTGAAGTTTTGCAAGAGATTCTTCTGAGATTATAAAACTACCTCCAGTGGAGGCCTTAGGGCATTAATGCTGCTGCTGAGTGAAGAGTTGATTTAGCAGCATCAAGTTGCATTTCCTCAAGCCTTATTCCCTTGTACCATCTAGATCTTCTGGGTTGTTCCCACCTGCTGCTTTATCATCTGTTTCTTCTAGCTCCTTTTAGTTGTTGATTGTCCCAGAAACATAGGAAAAGTACAAGTGTCAAAGGTGCAATACTGTAACTCAGTAAAGTTTTGATGCTAGAGCTAAATCAGTGTGAATAGTTAAGCCCAGAAAACGGATCACTTTTTTTTTTTATGTTGTAACTTTTCTGCTCACATGATTCCTGTATTGCCTATGTAAGCTGTAGTGCTAGCAAAAGGGAAGCATTGGTTTTCCTTCTTTTACAGGTTTGATGTTTCAGATCTTGCTGTTATTTCATACTTCGTTGGCTGACTCGGTATTCTCTTCTGTATCCATCCTGGCCCTTTGTTTTAATTTATTTAACTGCTATTACTAAACTGCTATAACTCCTAACAACAAAAGCCTTTCCTCATAAGATTACATCCAATATTCAGAAGGTTGTCTTAAAATTGTACTGTTACTCTTGTATGAAAATGGGTCAATCTTCCTGAGGCTTCCATGAATGCTGTTCTATTTCTGGCATTTTCCAGATGAGTTCCGCCTATATGTTAAAGGCTTTTTCCTTGTTCATGTGAAATTGAATCACTGTTGATATTAGACCTAGAAGCATCTGTTCCAAATCAGAATGTTAACCAAGGCAGCATTCCAGTGCCAGCTTTGCATCACCTGGTTCAGTATAAATTGCTAAGAAATTCTTATAAGCTTTTCTTTCTTTCATTTTCATGCTCAAAGGGGAGCCTTGTTTTCAACTGGACTGCTGTGTCTAGGAGACCTGTATTATCAGTCATCAAGGCACAATTTTTTTAAGGAATGTGTGCCAAATTTTGTTCTTGGATGCCCTTTATTGTACTTCTGGACATTATTATCTGGATTTTTCCAGATCATGAATTGATCTTGGTCTTTTCAGATTAGTCAATGACAAATGCATTACTTGGATAGGAATTGTTTGGTACATGTAGGAACTGATGAATATTGTGGCATTAATGTGTGCTGAATAATCTCTAAATAGTGAAATAAAACTGCAAGGTAGGAGCATATGTCTTCTATCTGCAAACTGCTGTCTCAGATGTGAAAGCTGGATTTCAACTTGATGATAAATTGCTTCGGGTAACTTGTTTAATCTTTGTTATGGAAGAAGTATGGCTTTTGCAATTTTTATGTGGAAGTTATTAAATGAAAATGGATTTTTTCAGGAAAAATTGTTAGAATACTGTACTGTACATGTACGCCCATCTTTTCATTTTGCTATGCAGAAAGAAGTGACAAGATTTGTGTTACAGCTTACTGAGAGCTTTACGCCAGGTAGAATATGGGTTTGTTAATTTGATTGTCAGTGTGTGGTAGGTTTTTTTTTTGTACGGTTTTTNGACAAACTTAATATCAAGTAGCATAACAAACTAGAAAGCTGTTGACATCCTATGTAAGATTTATGCTGTAGAGAAATATGCTTGCCTAACACTTGGCAGTCTGTTCCAGTGTGGGTGTCTATATACACTCTTCTCTGAAATATTTTTCCCAATGGTGAGGTTTCGTCCCATATAGTAAGTTCCCAGCTGGGAAAAAGAAGTGTGGGTTCAGCAGGAACTGATCTTGTCTTATTTCTGAATGAAAATTTGGTGACTGTGTTTCCTTTCAATCTTACTGCACTTAAGGTGAGTTTACTGCATTCATTTGAATAAAAGCTGTCTAAACTGCGACCAAGACCTGTTTGCATAGACAGATAGACTGTTTATGGATCTAAATGAAAAATGTATAGTTTATTACTTCTCAAAATGGAGTAGATAAAAGCTATTACTGCTTAAGACAAACTAAATGCTCCTTCTATGTTAAGAACTATTTCTGCTTGCTTCATTGACTAAAATACTGTTGGGGTTCTGTGCCTTTCTGTGCACTCCCAGAACAGTTCACTGAACTCGAGCAAACATGGAAGAAGAGTTTAATGTTTATAAAAAGCTTTCTGAAGTGGACAGCCAGATGAACTACAGTGAAGTCAATATGGTTCATCTTTTAGTATATAGTAATTTTCTGTCCTTCAGTTTTACTCCATTTTGCATGTGGGAGTGGACAAAAAAAATGTTTCCTCATTTGTGTTCAGCTGCAGTAGTGAAGGAACATGCTGTGGCCTCTTAAGTGGTAGCAGGAGTAGCAACCTTCCCTCTCTTAACACCTGCAGATCTCCTGCTGTTCCTTAACTAGCTCCTGCTCCTGGCCTTGTGGCTGGAGCGAAAGGGAAAATGCTCTTTGCTGCTTCCTTTTCTTATTCCTCTTGCAGAAGTGATTTCTGCTTCTGCGTATTTTGTAGTCCCTTTGATATGCCAGGTAATCAGGAAGCTTTTTCTGCTGCTCAGTCCCAGAGGATGTCCCATCACCTCTGTGGAAAGTTTTGCTTTTCCTATTGGGCCTGATATGCAGTGATGTCCTGAAAGAGGTTTTTCTCTCCCAGTGTTGGAAAGATGGGGGTGATGTGTAATAAATGTAGTTACTTTGTGCTATTTGCTCTCTCTTAAGCACAATAAAACAAATTCAGCCTGTAGCAGTTGTAACTTAGTGAACTCTATATTGTCCCCATTAAGAGTTACTTCTGCTCTGAATGTGAGTTGATCTCTGTATCTGGAAGGCTTCAGCATTATGCAGGCTTCTGCCAGCAATGTGAGATGTTGAACAGCACGTGATGGCACTTGTGGAAACAAGAAGAGAAATATGCTGAGGACATCCACTGCTTTTTCTCTGTTTTAGTAAAGCCATGGTTATCGGCTATCTAGTATAAATGAATAGATGTAAATCCAGAAGGTATTGTTTTGATAGCCTTGTCTTTATTCATAATAAAGCCCACAGATACATCGACCCTTACCCCAGAAGTTTAGAGGGTATCTAACTATGATTTTAGTATTTCCAGTAATAGAAAAACCACCACAGTCCGGGCAAGATATTCTAATGTTTAACTACCCCTCCTTTAATGAATGCCTATTGCATTTTTGATCCTCTTCTGTAAGTTTTAAGGAAGGTTTTACTCTTTTTTTTTCAATAAGGCAAATATTACAAGTTCCTCAGGGCCTGAATTACCAGGGGATATTTTCTAATCTTTGACTCATTGTACTAAGTTTTTCCTGACCCCTTTGACTGTGTTTCTCTGCATATTTGAACACCGTTCTCTGGGAACATTGGGACAGACAACAGCAGTGCAATGGGAGTTATTCTTGTGTCAGCTACAGACATCATAAAACCTTTCTTTTCTAATTTTGTAATTCCCTAATCTCAAAAGCAGACATCAGTCCTTTCAGGCTATGACTATTCCTTACAGATATCCTGTGAAACTTTTGCTACCATGCCTAAAATTATTTTCAAAGGCATTATTTTCCAGGGCAGAAAACACTGTCATTTTTTTTGTTTCCAGATGAAAATGTGTGTACTCTTGGGTTTCTTGTTACATCTACCATTACCTGTGCTCAGAACAGTCAATGTGGCCTGTGATTTATTTCCTACAACCTTCTCTCCAAGAAGCCCCATATACATCCAATTGCTTGAAAAAGGATTATCTTCTGTAGATTTGTTCAAGTAGCATCTATTCTAAGTTACATTGCTGTGCTACTAGATGTCTAGTAACGTATTGGCAAGCTGTCTTTTTTTACTTATCAGTATTCTTTCTTTGTTGTTTGGCTGCTTTGAGATGGGTGCTGTTAAATGTCATACTGCATGGAATCACTAGAAATTCATCACTCAATGAAAGCTCACTCAATGAAAGCTCCTTGTTTACAGGTATGTCCTGGAGCCCATGAATCAAGTATATTACAACATTTTTATAGTCCTTTGTTGATACTGGATTGTTCTCACGGATTAAGCAAAAAGTCCTAAAATGCCAAACTGAGTTTATTTCAGAAGACTATTACGTAAAGACATACTTTTTAAAACCCAGTTTAAAAACAGTAAGTCTGTTGTCTTTAGGCATGTTGATTAGCATTCATTATGTAACTTAATTTAATTGTTCATAGTAAAATCTCTCATCACCTTTTTCATTACATAAAAATTGTGTTTATTGACAAAATCCACTTCAGGCTGGCAGGCATATAATTATTTAGAGCACTGAATTTGTCTTTTGTAAACATTGACATAGCTCTTCTTTCTGTTCTCCTGAACTTTTTTAGTTTTTCAAAGCTTAATGATGATAAGCATTATCTGTCCAGCCAATACCTATGCCATTGATTTCAGTGCAGTAGTATCCAAGCTATCTAGCTTTGCTGATGTAAAAATGTCCAATTAATAGCTGCTGTTTATCATCTTCTTGAATTACTGTTGGAATGGAAACTATTTCATCATCATTGTGAGAATGTTGTTTACTCTGTTTCTCAGACAGAGGTGCATGTTTCTCCTGCTTTTAATTGTTACTGTCAGAAATCCTACAGTATCCATCTAATAATGTTCTGGGTGTGTGGTTTGGTGTTCATCCCCCCCACCCCCCCGTGTTGGTGTTGTGGTTTTTTGTTTGTTTGTTCTCGATTGAAATAAGAAAACAAATGGCAGCCACAATTGCCAAGAACATCATGCAATACTCAGTGCAGCTCAGTACCATTAACATGCCTTAGGTTTTATCTCTTATTCCTTATTAAGGACCATTCTCACTAGAGCTTAGCTGGACAAGATGTAGCCCTAGGATACATTTCTTACTTGTTTCAGACAAGAGGTCTTACCACAGATACTTTCTAGTACTGTACAGGGAAGACTACAGAGAAGCATTGAGTTGTCAATATTTAAATCTTCTGTGAAGACAACTTCGAATTCAAAAGATGACTTTGGCTAAAATAATACCATCTTTT
>VWZY01010463.1:31650-42382 GCA_013399075.1 Chloroceryle aenea
AAAAAAAAAACAAAAAAACAACACACCAAGCACATTCCCCTCCAAGCAACAAGGAAGCAAAGCCCGTGAAGTAATGAGGCTACACCACTGGTAACGTTTTTTCTTCCTCATATGGGGGTTTTGGTTGGCCCGCATACATGTAATGTGTGTTGATACTTCAAATGAAAACTTGGCCTTTAACATGCAGTACAGCTTAACGTGACATAGTAAGACTGTAGGATAAGCACAGTAGGGGAATAGTGGCTTTTCAGTATTGAGACACTTCGGGTATTTGGATAGAAAGAATTGACTGAAGTAAATTCAGAACACCTTCCTGTGGTATTAGGCAATATAAAAGTACAGAAAGAACAACTGGAACTTGATGCAGTGTTCTAAAATATCTTCCTACAAATTTATGAATTTGAAGTTCTGTAATAAGTTATTTGAATATTGGCTCGGCTGGTAAAGAGAAAAGTGTAATCAGTAGATGACATGCGAAGAGCCACTGAAATACTACAAGGAGACATAACCATCATGGTGTTGAACTTCTCTAAAACTTCTAGCTGCTGGAGTTTCTACGTGAAACTTTCTACCCTGATGCAAGTCCCAAGTTCCATGTTTTGAGAATGGGCAAATTTGTGTGCCTGTTTACTCACAATGTGGAAAATGCCCAAGCCAATGGGTATGACTGGCATTTTTGCCATGTGATAAACTGTGTAAAGTGATTGAAAACTGCAAGATCTTTATGCCAGTATTTTTTGAGGGGGAAAAATGGTTTGAAAAGTGTAACTTGAGATTGCTCCCTCTAACAGAACAGAAAATAAAAGATTTTGCTCATTCATTTTTGAAATCTTCTCATCTCTTGTCTGTTTTGGAAGGGGAAGATTCTGCAGTTTTACTTAAAGCAGTTTTTCCTATGTGTGAGTAATGGAGGAATCAAGAAAGTATAGGGAGGTATGATTTCTTTGCTAATACTTCTTTTCAATATCAGTTTATAATGGCAGAAACAATGATGTCAGATTCTTTAAAAACAATATCCATGCAAACTGTTTCTTTGTTTTATCTCTTCTAAAATATCAGTTATGAAGTTTGTTTTTAATAGTATCTATTGAGACACTGAAATAGCACTAGTTGGTGAGATTCTTTCTGGGAAGATCAATTAAATTCTTCTGTATACTACAGTAACGAAGTAAATCTAGATTGCAACCAACACAGGAAACATTATGAGCCAATCAGTCTTTCACTGGTGATGGTTCTTACACTGAAACTAATGAATATTGTAGAATTTCGGAATGCAGACTAGGACTAGTAAGACTTTTCACATATAGTTGGAATTTGTGGAAAGGTAAGTTTTATCAATCTTGCATGTTTTTTAACCCTACTATGGCTGGCAAAGTATCTCTTTCAAAATTTTCTGGCATTCTTACTCTGATGAAGTACATATGAAGTACACAGACCAAACATGGAGATGGTCTTACTCTGTTTTAGGATTGTCAGTTTCAAGTTAAGATCAAAAGAATGTCCAAAATATGTAACACATCCTGTATCTTAATTTACCTTAAGTCAATCCCACATATATAACATAGTCCTTCCCTTGACATGTCAGTGATGCAGAGGAGTTAAGAGTTCAGATTTTGTCTGAGCTACAAGGTAGTGTTAATTCTTGTTAAAATAAGTCATCCACAGTAAGCACTTAAGGGAAAATCAAAGCTATTACAACAGATGGCCTGCCAAAAATCTTAAGTCATTTATGACAGTCTAATAATGTTAAATTCTTGTATAAAAATGTCTAAAAATGGGGACACTTTCAGGTCTAATTCCTGAAAATGTGGGCTGCACAGAATTGTATGAGAACATATTAAATAAATGAGTTGTATTGCAAATTCACAGTTGTTTGTTTACGTGTACTTTGATTTAATGCAGGGTTTAATTGGTGACAGAAGTTCAGCAATTCCTCAAGGAAAGAGTATGTTTCATTTATCCTTAATGAGTTTGTGTGGCACATGCAAGGTAACTTTGTCACTGTTTTTGTCTAGTCAGGCACCACCAATTTATTTTTAATCAAAAAATTATGAAAAGAACTTTGCATTTCTAAAATTCTCATACGAGCTGCTTTTATTTCCCAAATGAAACATGCAGAATTGTTTAATAGTCCAGTATCATAATGTGTCTTGTGTATACCTTTTTCAGTTTATTTTCACTGCCATTGATCTTTCACAAAGTGTGATTTTTCTGATCTTTCCGAATCCACATAGTTCTAAATTTATGGAGTGAAGTCCAACACACATGCTTAATACAGCTATATTTTGCTAAGATGTCTACACTTTTTCTCCATTTTCTGTCCTGTTAGGTTTCACTAAGGAAATTCTTAATTTCTTTCTTCAGTATTATTTCAACTGGAATCTGTGGTATATCAAGCTGTCCCTGAAGGATTTTCTGCTGTGTTTATCTGACACACAAGAAATTTTTTCTTAGGAAATACCACTGAATAGTATGGTTGATTGGAGTAGAAAATATGTTGCTATTAGGCTGGAATGTAAGGCTTAGCACAACAGAAAAGAAGTAGACAGCAGGAAGAAGAATCATGATATGTTTGTCATTAAAATACTTCAGTGTGCCTGGAAGTTCAAGTAGCTTTTAATGTTTTTACAATGGACTTCATATGAACCCTTAGTGTAAAAATATTTACCTTGTTTCCTACTATTCAACACTGTACTTCCTGCTGTTAGTGTGATTTCTCTAATGTGAACATTTCCGAATCAATTTATGGCCTGTTAGAACTTCATCTTCGTCTTCTTTTAAAAAAAGTACTTTTCCTACGATTTTTATTAGAATAGGACTTAAACTGTTTTTACCTTTTAAGGCTGCATAATATCACCAGATGAAAAAAACTCCAAACATTTAGACTACAGCTTAGTAGTTCATTTTGGTTCCTGTTTCTGGACAAGAGTTGAGTATGAGACTTCTAAGCTCAGTTGTGTCCTCTTACAATAAACTACTTTAAATTACTCTAGTTTCCTTGTGGTAGATGAAATTTGCAATCATTCTTGTATTGGATTCTCAATCACTACATTTCAGTGGTATTTCACCAGAAGTGATACATAAATAACAACATAGATTTCCCTCTTGCTGTTAGTATTTTTGGTCTTTTTTTTTCAGTTCTTTGCCTGAATTTTATTGTTCAGTCTGACATTATCCTCAGCTTCATGAGGTTAGTTACACATAAAAATAGGTTAAGTAAAATTTGTTGGCTTGCTTCTAAGAAAAAAGTTAAAAAATAACTCAACTTGCTGCTAGTTTGCCAGTTTAAATCTTTAGGCAATGGCACCCTAATTTTGGAAATCACAGGTTGCCTCAATAATCAAAGTCCTTTCACTGTTTTTTAGGAAAATGCATTTAGATTTGTGAACTTCAGACAGCATATATTCACTAGAATTTCTTCTATTTAGCTTGGTCTTGAACTGTCTGCCTGGGTATTCTGTTCTTTTCCACCAAAATATATCCAAGTTTAGAGAGTGCATTTAACTGCATAGAAGATTTGAGGGTTTTTTTAGTTTTCCTGTGGTAAGGAACTTGGACAATTCAGGAGGAAAACAGTAGCTGTAAACAAATTTTCAGATTTGAGCAGGATAGTTAACAGTAGCAGAAGATTTTCTGCTTCAGCATTCTGCCTAACTGGATGAGGCTTGAGAAATGGTCAGGCTTATTTTTACGTATTATGCCATATTTTTTAGTTTAATTTCCTTGTCATTCATCAGTTGAGGATAGTGACCTGACATAATTTGCAAGTGCTTCAGCTCCTCCATTTCAGGAGACACCAGGGCTTACAATGTACATTGGGCACAAGAAATATTGCCTCTCACCAGACTGCAAACAGCATGTTGTTTTCATATAGGCTTTATAAACTGCTTGTATGAAAATGAATAGAAAACATTATTTTGCAGTAAATACTTCAAATTGTAGTCTTTCTCATCTTGACCTGAAGAGACGGAAGTGACTGGGGTCTTGGAAGTTCTCATCTTTTTAAATTATCTTGTTTCAGTATCTATCCAGAAAGTCTCCTCTTCTTCTTTCTCAATGGTGCAAGTCCAAGAACGTTGTAGATCTGAAGTCTCACTGCCAGCTCTTATTCTTTTGGGCAGTTGGGACAGAGGTTTTGCTTCCTACTGCTCTGCAGAGGTGGTGTTTCGATAGTAACATAGGAGCACCTTTTTCTTGTGTCTGTTCTGCAAACGTACCATGTGAAGGTATGATGATGTGATGATTCCACCTAGATATAAGGTTTCTGTTCAGCACACTAGAAAACCAAGCTTAACATCTCTTAATTTCATTAAGGTTTATAATAAGACATTTGTTTTGATTTTTTTTTTCTTCTTTAAATGTCTCTCTCTGTTTTTATAGATTTCCATTTCTTCCTGAATAAGCATTAAACTATTTAAAGCATAATTTGGGAATGTATGCTTATGTATTGATAGAAGTGATAACATGAGTTTATGACTTTCTTGCAAGGATGTGATCATTTATGTACTTTTCTTCAAATAAAGAAGAAATAAAGAATGCTATATTATTATTACTTAGGAAAGTAAAATACTTCCAGTGCTTTTTCGGTTACTGTGATCTTTTCTTGACGCGATTTAGTGCAGTTAGTTTCTTCTTAAATCCTGCACTTTGAAGTATTATTACCCAATAACATAGTCAAACTGTGCTCCACACCTTAGTCCTTGTATAAAATGGTATGCTACATCCTGTGCATTATTGTATCTTTTTGCTGTTACAGATTCCTTTGGACAAATACTTGTGCAATGTGAATGCTTCCTCTTCAGTGAAAAATCTCTGTGGCATGAGAAGGACTATGTGCACCTCTTCTCATACTCTGCACCTTCCTTCTCCTTCAAAAATACTGATTTAATGATATGTAGGTAATTGGCAGTTACTGGCGTTGCACTGTAAATTTTTCATTATTGTACATTTGTATAAAAAAATCCTCTCTTCCAGTTCATTATTACAATTCTTTAATATCTGTCAGTCTTTTGGGAATTAAATGATAAAAATAAAAGTACTTTAAACAAAAAGGTTGAGTTAAAGCCAGGTTTCTTTGTTTGTTTGTTTCTTTTGTTTTGTTCTTACAATTCTACAACTAATCATATGTCTTACTCTCCAAAAGACAGCCATCTTCTATTTCTTAAGTCTGTTTTAGACTTTGTCTCACTCTGAATTATGCCACCAGCTCCAGATTGCTTATGTTTCTCTGATAGACTTTCATCATTATCGCAATTATTTCTGGTCCTCAATGAAATATTACCTCAAGACAGCAAAAGGAGGAGTTTCCCATCTTGGCAAGATTTATGGTAATCTAGAACAAATGGTAGAATTTTTGTTCTAGTAAGAAGCAGTGAGTAAGTTCTTACTAAGGTGTCTCCAGCCTCCTTAGAACAGGTATTAAATTGCCAACAGCTGCATGAAAACAGGTAGGGGATGGAGCACCCCAGAGCTGTGCTCAGTTATCTGAATAGAATGTTGAGTTTATTTCTGCTTGGCATATGATTGTATTATATCNAACCTCTTGCTTTTATTTCTGCTTGGCATATGATTGTATTTTATCAACATAAAGTATATTCTTAAGGAATAACCTCTTGCTTTTATTTCTGCTTGGCATATGATTGTATTTTATCAACATAAAGTATATTCTTAAGGAATAACCTCTTGCTTTTATTTCTGCTTGGCATATGATTGTATTTTATCAACATAAAGTATATTCTTAAGGAATAACCTCTTGCTTTTATGTGTCTTAAGAGAATTTTTATGGAACTATTGTGCTGTAATTATCTGAAAAAACAGACACCCACTAATTAGTGAAAGGAGTAGCATTGGAAAAGGGATGGCACAGGAAGGTTTCAGGCTGAGGGCTTTTACTGTCTTTGTGAGTGTTTGCTAGAGCTGCCTGGATGCTGAAAGGAGAAAAATGTGAATCCCCTTAAATGATTTTCAGCAGCTCTGAGACAAAAAGTGTATGTTCCCCCTTGCCTAAAAAAAAACCAAACCAAAACTCTGGCATAGTGATATCTTCCTGTGGTTTGATCTATTTCATGCCCCTTAACTGAGAAAAAGTGGTTGTAGTTTCACCAGAAGAAACTTGTAGGTTAGGGTCATTAGTATTGCAGAAAGGGCATGCCGACATACTCCTGAGTAGCCATAGCTCTATGGTAGGCTGTTTTGTGAGCAAGGCTGCAATAATCTGGGTTTTCACAAAAAATGAATCAGGTTATTGCCAGATAACATTATCCTTCAAAAGCTTCAAATTCAGCTGTGGCTTTTCAAATGCAGCTTAACCTCTAAGTGTGTCCAGAATTTATCTACAAAATATTCTTTTTTTATTCTTTCTGTTTTCCCAACTAACTTAAGTAGATGAATCTGTATTTGTCAATATTTATTTAAGAAGTTCCTGTTTGTGTGGTTTTTGTGTGAGGTTTTGTGTTTTGTTTGGTTTTGTTGGTTTACTGTTTTTTATCAGTGCAATCATATGAAAACAGCTGATCTGTGGCTGACTTGTTGCTCTGTATGATCTGTTCCTTGTCAGATGAGAAACCCCATCTCCAATTGAGTTGCATTCCCCAAACAAGCAGTAGAAGTAGAGCACCTGTTGGGCTTCTCTTTGAGACAGTTTAAAGGCTGTGTAGTCCTTGATCCATGTGTGCTCAGCAGTGACAAATTTGACAGTTCTGATTTTACAGCTCTAGGTGAACAAAATGGCCAGTAGAGTCTTAATCTGGCAACAGACTGGTGACAGCTGAAAAACTCAGTGGTAGAAGTAGCCAGGAAAAAAAAAATAAGCCAAACTTGCAACTGGAGAGAGGAGACATGCAAAATGCCTGTGTTGGAGTTGGTGATGTTTTCAATGGCTGAAGTTTCTCAAACCTAACTCATTAAGAGTCTGAGTAAGGCAAAAACTGGTCTACATTCAAAAAGACTCTCAGTGATTAAAATTTGGAGAATGTTTAATAGTACTTGAGATTCATATGCCTTCATCTTATTGTATATTTTGGATTAATGTTTTTGTTTGTGTTGGTCTTCTGTTTCCTCCCACAGTACTAATGTGCCGTGCTAGTCAAATAAAAATCTTACTCTATGTAAGGGGGAAAAGAGGTTCCTGTATTATGTTACTACATACTTCATATTCCCTAGGTCTTTTGGTCAAAAGAGATATCCAATTAGAGGTTCTTATTTTTGTAAATATAACACACTGGGAAAGTAAAATAAAAATGGCATGTAAGAAGGGAGCCTAATGAATAAGAAGTACTCTTAGCCTTCAAATTCAGTGAGATTCAGAGATTGACAATGCCTTGAAGCAGTAGTAGAGTACACCTGTTAGATCTCCCATTTGCTTCTCCAATGTTGTTGTAATTTGTACCCCATTTTCTAGTGTTGAAGGCAGCCTAGTCTTCAGCGTTCCAAGCAAGCAGAATTGTTTGGCAACAAGACTTGTACTGCCTTTTAGTTATGATTATGATGCTCAATAACACTGAAAGTGTGGGCTGAAGCTGTGTGGAGGAAATTATCTGGAGTTTGTCTGTTTCTGCAATGTTAACTGATACAGTGGGTGAAAAAATTCAGATTTTTCTCAGGGAAGAATTACTTTTCTCAGGGAAGTATTAACTGGTATCACCTGAATCCCCCTTGAAATCTTCTGGCTATCAGTGCAAGAGGTCAGATTTCTGTTGTTTGTTGTACTTGGCTATTCCTTGTGCTTTTTCCATCAATATTTCACATTAATTTGTTTGTGTTTACTTTAACTTTGAATTGCTTAGCAATTTCAGAGTAGGACAGCAGCAGTAGCTTTTCTTTCTCTTTTCCTTTTTAATATCTGGAATACAAGTCTTTTATTTATCTTCCTCTTCATCTCGCATACATCTCAATTTCTGTTTCTACCTGAAATATTTTTCTTAATGTGTTTCTTTGAGATTCTTTGGCCCATTTGGCCATGGGAGTTGGATATATCACTATAATGATTCCATACATTAATCCTTTTATATTATTATGGAAGTAATATACTTATGTGTGCCATGTATATCAAATATAGATGTCCAGGATCTTGTGTACCAAATTGTTCTTCTCCCCCCAAATTAAGCATGCTGTTATATTTAGGTGACATGTAGTCAGATTAAATTAGAAAAATCAAAGAATGCTAAGTGGTCTATATGCTTCTTGCAGGTTTTGAAATCCCATATGGGCTTATAGAACACTAGTAATTATTCATGCTATGCTAAACAAAAGTGTTCTGTAACCCACTTTGTAACACAAATGAATCATGGAAAAGCTATAAAGGATCATTTTTCTAAAACCTAAAAGCTCTAAGCTTTTTGTGTTGTTTGNTATATATGTCTTTCATCCTTACTAGAAATTAGAAGTGACAGGATGTGGCCACATCCTTAACTTTTGCACATTTAAATGGTGGTGCTACTGTGTTTTTTTGCTGATATTTTAAATGATTCTTTGGGCTTTTTTTTTGTTGTGAAACAAATTGCTTGCAAAGGCTTTTGTTCATCTTTTTTGTTGACTTTGTCTCTGCTGTTAAATATGAATAGACTGATGGGTTGAAAGAGATGAGTTACTCTTGCACAGCAAAACAAATGGAAAGCAAACTGTCAGAGAGGAAACAACTAAAGCAGTAGTTCTACACTTGACAAAACCAAGAAGTGTCCAACAACACGCTTGGAACTTGATTTGACACCGCAGTTAAGTGAGTGATTGTCTTCTCCTGTTCCAAATAGCACTTGTGCATATGTTTAGGTTTTTTGTTGATTCAGCATTGGTTTATCATAGCCATGTGCCATTTTATGTAGGTTATAAAATCATACTAGTGTACTGAATATCTGAGTACATCCTGAACTTGATACTATTTTTCTTCACGCTGTCTTCAAGCATAGTGTGAATGGAGTGGATAGTCATAACTTGGTTTTACTCTTCTTTCATTTATAGGGACTATTCAAGAGATTAAGGTCAGAGAGGTTCATTTTCCATTTTGGATGAGATTTTGTGATTTGTTTTGGCTGATGGTAGGGAAGTGACTTCTGTTGCTTAAAGCTTTTTCTAGGGAAGTTATGGTTTTGACTGCATTTATTGAATTTTTGTGGTTCCTAAAGCCCTGAACTTCTGGGTGAAGCAATTGCCCCAGAGCAGTCCCTCTGATACCAGATAAAACATGATTTCCTGCCTTCTGCCCAATTTCTGTACAAACAAAAATACTGTCCTTCATCCTTGTGCAATGTGGCAGCCAGCATCTTGACTATAAGAAGCTGGATTGAAAACTTGTTTTTTTTTTAAAATTCCTGGGATAGTGAAGACTTTATTTTCTGGAGGAATACAGAAATTCTCAATATTTGACAGGATTCAACCTAGTGAGATTGTACAATTGTCACTGAAAGGATGAATGTATCATGACCGTGAAGTCTTTTGAAGAGATATGCACTGAACAGCAGTGTCATATATGGTTTGTCAGAAATCAACCAGTTCTTTCGTCTCGACCTTATTTCCCTCAGCCTTCTTTGCTGGTAGCAGAGTTGTCAAATATGTTGAAGAATAGGGCTGTGTCATTTGACTGGGTTTGGCACTTGAGCCTGTGCCTAGTTCAGCTGGTAAATACATAGGGAAGTTGAAAGTTGTTCGGGGTGTGATCGCTCCTTTTGAGATCCAGAAGCATGGCTTCTCTGAAATACTGAGTTTTTGATAGGGTTGGTGAATTTTCAGCAATGAATCAAAATGTATTTCTTTTCTTACTAATCTGAAGGGAGAATTTGAGGTTCCTGCTTCAAACAATATGTTGTTATTTTACTGTCCTGTAACATATCTGTAAGGACTTTCTTTACTCTGTAAAACTGCCTCACTTGATTAAGAATTATTTCTCTGTCCCATTTTATATTAACCTTTTTTTAATGCCATATACCTTTCTGTCTTCATGCAGCATGGGCAGATACATAATTGAAGACATGTAGGTGCATGCAGAATAAGAGTGCTTTTGTGTTCAATCAGTGGGGCAACCACTCACTCATGAAGATGAGCCAGGTTACAAAAGAGGATTGCTTTGTCCTGTAGGGGCAGAGGTGCAGGAGGTTAGCAGGCCTTGAGCTGGGGTCCATATGTTGGGGTAGTAATTGTTAGTCTGTATTGGGACAGAAGAGCTTGAGCATAATGGTCACTGTATAAGGAGGTTGTGGGCTCAGAGAGGTGACTGGTCATGATTTTAGTATTTTCATCCATGCTTAATGTCACTGCAAGGTGGCTGTAGCTGTGTGAAAAATAAATTGCAAAGGGAGACCACATCCATAAGTATAAGTAAGAGGGGGAGGGGAGCAGAGTTATGGTTAGGCTTTCAGACTTAATTCTGTTTGCAAGAGTGCTGAATGCTTGGTTTGTTAGCATTAATGCTGCACTAACTTAGGGTATTTTTGCATGACATGTGTGTGTTTAACCAACTAAGCATGAAATCCCTTGCTTCTGTTTGTCCCTATTAAATAGTGGCAACAAAAGAAACAGACAGGAGATGGGTCCAGAACAAAGCAGAAATAATGGAGTATTTCAACCCAAAAAGTAGAATGAAATGAGAAGTACAATGAGTCGTCAAAGGCAGACTCAATGGCCAGAGGCAGAGAGTAGTAATTCAGGGATGTTTTCTGCCCAGACTTTCAATCTGTGATCTCTGGGTGGCACATACATCACAAGTGTTTTGCCACCACTGCTATAGACACAGTATTTAATG
>VWZY01010473.1:4992-25743 GCA_013399075.1 Chloroceryle aenea
TATAGACAGTAGTGATTTTTTTGTTTTTTTTTTTTATGGAACAGCTTGTGGTTTTCATTTTGCAGAGGCGTATCAATAACACCAGCAGCAATATTTGGTTTTAGCAGGAGGGACCTCACTTCATGACCCAATAATGTTTAGATAAAAAGAGAGAAAAATAATGTTTAAATAATAGCATAAACCAAGAAAATTATATAGTCTGGAAGACTGCTAATGGCTATCTGGTCCAATTCCGAATTGAGAGTAGGATCAATTTAGATCAAACTGCTCAGGACCTTGTAAAGCTGTGTTTTGAAGCATGCATTTAAAGCATTCTCCTTGTGGTGTATATTTGTAATTTAGAAGTTACAGACATATCTATGAGACTTAATCTTTGCCCAGTTTTTCTCTCTTTCAAAAATCCAAATTTCTTTATAGCTTGAACCTGACAACAGACTTCAATTAATTTCATATATTCAACAGGGTTTTATGATGATCTATGAAATTAGTCTTTCACAGTGTTGTGAGCCTATCCTTATTTTCAGATGAAGTAATTAATATAGCTTTCCAAGGACGGGGATGAATAAGAGCAAGTAGAATAGTTTCCCATATCTATTTCTTCCAGATTAAAAGCTGATTCCCACTTACAGCCAAAAAAGAGGACACAAGATATACAAAAGTAACAGCTCTTTGTTGGTGCTGTTAATGTTTTCACAACTAGAGTACTAATTGTCTAACATAGGAAACCCTCAGTAACAAAACAGAAGGAGCTGTTGCACAAAACAGCTGCTGCATCCTGAGGCTGTTGTCAGGGGAATGAGGTGTTTGTGGGGAGGGTGTCCCCCAGTCTAGGGTCCATCCATTTCTATGTTTACACATTTCCCTAAAATAGTCACTTTCCTAATCCTGGACTGACAGCTGCAA
This sequence comes from Chloroceryle aenea, assembly GCA_013399075.1. Lineage (NCBI taxonomy): Eukaryota > Metazoa > Chordata > Aves > Coraciiformes > Cerylidae > Chloroceryle > Chloroceryle aenea. The sequence continues at coordinate 5,896 of VWZY01010473.1, forward strand.
CCTGGCCATGGCCTCCAGCTCCAACAGCCTCAGGCATGCAGAGGGCTATGGTTTGCCAGGCAGTTACTGCATCAGGGGATGTTACCCCCAGCACAGAGGGGCCGTACCCAAAGCTGAAGCCGGAGCAGGGTGGGCAGCTGTGACTGGTGCCAGCATAGGTGTTAAATCAATGACATCCAGCTCAGGCCATGGAGAGGTTGAGCTCCTGTACTACCAGGTCAGCAAGCAGTCAGGGCCTTCCCTGCTAAGGAGAGACATCATATTTACACAGCTACAGGCTCTACCAGCTTTCCTGAATATCAGGCCTTATTGCAAGTGAAGGGGCAGATTTTTTTCTGGCTGCACATTTCAAAGTGAGACAGCAGTCCAAATATAAAAGTCTTGACTGTAGAATGAAGGGACTGAATATTAATTACTTCATTATTCCTCTTTCATTGGCCTCTACTCTTCCCTTAACCTGTCTGTACTGTTCAAGGAGGTATGTTTTAAGAAATCAGTAAGAAAGCATTAAGAGTTTTACAACATCTTCACTGGATACACTTTGAAAAAGGTGCCTTTAGCAGTCAGGAAGCAAGGGCTTTGTGTAAAAGGAACCCTGGAGTATATTTCTCCTGTTCTGACAAGGATCCTTAGTGGTCAAGCTTACATACATTTATAAACATAAGGTTTTTGTTCATCAACAGCACAATTTCTCCTGCTTTGGTCCACACCGTTATTTACATCCATGATGCAGAGGTTATAGAATGCTACCTTTATTATTTTGTAGTATCTTACCTTCCTTGGAAAAATGTAAGTGACTACAAAAAATGCAAGGTCACTGAGAAGGCACAGTGGTTATCCTACTGAGTAACATCAAGATTGCTCTGCACCTCTTCCATAGCATGCACTTCACAGTGCTCTGGTAGATATATCAAAAAAAAACCCCAAAACTTTATGCAGCACATAAAAAGGCAGAAGATATCTGACACTGGGTGCATGTGAACAAGGAATAAGGAGAGGAACTATAGAGGATGGTAAAATAGAAGAAGAGTTAAATTAATTTTTTGCATCTGTCTACTATCAAGGGCTACAGGGAAATTCTTCCAAGGGCACTTTTCTTGGGAAATTATACTATGGCCTTAACAAATTATAGCCTCCAAGGAGGAAGTTATAGAGCAACTTTAAAAACATAAGTGTTCTAAATCACTAAAACCAGATAATATTCACCTGAGAGTTGTGAATGAAATTGTGTTAAATAGAGAAGTTACTGGCAAAAATATGCAGTGGATAATAAAAAAAAAAAAAATCCACAGTCTAAAAAGTCACTATAATGAGAGTTGGCTTTGGAAAAACCTACACTTTAAATAGTTTTTACATCATAATGTATGGGGGTACCCCTGAGTAGCTAAGTCTTTGGGTCTGAAAATACTGTTATACCAAAGCCATTCTTTACCACATGCTGTACACCGCAGACAGCTTGATTAAGTTCCTAATACTGTAAAGATACTGAAAATCTAGCCCTAAAATAAGAAAGGCATCCAATAAAAAATAATTCCTTTGAAGGTTTCTGATTGTATAATGCTTAGTATTGGAATACACCAAATTTTTCAAAAAGCACTGTCACCTTCTATATCTTGTTCAAAAGCATATGTGTGCCAGTATAAGAGAGAAATGATAACAGAACAAAACAAAAAGCTTGTTTAAAATAAATAATTAGTTTAAAAAAATCAGAATTGATAATCCACAACTGAAGATGAATAGGGAAAAGACATCTTCTGGAAAACCAGGTAATTTGCTGAAAAATGCATTTCCATAGTCTTTGAAATATTCAAAAAATTCAGGCTTTATCTTTTGTATGGCTTCAGCATATATATATTTTGTGTGTTTGTTTGTTTGGGTTATTTTCTTGGTCTCCAAATCCAGTAGAATTAGCCATTTAAATTAATAGTTTAAGAGACTGGATTATATTCCAGGGCTTGGAAGAAGGTACAGGTTACCACTTCTGGGGATTTAAATCCCACCTTAGTATGAGGTTATCCTATCAAATCATCAATATGGTATTTTAGCATGGATCTTTCACAGTCTAAAGACAGTGTTGTACTTTCTATATATTACAGCTATTTTTATACACTAAATACATAAATGATAGACATAATCTGTCCCCTTTTTTGTTTTATGGAATATTAAACTATTTCCTAAGTTTTAGTGCATTAGCACAAATGATTTTAGAAGTCTTCTGAATATATATTATTCTGGTAACTAAACACTGTCCTGGCCAGTCCTGCTTCATGTTTCCTCAACCAGAAAAGGGATTTGAGGAAAAGAGCAGGATTCAATTTGAGATCAAGACATCCTCATATCGTTAACTAAAAGTGTAGGTTTTATAGTCCTCTTAGAGGCAGTACTAACCAAAGACCAAGACATTAAAAGCAATACTCAATTGCCTAAACAATGTCTTCTCATGCTCTTTGAACTTGGCTGGGAGGCTCCACCCGGCTTCCATCTGTCTGTCTGGAAGAGTAGGAAACAATCTAATGGAACTTGAAGCCAATGCTAAAACAAATAAACTGAACCATAAGATCAAAATTATTTTTTTCACAGGATCTCCATGTTTAAAATAGGAATTTAAACATGAAAACATTACTGAAGATACCTAAATTGGGGTTATTAGTCTGGTTATTAAACTGTCTTTATCTGAACCCACAAGTTTTCTTACTTTTAACCTTCTGATTCTTTCCCCTACCCCTCTGGGGAAAAAAGTGAGCATCTCTGTGAGGTTCAGCTGAAAGTTAGGGTTAAACAGGCACAAGCGTAACAGGAATATGTTGAGAACATAAAGCTGTTTCAGAACATATTGATTTTATTTTTGCCAGTAACTCTTGACTTAGCCAATGACTTTTTTGTTTGTGGATAAATTGTGAAATAGTCTCAAGTAAAAAGAAGCTTTAGGACAAATTACTATGACAAACAACAATAAATCATCAGGGACACAAGATATTCATCTGGGAGTAGCAGAGAAACTCATTTATGAAATTGGTGATATATTAACTATGTTTTGTAACTTTGTGCCTAAATCAGTCACAGTGCCAAAGTAATGTAAGCTGACAATGTAGAGACACCAGTTTTTAGTGAGGCCTCTAGCAATGATTCTAGGATGTGCAGATGAATAAATCTAACTCTTAATTAACATAAATGATGCTGTAATAAAGAATACTATCACTATTTGCATGAATAAACTTGATATAATGCGAAGATTGATCCAGCTTTGGTGAAGAAAAGCCATGTGTCACAAATCTATTAGTGTTCTTGAAAAACTAAATGATAATATTGATCAAACAATATTGAATAATTATTTTTTTAAAAAGCAAAATTGCCTTATTAAAAGGCATTAACAAGAGTAGGGAATGATTATTGGAAAGATTCATGGTTGGTTAAGAGAAACATGAAGGACTGAATAGATGAATAGTTTCTCAATGGTGAGAAATTATCATTCTGTCATGAATGATTTGAAAATTATGCAGAAGATATCAAGTTTGTGACTGGTATAAAGCTATTCAGTAAAGAAAATCCAAAGGTGCCTATGAAGAGCTGTAGAATGATCCCATGACATCTGAGTAAATAAGTAATGAAATATCTGTTGATATTTAGAGCTGGCATAAAGCCATTTATATGAAGAAGAAACAATTCCAATTCTACATGTATGATAAGTAGATGACTTAGTAACATTCAGACATGAGTTATTCTATCCATCAAAATTCACAAGTAGTCTGTAAAGCAAGCAGAAGTTCAGAAATTAGTACAAAAGGAATGAGAACTAAAATTTATCATGTCATTATATCACTGGATAGTTTGATGCTGTGGTAGTTCACATCTTCGGTATGGAGTGTAGTTTATGTTACATCTCAGGATATAATAGAAATAGAAGAGATAAGGAGAAAAACATAAGGATACTGAAAACAGGAAAAGTTACAATGTGACAGAATAGACTATAGACCGGTAAAAGCCAGGCCTGGCTGTGTGTTGACTCATCAGTTATGGGGATCAGACTCACTGTGGCCTGAGCTGTTTGTTGCTGGTTTAACCCCTGTGCTGCCTCCCCTGCTCCAGCTCCAGCTCTGGGGTGGCCCTTCTGGGGGTGGGATGACGCCTCAATCACCTCAATAAAAATATAAATCACTATTAATTTAATGAAATAGAAGTTCTTTTCCTTGACTACAGTTTATTCTGTTGTCTTATTAACATATCTTACAACTTTAATTAGTTACAAATAATTAGGTTTGGGGAGAGAACAAGATAACAAATGTATCTGTGACCTCATTGTATGTCACACATTCCAGATGTCTATTCAATTTACCTTCAAAATTAACATAGAATTGTTCTCTTATTTAAAGCTTATTTCTAAGAATGAAAATAAGTGCTGAGTACCGGCCACTGTCATATTTCAAAGAATCAGATCCATGTTAGTATGTTTAAAACTAGGTGGTATACTTTATGTCTGGTCTTGTAATTTGCCTCCAATTTCATAAACCATGCACATAGCCTCCTGTTTATAAATATAGATGAAATATCTTACTTCCATCCTATATTTGTTACATACTCCCTAGATAGGATTCATCTGACCTCTATAACGTAGGTCTCTAAGACAGGTTGAATGAAACATCCCTTAGACATACTTATTTCTCTGTAAAGGGTACATAGAAATACTTGTTCTATGTAGATGTTCACACCACAGACATCAAAGCTATGTTATGTGTGTCCTGTTACAGGACTGTGAAGCAGACTTACAAATACGTACAGACTTACAAATAAGTACAAATACGACTCTCATCTCATTTCAGGTGCCATCAGAAATGCTTTTATTCCTCAGTGAACAGTGCTAAGCTTCCTTCCGTTTTACTTCCTAGGTTGGCTTTTTGTTGTTGGTTTTGCTTTGGTTTTTTTTGTTTGTTTTTTGTTTGTTTGTTTGCTTGCTTGCTTGGTTTTGTTTTTGTTTTTTGGGGGGTTGGGTTTGTTTGTTTGTTTATAACATTGTACAAAGGAATAAACAAATGAAAGGATGTCTAGATTGTTTGTTGCTTGTTTGTTCACTGGAAAAATAAAGCTTTAAATTGGTATACAAAACTGATACAGATCTGGATTTATGCCTATACACATACCATACATGTATGTGTAATGAACTGAGTGTATGTTTGTTACAGCTGCTCTACTGAGGTTAAATTTAGGTATGGCAAATTCATTTATCCTGGAAAAGAGATTCAAGAAGACAGAGCCTGGTTGTTGCTGTGATCCATGGTAGGAAGATAATGGACCATGAGCATTAACTGAAAAGAGAGAGGTTCACATTGGATATACAGAAAAGCTTTTTCCCTATGAAGACAGCCCAATAACGGGGCGGGTTGTCCATAATGGCTACGCAGTCTCCATCCATGGTTTTCAAAAGCCAACAATCTAAATCTTTGGGCAACCTGGTCTGACTCCATAGCTCACTCTTCTTTAAGTAGGAGGTTAGAGTTGAGACCTCCTGAGGACCCATTCAACCTGAATTATTCTGTGATCCAATCTTATGATTTTATTTAAAGGTAACATTGCTTTTTGTGTATTTATTTGTTTGGCTTTAGCTGAAATGGCTGTTGAGCTTTTCATGCAAAAGGTCCTAGACCAAATGCCTAAAGATAATTTTGCTTCTACAAGCTATTTTTTTTCCCCCACATGTATGATATCTTCGCATGCTTGACAAGGTTATATACATACAGGTGTTCACATTACCTGTGGTTGTTAATAAGCCTCTTCTCGTGATAAATTTTAATAATAAAATGTTAAAACAATTTGTATGTCCCACCTGGAAATAACATTGGAACATAAACAAAAAGTTGTTGAAATATAAGTGATATGAAAAGTAAATCATATAGTTGCTCAGAAGCACACAGTCTATGGGTAAACAAAAAGTAATAATAATAATTTTTAAAGTTTCTGATGTATGAAATTTAAAGGTAATTTCCTGCTCAATTCAGTATGATTATTAATTCTGAGATATGACTTATCATGCCTTTCCTGTTAAATTATTTTCCTGTATTTATTTAAAAAGTTAGTAAATGTATTTTGTGTTTGTTAAAGCAGATAAAAACATAATGTTGCCTGTTGTGGTTAAGGCCCGGCGCTCGGAAGCTCTCGCGATGTACGGAATGACAGGGACAGTTAGATAGCCAGTGACACTTGATTTATGACGTTAACAGACGGATGTGACGTTGTAAACGTGGGCTATATAACACGGTGTTACTCTGTAATAAACCCCTTTTTTCGCGTCCACCATATTGGCATAAGCGTGGAAATTGGCAGTGCGGTCGTTGAGCGAGCTGCGTAGTTAGCACGGACCAGGTCACATCTGTAACCTTCGTGTATCCCAGAGATTTAGAGACACAAGAAGGCTACAGTTGCCTTCCTATTTTTCCTCTTGTTTTAGATAAGTGTTCAGCTAGAACTAGCAACAAATGAAAATTTCCTCGTTTTCCAGTCTTGGCAATTATATGAATCTATTCATTCATTAGATTTGTTAAAACTGTCAACGTGAAACTTAAAAAGCCATATTTTTCAGTGGGTAATTTGAGGCATACAACCTGTTCATAATGCTATTTTACCTTGGCATTTCTTGTCTACTTTGTAATTCTCTCTTTAACAGACAAATTTGTACATTCATCTCAACAGTTTCTAAATAGGCTTTCCCAAATACTTATTTTATACACACACACATACATATTTGGTGTTCTAGTAATTCATTTATCTCCTATCTTTGCATTTAATAGATAGAAACCAGTACTTACCATTTTCCCTAAATTTTCCTGAATGCTACATATTTTATATTTTATAGTCTTATATTAAACATACTACATTTTAAAAAGTTCCAAGGAGTGTATCTGAGATATGAAAGCTGTAAGTGATGTTATATTTCTGTAATATTGAGATGAATTGTCTGCTTCTTGATAATTCCTTCAGAAAAGCACAAAAAGGTTTACGCCCATCCCCTCCAATGAAAAACTGGCTTAGGAATTGTACAGAATACCAGAAATATATGGCTTGATTTTTTATTTCGTAAAGTCATTTCCGTAGGCTCAAAGTAAATGTAAGAGTGCCAAAATCATTACAGTAATATATTCTATTTCTCTTCTTTGACATGTTCAAATATGCAGTACACAGGAGCTTCAGACCAAAAGTTCCTAACCTCTGGGCTACAAGCACACACTGGCTGCTCATGTCCAGTTTCTTCTCTATCAGCACCCTCAAGACCCTTTCTGCAGGGCTGCTCTCTCTTGCCTCTTCCCCAGGCTTGTACCAATAGTGGGGATTGTATACAAGTAGTGGGGATTGTTCTGGCCCAGGTGCAGGATGCTGCACTTGCTTTTGTTGAACCCCACCTCTCCAGCTTGTCTAGGTCAATACGTCTAGGTCATATTTATATAGGTCAATATATGAAAATCTTCCTTAGCAACATCGTGGGAACATGTCAAGGGTTCTTAAAAACAAGCTCACATTTTTTATTACCTGTCTTTAACTAGAGATAGATTAAATATTGAACAACTGCATACAAATTGTCACTAGGTAATTATCAGATTAATTCAACAAGTAACAGTTTATCATGTCTCTTTTATGCCTGAGTGATAGGTAGATTCATAGATCAATGTATTGACAGACAGATAATGTGTCACTGAATGATGGAAATTTGGCAGGAAGCAGACTAGGAAAAAACAAAATTGCAGTCTGTAAGTATTAGAGGTACCAATTTCATTTTGTAGAAAGGATGTAGATTAATGTTACTATAGAAGTCAGGCCTTCATTTCATAACAAAGCAATACAGGAACTTTTTTTTTTTTCCACAGTAAATGTGATTTTGCTATTAGGAGGCCCAGCTGTTCATGGGCTCCACTCACCTTGGTCTAGGCTGGGTGTCACTGCTTTAAAACCTGTGCTGTGGTCAGTGACTGCTGCCTCCCCTGCTCCAGCTTCAGCTCTAGGAGTAACAGAGGGGTGACACCCCTTTCCACCACAGTTCCTGCCTGACAAACCATAGACCTTTGTGTGTATGGGGCTGGGAGGGACTACTAGGTGTCACATCTGAGAAAATTAGTAGATGCTAGGAAGATATTTTTTGTTTACTTGGTTTGGCTTTGGTGCAACAGCTTTAACCTTTGAGATGTCTTTGCACGAATTTGTACCATGAATGTTATTGTTACAAAATGGACCAATAATATTAGTTTACTCTATTTAGATGAGATTACTAAAACATTTGGACTTATAAAAATTTCTTATCTCCATATGTATTATTTACTCCCTTTTGTCCATAGCAAGTTTCTGAGTATGATGTATCCAATAAAACTGAAAGCTATGAAAGAACATATTCAGAAATGTATTTTAGCTATTATTATGTTGTTTGTATCATTCTAGCTATTGTCAAAATATGTTTAGAGGAAGTAGGAAACTTCAGGATAGAAGAACTGTTAAAACTCTTCATAATAGAAGTGTTCCCCAGATGTAGTGCATTAGCATGATATTAATGTTGAAGTACAAATTACCCTGCATCTATATACTATAATATTTATTTATGATTAGATAAAATGTTTAATCCAACATAGACTTCATATTTACATATAAATATTTTTTTCTGCCTATGGATTGATTTCTTTTTTTTTTTTTCTTTAAGCATTTGGACAAAGTAAAAGCAATTGCAAGCAGCCGGCAGCTGCAGATATATCACAGTATTCTCTAACATAGGCAAGAAGCCTTAAGCAGTAGTGCATTACCTGTATTAGTAGGAGTTGATATAAACTACTGATTCTCACTCATTTTATATTCCCCGATGAAAAGCTATTACATAACTTCCTACATCAGCAATTTTTAATTAATCACAAGAAATATATTTAGCTACCTATGACAACAGTAACTATAAGTATTGTTGTCATATTGCAACTTTTTCAGTAGGGAGCCAGTATGAGCAAGTCTTTGAAAATACAGGGCCCAGTCAAATATGAAATATGTTTTATTGAATTATTTTTAATGGTGTTGAATTATGTTTTCCCATTCCTTTGTATATCAGACAATACACATGTAAATTTACACAATAATTATATTGTAATAAATGATACTGATTAACCACCCAAATTTATTAATTTTTAGTGATAAAATCAGAGGATGACAGTATAGACTTATTTGTAACTTCATAATTCTCAGTTTTCTTAATTCTTCTGAATAAATTCCTTCCAACCTAATCTTTTGAAGCATCTCTTTTACATTTTATAGTATACCTTATAGAAGAAGAAAAAGTATAAACAGAAAAGCATATGAAAATACACTTTAGTTCTAACTTTCAACAAAACAGACAAAGCAATTACACTGATCTCATTAGATGCTACTTGGAAATTGTAACCAATGCTCTATGCAAACACATCAGAATATTAGCAAGCTCTTAGTCATCATGTTTACGTTGCCTATGTGTTCCAGTTCAGACTGAAGTTTTTGAAAGGATGTGGTCACTTATTCACTAAATTATACCAAATTGTTTAACAGTGGCATACCTGATTCTGAGATGGAGTGTGGTGAATACTGCTACAGGAAATGAAACAAACAGCTGTTTAATGTGGGTTTGTTTTGCAGCACCCGTTTTTGAATCCTCAAAGTAAATGGAAAAATTGGGCTAATGGTTTTCAGTTGTTTGTGTTTGTTCTGAAGATAATGAACGTTTAAGGGACTGATGGGACTGTAAGGCATGAAAGCACAGATACAGAGCATACGGTTAAAAAAATTGGGAAAGATAACTTATTTGTTTTGAGATTTCTTTCAGTTTAGATTACCTCCCACATTAAACATTTTACCTGAAAATGATTCACTTTTTCAGAATTAGTATACCTTGATACAAGATAATAGTTTGGAAATAACTCTACCAGGTACACAGCCACAAATTAAATGTATAAAATACAACAACGACAAAAAATAATTACTGAGTTTGTTTTAAAACATCAAAAGAATGTAGAAACTTTCTCCCTGGGTTAAATAGTCTTACTTTGCCTCTTAATGAACACCTGAGACTCCTCAACTACCCCAGTATACACTGTCAAGCTAGAATAAAGAGGACTAATGAAACAGAACTTTGCACCAAGATCTCCACAGGATGAGTGTGGCTCTTACTTACTTCTGTCTATGGACAAGGAGAGTCACTGTAGGTCTGCTAAAGTGGATCTAAGAAATCATCCAGCAGTTGTCTGGCATGTTTGCAAGAAGTACAAAGACTTTGCTGTCTTCTTGGCTGGAGAGAAGGAAGGTTAATGCCACCTTTTCTGTATTCGAAAAAAAAATTTATATTCGAAAAAATTTTTTTACTGTAAGGGTGACAGAGCCCTGGAACAGGCTGCCCAGGGGGGTCGTGGAGTCTCCTTCACTGGAGACATTCAAAACCCGCCTGGACATGTTCCTATGTGATGTACTCTAGGTGGCCCTGCTCTGGCAGGGGGGGTTGGACTAGATGATCTTTCGAGGTCCCTTCCAACCCCTAGGATTCTGTGATTCTGTGATTCTGTGATGTCATAATGGTCCTGCCAACAGTCTTTATCACCAAAGTATTTTACTTCCAGAGATGAGTTTGGTGGAAAGATCCAAAGAGAGTCACAAAAGTGTAGGCAGATATGTGCAATTATTTTACCTTATTTCTATCCCTAATATGGAAAAGCTGTTGACATTAAACAATTCATGTCAATTATTCCAGTTTCTTTAATTTGGAGAGCAACTGTTAAATTCACAGTAAATTTATTTTTAGTAGGATATAACCGGTATTGGGAGCATGCCATGTTACATCCACAGTTTCCTCAGCTAAATAACATCACTGTTACTGTGAGGATGTATTTTATTTGTTGTTTGCTTTCACAGAATCTTTTTTATGACTAAAATGCATATGAAAAATTGATGCAAATACTGCTGATTGATGTGTGCCTTGCTTTAAGGAAACATTGATGTACAGGAGAGTTTTCCATTTTCCATTACCTTGAATCAGGCCTCAGATGGACACTTAATATTTCAAAAGTGTTTGACGGTTCTTATTGACAAATCTGTTTTCTCTTTAATCTTAATAGACCCATACTATTTAGTTTGATGGGAAAAAATGTGAAAATATGTGGGTTAAAAATATAAGTCTATAATTATTTATTTTGAGAACTGAAACAGTTCTGAAAATATTTTACAAATATTACAATTACTTTGAAATTCATGCTTTTTGAAATGCAGAGAAGAATAATTCCTGTTCTGTCAGCAGATATGTCTGATTCCTTTCATAACTTCAAGGAATATAGTGGCAATAATTATTTTCTACACAAATTTGTCTGCCTTAGTGATGGGTGACTCATAAAATAATAAATGTTTGCTTTAGTTAGTGTTACTCTGAGCTGATGCATACAGTTGCAGACTATCCACTGATTCGATTTATTTATTTATTAACAAGAACAAAATTCCCAAACGTTGCTTGCTTTTTTTCATATTATTATTATTTGGATCAGATGTTATATAATGATGTATGATTCAAGAATATATATGTATGTTGATTTTCAGTACAATAAGGAATATTATATGAAGAGTATGCACTGAAAAAGTAATAATTACATTAAGTAATTAATGGAGTGGTATCATTACTTACAGGGCTGTTAGTGAGAAAAAATAAAGAGTCAGAAATATTAAAAAAAAGTATAATAATATTTTTCATTACATTTCCTCCTTCTTCTATCTTATGTTCGTATTATTCTTGCCTTTCATTTAATATTTTTCTCATAGAAGATAATAAGAAGACATAAAAATCTAATAAAATCAAAATATATAATTAAAAGGAAAGATAGTGTTCTTTATATTTTCGTTTGCTAGCTTTTTTTTTTTTTCCCCTTTTTTCTCCAATTTCTGAAAAATAATCAAAAAGTCTTCCAGAAAAGAACTTTCTGAGCTCAGAAAGTATAGTGCCCAGAATAGGGAACACTATAAACCAAATGTAGTGAGGGATTTTTTCAAAACTAATAAATAAACACAACTAACAAAACTGCATTTACTGTTTCATATTCTTTTATAATTTTCCTCTTGCTGTTTACTTTTTTTTTTTCTGTGTGTAACAGTATTTTAATAAACTGAATCACAAAATAGTTATAAAAATTCAGATTAACATATTCGTAGGCCAACCACTCTTGAACGAAAGTAGTGTTGTTGATAAAGTGAAAAAATTGCAGTTATTCCAGTGTAAATATTTTAGCTGTGCTTGTAAAACACTGGAAGGGGTGGAGTGGGGGGAGCAGTGGGAGATGGAGGGGATGGGAAGCATTTCCATTAGGGTCCTCTAAAAATAATATACTTTTCCAATAAGAAGTTGCTTTTTATTAACCTCTCCCCAAGGGAAAAATAGGCTTCACAATATGCTGGGAATGTCATCCTATGCCATTCTGATTGATCGACCTTTCTCCTCCTAGATGAGTACAAAAGTTTGATAACATTAATTATTTAAAACTCTGAAGTCCACAGTGAACTATCATCATCCTTTGCTGTTATATTAAAGGTACAAAATGAATGACAGTGGTATTAATTGGAAAATCTGAGGCTCAGAAATGTTAAGTAGCTTTCCTGAGGTCACAATGAGGAATTTTTTGACCTTTTGACAGGAAGAGACATATTTAGTTCTTTCTCCAGCTTAATACGGTTAGTAGCTTGATCATCAGTTCAGCCCAAAGTACAATTATTTTCAGCCATCTGCTTTTATCACTGAGTACTTGAACTTATGTGCTCTGTGACAGAAGGACATGATGTTAGATGCATGTTTCCTTTTGCAGTGCCCAGAATTTAAAGGAATTAAAGTGCTTCCTTGCAGAAGAATGAAGCAGGCTGGTGCTCTCACATTTTACTTTGCTTGTCCTAGGCAAGTGCCTCAGTCTCCATACAATCTTCAGAAAGAGTCCTGAGAACCTGGATAATTTTTCTATTCCACTTCAGCAGCTATAGACATGGACATTAAAATAAACTGCTTTGTGTTGGCCATAAAATAAATGTGCTGTAGCAGTTGGCAGATCTTTGCTTCAATATATACTATCATGAGAGCTTGTTAAAATATGGTGCTTCGATCAATTATGCATTAAATTGAACAATAAAGTGGGTAGTTCTAGGAATACATTTACTCCACATGATTGGTCATATTGCTTACTGGGTTGCAGCTTTTCTTCCGTTTTCCAAACTCTGTCAATAGATTTCAACCAGGATGGTACAAGGGAAATTTGTTGTTAGTAAGGACCATAGTACTCCATGTTGAACTAATGTTTTCAGCTTATTTTTAAGTCATATGTCTATCTCCAATTCAGAGTTTATTAAAAACACTGCATCAGTAACATAGTTTTCTTTCTGACTGAGGACACAGCAACATTGCAATAGTATAAGAAAGAAGAAAAAGAATCTGTAAATATATCAAGATAACTCACCAATAGGAAAACCTCTGCCTTTGAAAATGAACCTAACAGTTTTAAGAAAGAGTTAAACCAGCTATATGAAAAATCCTTGTAAAAATATGCAAGTATTAAGAAGAGTCCTTAATATCCAAAGGATGTTAAAATCCCTGAATCATAGAGTAGTTTGGGCTGGAAGGTACCTTTAAAGATCAGGTAGTCCAACCCTCTTGCTGTGGGCAGGCACAGCATTCACCTTTATTAAATATTTGTAATTTGCATGTTCACAATGATTACAAGGAATTTCCAAGTCTAAGGACTAGAGAAAACAGGACATACTCAAATACAGCATTTCTGGCCAAGGACTCAGTTACAGCTAGAACCTGCCTAACCACCATATAAGGGAGGTAACTAAAAGTAGATGATGTGTACAACTGCAGTCAGATGATAGATGGCCAGTGCAACTACAGTATAGGGGGGCAGTAATTAAGATGTGCATTTGTAAAGCAAAATTGCATTGTGAGATTGATATTTCCCAGACTTTTTTCAAAGGACAGCTAGCAATTTTGTGAGTTTGATGTTTGTCTGTAGTCACTTGAAATTTCTGAAGTTAGTTTTAAGTAATGGATACATGGATATATCACTGACTGTTCATCAGTAACATTACTTAGACTTCGTAATCAGTGGTTTCATTTGTCTTTCTGGGCAAAAGTTGGTTTCAACAGAGTAGTGTAATGGATGTTGAAACTCTTGAGTGATTTTCTTTGGTTGCTCAATACCATGGAATATTACATAGGGGAGAGGAAAGCATAATAAAATAACACTACAAACAATAATCAGTTACTGTTACTGGAAAGCACTGAATAAAATATTCCAGATTTTTCCCATTTTATTTACGTCCCACAGCACTCCAAATTATTTGATACCATGCTAGCATGACTTTAGGATGATTCCAATAAAGGGGAATGGCTTGAAATACATACACTGGCTCAGATAGCAGTTCCTCTGAAGTTAGATCTTTGTCATGACTTCAGGGCATAAAGAGATTTCTCTTGAAATTTGGAAATGGCTGTCTGCTTACTGACTGCTAAGGCCATTGCAAAGCAGTTTGAATGTGTATATTATGAACGCCGTAGTTTAGACTCCATCCAGTGCAGCAAAAAAGGCTGAGAGAAGAAATTTCCCACACCCATGCCACAAATACACAAGCAATTTTTCATTGTTTCAGAAAAACTTATTGTTTACAAAAAGCACCATTATTTTTGAAACACACTGAAGTTTTACATGCTCTGCTTCACCGAAGCAAGATCCTACACTGCGAGTAATTCACTGTATTCCAACTACATCTTTGATTCTCTTCCATAAACTATGAGAACTATGACTTTCTGAGAAAAAATATTTTGCACTATGTCTAGTTCCAAAGCCTGAAGGAGGAAATCTTTTTGTAAAATCCTTTTCTGCAAATGTTTCATAATTAGGTAGTATTTAAAAATGTACTAGCCAAATTACTGAGAAAAAAAATCAATAGTCTTATTTAGCCTGGCCTCTTTCATTATATCATGTATGAAGTATTTGATGTTAAAAAGCTAGTAACATTTGCAATTAGAGGAAAATTAAAAAATGGGAGTGGGAGTATTTATTAGTCTTAAATATTAGGAAAATGATCTTGTGTATCTATTCTGAAATAGATTATCTGTGAGACATGGTTTAAAGAAATAGTACACGATGAATGTTTAGAATGACACATAGAAACATTAAGACCTGAGAAAATTAATAACTGAATACATTTGTTGAAATTTGTATTTCATCTTGAAGTTCTAAATGTTCTAGTATTTTACCTTTTAAAAGTCAAATATATTCGATCATTTGCAGTTTCTATTAGACAGTTTTGTAATGGCTTTCATATAATAATCATAAAAGACAGATAATATGTTAGTGGGTTTTTCTTCCATTAAAATAAGTACTTTTTATCACTGCTACTTCACGTTTTATGCAAAGGGTTGAAAAGGTGACAGATTATTTTGATGTATATAGCAATATATAGGGGCAATTTTATTATTATTGTTTATTATGTTTATCTTGATAGATTTGACCTTTCAAAAATGGCAGACATTAAAGAATCATTACTGTTACTTTACCTGCAACAGCATATTTATGATGTAGTGTAAGCCTGGCGTTAATGTCACTGTTAGAAAATACATGTCCTAACTATAATGAGCTCTAGTGCTGTCAAAGGCAGGCACTTCAAATCAATTTAAACATATAATTGTGTTTGTGAGTGTCTGCTTTCATTCATCTGATGACATGCATTTAGTATATTCGCTGTTCGGAGAAACTTTGGATATAGATGTTATTTGGCACTTGTTGATTAAAAGCAAAGGAGAAGCAATACTGCTACTGTGACCAAGGGAACCTAATAATCTTCATGTTTACTTTAAAATTTTACCAGTAATATCTTCACAAGCATGTTTTTTTCTGTTAGATATTTAAGTGTCATCTATCTGATCTAAAACTGGAGAATTGTATAGAACAAACTCACCTAAATTCCAAGGATTCCATATATAAGATGTAGTTTACTGTGAAATTTCTATTTTTTTTTTCCAAACCACTATCTTTATGTCAATATAGTTTTTCATTTTGTATCGTCTCATATAATTTTTTTCACCTATCAGATGATTAGATATATTGAGAAATCTTTAAATAATCTTTAGTTGAGCAGATTAGCAGAACAATATACAAGCATTCAATAATAAATACTAGATTGCTTATGATTATGGCCCTGGCAGTAGACTTTAAAAAAAACTTTAAAACATTTTAAAAAAACTAAAAAGTGCATAGTGTTATGTTCAATATCTAGTGTATGGACAAAAAGAAAGCATGAATTATATAAAGTGAAGAATTTGTTCATTGTATAAATTAAATCTTAACATTAATATAATCATTATTAGTCTAGGTATAACTATTACTGAAAATGGAAGGTTAATAATACAGTTAAAACTATTATCTACATACTTCATTTTTTCTACTCCTTTTCCTTGTGATATGCCCACGGTTTCCTTTCTCCTCTTGACCCTAAAGTCAGTGTTTTCTTCCTGGTTACAGTGTTACAGCAACTTGCCACCATCTGGAGCCCTACACTGTGGGGATATATGATGTTCATGGTGAAGGTGTTCTCTTCCTTGGTCTGGGATTGACTTGTGGTCATTTTTATGTTTATTTTCATCACACATGTCTGTACTATACAAAGATAATACCAGAAGACACCTTGTCATTTAGAGAAATAGATGTCAGAGCTAAACCAAGTAAAATAAAGCTGCAGTCAGATCAAGAAAAGTTCAGAGACAGCAAGCCTGATGAACTTCAGTCCTGAGATAAATTCAGTATAAAGTTTATGGACTGTTTCTGGGAATGGAAATGATGTATGACGTAACTACATGGCTACAATAGGAAGATAGTTGATGCCAAGGATTAATAAAAAGAGAGAAAAAGAAAAGCAAAACAAAACAAACCCAAACCAACAACACTAACAAAACCAACACACAAAACAAAAACCACCGTAAAAAGTAAACAAAATTGGAAGGGAAATTATTATGTGATTTTGTAAAAATAGAGTAATTTACAAAAAAAAAAAAATCTTTAAAGCTACGTTTCTTTTTTTTTTAGCTTTCTTTGTATACTGTTTTTGCAGTCTGCATAGCTTCTATGCATGTGAATTTATTACAGAGATGATAAAATTAAATGGATGATTTAATGCATTTAATTCCAGTTGTAGTATGTGTCCTGCTTGTGTCAATGCCTTCTTAAGAAGTAAATTTTTGTCTGGAGTTTCTTCTCAACATGCAAAGATTAATAGAAAGATATAAGAGTGTATATATAGTATATAGTGTATATATATATAGTTCAATAGCAATATTCAGTTTATTGCACTGCAGATTGCATTCACTGGAGGGAGAAACATCTATATGTAGCAGATACCCTCAGGCAGAAATGTTCATCTGAAAGCTGGCAGGTTTTAAAGTTTCAAGTATAGGAGTATTTACCACTACATAAATTATAATTTATTTGTTGTATACCCATAGCTTTCATGGCTATTATAGTCTAAGATGAATGCTTCTGATATATATGTCATCATTTTCCTCCCTATTAATCCCTCAAGATATATATATGTTTTATTGTAAGCAATATTGTTCTTACAGCTGCTGTAGGCTCCAGCATCCATGAGATTGTTTCACATGCTGTTTATCCTTTCCTTGTTGTGGAAAAAAATTTAGTGTTACCATGTGTAGAATTTCTAAATCTAATCTTTTTTTTTTTTCATATCTATCCTCCCACTGGATGGATCAAAATAAGGAAGTTTTCTCAAACTAAAACACCAAACCAATTACATACATAGTTCTAGCTAGATTATGGCATTTCTTTATCAAGAGTGAATAATTTAAGTGCATGTTTCTAATACACTATTATCACTGACATTAATGACCAATCTCTGACACCACATACCTGATCCTGACACTTCTTTACCCTGATAAAATGAGAATGAGGATAAAGAAAGAGGAATCTCTTTCAGCAAACTCTATACCCTCTTCGTGTGGAGTATGAAGCATGGAATCTCCATTTCTTCATAAAACTCCATAAAGAATAAATAATTCAGAACATTACACTTTCCCCCAGAACTCTAGCTAGCATCTAAGAGAGGTTCTGATTTTAATGACATTTAAATGAGCAACTGAAAAGAATAAAGGAGGTGAGAGAAGGAAGTAAAAACACCAAAACCACAATACAAACCACAAACCCAACAACTAAACAGAGAACCAAACAAGTAATCTTTAATGTTTTAATGAAAGTTAATGTTAATGAAAAGTGTGCATGTGTTTAAGAACCTGAAGGCAGGCTTAGCTCTTTCTTTTGAGGTCATCTGCAGGCTTCCCCACTGACTCTATGTTACAGATTCTCTAATTATCCATCATCATAATATGCTGATGAGAAAGATAGCTAAATGCTCACTTTCAAAACCATCTCTTTTTCTTTCTATATTTTTGTTGTTCTTGTTATTTAATGTAATATCTCTTCTAGAAATATTTTCTTGGGCTACCTGGAATGACATCTGATATATAAAGCACCTTCAGGCAAATGGTACAGAAACTTTGAGATGAAAATCCCCCCAGAGCCCTGTGCTTCACCTTTGACATTGGCAGACATGGTTTGTATACAAGACCTCTGAAAACCGTCTGTGGCTTTAAGGAAAAGAAAGCACACTCCACTCATGCACACCTTCTTCCTTACATTTCATCAAACACAAAGTGAAAAGTATTCTCTGCCTCATTTTTCACTTGTCAATAACTTAGTAGAGAAAATCTAAGAAGGCACAATAAATGTAGTGGGAGGGAATATATGAGGAGTGGACAGGGGGTAGTCTGTGGTGATGGATTATGATGGTGATTTGAAGGGAAGGGAACTGTAGGAAGAGATACAAGTGCTGAGATCACATTTACTGTTACTTTTAGAGATTTATTTTCTTACTAAAAATGAAATCGAGCTGCCATGATTTTGCAAAAATTTTGGTTTTTTTCTCTCATCAAACTCTTTCTCTCTCAAAAATGTTACATGGGGTTGACATTCAAGGTCAGGCTTGATGTGTGTCTGAGCAACCTGATCTAGTCGAGTATGTCTCTGCTTACTGCGGTGGGGGTGTGATTTAGATGACCTTTGGAGGTCCCTTCTAACCCAGGGCATTCTATGATTGTATGTTTATATGAAATTAACATCAGTGTATATGCCCTCCTGCCAGTGCAGGACATCATCTCTGAGTGCATCAGACAACAGCAAGCATCCAAAAAACACACTGGCATATCATAATCAAGCTGTTTGAAGTAAGTGCAGGATGCTAACAGTTCATGTCTATCCTTCTCCTTCTGGTGGATACACTGAGTTTTTCATGGTTTTGTGTGACCTATCAGAGCAAAACCCCAAGCATGTGCTAGCAGAATTGTGTTCTCTCCCTTCAAGGAATGACACCAAGAACCATGCCAGTGGAAGAGTATTTAGAGTAAAAGTTTCTCCAAAGCTACTGAGTAGCCTTTTAAAATCCCTGGTCATGTTAACAGTACTATCAAAGTCAGTGAGGCTACAACTATATGATAGTTGTTCTGAACATTTACTACCATTTATGTAAAAAGCAATTCTGCTTTTTAAAGAAGGCAAAGGCTAGTCTTTATGGCTCTTTTTATAGTTTAGGTCATTTTTTTTCTGCAAAACTTATCCTGCAAAGTAATTGCAATGACTTGTGGCACCAATGTTGTGTATTGTCTGTGAAAAAAATATGTATGAAACACAACTGTCATTGTGCCAAATAATCAATAGCCTGATTTTATCTTTATTAGAGAAGGAAACAAATTAATTTTGGTATTAGTCAAAGAAAATTAGAACCTCA
>VWZY01010491.1:0-28203 GCA_013399075.1 Chloroceryle aenea
TTGTGCCCTGCCTGATTGAAAATCAGGCATTGATTGAAATCATAAGTGAAGCTTAAAACAGATGGCATCCTGCTTTAAGATTTACCTCCCAGAAGAGGGCATTTGAATCAGTTCCACTGCTTTTGTGCATATAGATTCGTCAGCATGATGGTTTAGAGTTGCCCAGATTGGAAAGCATCTTGGATGCCTATGTCTGTATCACTTCTGTCAATCAGTATCTTGTAACAGAACAGGATCGAAGCAATTGCTCATGCAACAAACTAACCAAAAATGCATAATTCCTTTCCTGTGCACAATCGAATTGTAGTTTAAGTTATTTAAAAACTGACAATTAAAAAAATATTTACAATACTTTTGCATCTGGTGCTAGAGAGTTAGTTTTGATAGCAACAACCTGTGTAACTCCTAAGTTTGTTGGTTTTAGGCAACTTAAGTCTTCATAGATTGATGGTTCCCGAAGAATGTATTCAGTCCCTGCCGACTTTACTGATTTGAAAGAGGAGCATAATTTTTTTCAGCCTGGTGTTATTTACAATTGGACCTTGAGGTTTTCCAGGTTCAAGAGTTCAGTAAAGAGACACTTCCAAGACATATAGCATTTTCAGTCAGGGTACCAGTAAAGGCTGTTCTGCTGCAGTCAAACTAGACAGCATGAGAGCCTGAACATGTTTCATTTGAAAAGAACATATTTGCTCAGAAAGCTTTCTGAATTCCCAGGAAGACTTCTTGAGACCTGTGGCATGGTTCCCCATCACCACCTGCTGCTTCAAAAGGAGATCTCTGGTATCAAAGCCATGGTTTGCAATCTAATTATTTTTAGGTATATACATTTATAATGATTTATCCTTTCCCTTGGTTATATCAAGGCTTTGTCTCCAAATTGGTCTTTTTAGTATAGTCTTCACTTTCTGCAGATATTTCACTATTGCCTGTTGTCTCTATGCATAATACGTGATTTGTTCAGATCAGTAAGTGAATACCTGTGCTTAGGGAGGTCAACTTCTAGGTGAGGATTTATCATTCCTTAGTACCAGTTGGCCAACATTGTCATGCTAGTTGATTATGCTATTAGCTAGACAGTAGCAACAGATGTTATTCCTGACATTGCTTAACCTTAATGAATTTTGTGAGGGTGCACAGCCATTAAAACTGCCAGCCTTGCCTTCTTCCAGGAGCTGCTGCAATGGGAAAGAACCAGAGTGGAACAAAGTTTCCCAGTGTTTCCTTTGCTTGTAATTAGAAAGTCAAATTCATTGCTGTGCCTGGGAAGCCAATTGGCTTTCAGCAGCAAAAAAAAAAAAAAAAAAAAAAAAATCAGCAGCTGCAGAAATGCTCTGTGGATAGAGGACAGTAAATAACCTGATTTTATTTTTTTTCTATATGCTCCAATTTTTCAATTAGAAGACAAGTCCTCTTTTATTTTCCTTCATCCCACTTGGTTTATCCCCTCTTCTCCATTGTACCACGGTAAGCTAATTGAGCAAAATGCAACTGTTGCCAGCATTTTGCTCCTTGTATGCTTGCTTGCTTCTCTTTTGTATTTAGCAGCTAATTTCACGGGTAGTCCCAGTTTCCTGGTTTTAATTGAATAGGCTACTCGGAGGGGCACCCTTGGGCACAGCAGTGGTAAGTCTTTGATGTTGACCCTGAAAGGTATCCAGCACATACTCCTATTGACATATTAACCCCAGTTAGAGCCAGTTGCTTTGTAAGACATTCAGCAACTGGGAGACCATTCAGGACCCACTGAGTCACTTGGTGTTCCACATTCCCTCCAGAGTCTCAGCTGCTATTTCTAAAGAAGAGAAACACAGAAGGACTTCAGCTTCCAGGTCTTTCCAGTCCTTAGCCCCTTTGCCAATGCTTGTGCACAAGACTGAAGACATTATCTCTGCATCCTTGCATTCTGTAATAAAGGGGCTGTTCAGTTTATACACAAAGCAAGTATATAGATCACGTGCTTTGCATGGCTTATGCTGTATCTCTGCTTCTCAGTTCTCACAGAGAGGGAGCAAGTAATGTGGGACAGGAGCTGTAGTCAGTTGGCAGTGCTCCCAGGAAGTGCCTACAAACTTCTGGGCCTTAATGTAATTATAGGACACAAGCTATTTTTGCATTTTACTAAAATGATTCTACCCCTTGGTGCAGATTAATAACCACATGAATCCTTTTACAGGTAGAAAGCTATATCCAGTCATTCCAGTTACCATAGTTATTAGTGCATAGCCTTGAAGTTTCACCAGTTGTCTATAGATAAGAAGAGGGAAATTGCTTTTTGACAGTAAATGTCTATCAAGAAAACAGCCAGATCAGGAGCAAGTGGGATGCCATAGATACCATTTCAGTTCATTTACTATACAAATATGAAATGAATTAACTCAAGCCCTAACATTTAAATTATCAGTACTTCTTAGTGAAAAATTTCATATTAGATCTCATATAAGATTTCTCAGATTTCATATTACTTGAGATTTTGCTATTCAAATTATATGCCTAGATTTGTTTCCTATCTGCTGCTTTCACCTAACAGAAGTATTTCCTGCATGACACCTAACAACTATATCAGCCCAGGTTTGCCCTAGACTTAGACAGTCATCCAATAGGTTTGGAAATTTGCACAACTTTTAGAAAGATTTTGATTTGTAATGTCTGCTTTACAAAGGTGCCTTGCATAGAAACTACAGCAGCTTGTGTGACAACTTGTCTTTGTGGAACAGAGTGTAGATTAGGACCAAATCATGTCCTCTAGCCAAATATGGAATTTTATCATCTCCATCACACTATGGAGATTGCCTGACAAACAACCATTTCATTATAATAGAAACTTTTCTCTGCTTGGGTATTTCAGCTAACATGTTGCTTCAAGCTCCGTCTGCTCATTTAGAACATACTTTATATAGACTATGACTGCCGGGTTGAGCCATGAATCAATATCACTGCTATCACAACCTGCCCCTACATTTTGTCAAAAAAAACCCCAACACATTCTTTTTGAGCTTGCTGCATTTTGTCATTTTACTTGCATTCCATTCATGTCTGTTGTGTGGAATTTGATTACTTTGAATTATTGTCTATTTCTGTTGTTGATTACAGTTACTAACATCTAAGCTTCTGTAATAATTAAATGCCAGGTCTAACTACAATGTGATATAAAAATTACTGTTATACTACAGGAAAGGGCCAAATCCAGTCAGACATCTTGGGGGTGGCACTAGTTTTATTGAAGTCTTAGCTCACCTAGAAGTAGTAAGTTCTGATTTAACTGATTGCCATTTTTATTAGGATAAATATAAAAAGATACTGCAAATGTCTGACAAATCTATCATACCATAAAAATATTTTCTTTCTTACAAGTAAAGCTGATGTTAGGCTGTAAGAATCTAGGACTTCAAGATCTTTAGGAGAAGATCTACTGTGATCCTATATTCTCCAGGAAGTGTCACTCTGTGACTAACTAGAGCTCAGATCAACTTTTATGATAAATTGCAGTACAGAGTACTGTAGTTAATTATTTTTTTCCTTTATCTTAATTCACCAGATTAACTTTTGTAAAATTTATAGCATGAAAAGGAGTAAGCATGCAGCTTTTACTTTTTAAGGTGAAAAAAATTGTATTTCCAGTTATTTCATTCCATACTAATATCTACTACAAGGATTATAATTACTCACAAGGTCTCAAATGCTATACTTCACTGTGGATTTTATTCCTCACTTCATCTTGTGCTGTATTTGATACATGTAACTATTACTTAACACAACCATTCTGTTTTGAATCTGTTATACATAACATTTAAAGATGGAAATACTTACACTGAATTTTCAAAACATCTGCTGGGAATTTTCAGGGGCTTTCTCTAAATATGGTATCAAGCACAACAATGAAGGATTCAAAATAATTTTCTATATTTGTTAATGAAGATTTGTATATAAGGATTTTTTTCTGATTTTTTTTTTTTTACTAAAGTAAATGTAATGAAGCCTTTGCTCCTTTCATAACATTTCTTTTCTGTACTAGTTTTAAGCTATCGCTTCTCTCCAACTATCATTTTTTTTTTTGGCAGGATTAAAATCTAGTTTCTTTCTTTTTCATACATAATGAAAAACAACAACTCCATCATTCATCCATGAGGCACATTCGTTCCTTGTACTATATATTTAGAAATACTATTGTTTCTCATTGATTCATCCGCAGTATTTATTTTATTTCTAAATTATGTTCAAAAAAATAGTTATATACCAAATATTAATACTTTCATGCATCTAAGAGTATTAATATTTTCACCAGTTGTAAGCTTTTTAGATCATTTAAAACTAGGTAATAAACTATTCTGTGAGAAAAAATAGTATTTCAAACAACCCAGGGAATTAAATTTTGCATTTATTAATATTGAGATTTTTTGAGTAAGGCTGATCAGAACACCATGAATAGACAAAACAAAACTACTCCCAGAAGTGTTACTGGTGGAGGACTGTGGTGGCAGGTGAAGCTGAGAACCAGCAGTGGAGATGTACAACTGCTTCAGAAGGCTGTCAGCAGGCTTTTCGTAACACTCACTGAACAAATTGAGTAAGTGGATGGGAAGGGAGGTGGGGAGAAAGGGCAGTTTGCTGTGCTGCGATAAACATGCAACATGTTTTCTGTAAAATGAACAGTAACAAATGACAGAATTGTCTGGGGTCTTTTTTCAGTAACTGGCGACTTTTCATATGAAATTGTGAGCCGTATAATTACAATGAAAGTTTTCTTCTCTGTTCACTAAACACAAGCCATGTGTCATAAAGAGTCAAAATGCTGATCTGAAATGCAGTCCTCTGTCTTGTTTCAGAGAGCAATAAATACCAAATGCTACAGTGAAAGAAAATATTGTTTTACCAATACTGGAAGTTTTTTCCTGGCCTCATACTGCTATGATAAATCCTAAACCACAACTATCAGTATCTTTTAACATATATATGCATTGCTACTATTGTACCCGTAGGTGATAAAAGTTAATTGGAAAACTAAGTAGAGAAAGCTGGTAGCTTTGATCAGATGAGCTGGTACAACTGGAAAAGCCAGACAAGCTTTTAAACACACAGGTTCTTCAAAACAGCTGAAGTAGTCTTGTATGTCTTAACATTTTTTTGCTAGCAACATTAGTTGCCTTAAAAATACTTTCTTCTCACTAGAACTTGAGTTTCTTTTATATCCTTAGCAAATCATGGCTACAAAAATCTTATTTTAAAGTGAGGCCTGTATTTTTTTTTATAACTGTTCCAGTAGAAAAAGTCAAAATATTCCAACATAGACAGACCCTTTCTCTGTTATACAATTATTTGGATAAGCTAGCTTTTGAAAACTAGTCTTGCCTGACAGACAGTGTATGACTGCATATGATTTCATTAATTTCATATAAATAATATTTCAGTAGGACATTGTGGGTGAATTTCTCTATTACAAGAACAACATTAAAACAAAACAAAAAAAAACGACTCTAAATTTCCTAGAAGAATCAATGAGACCTTCACAAGAGGTTTAAATGAAGCTTTGAAAAATCAAGCTTTGGCTATAAGTATATCCAGATAGCATACATTTAGCTACTTTCAAAGTCCGTTGCTGATTTTAATGCTCCTCTATGTGTGTTTCACAGTCAACTGTGCTGCTGTGCTGTTTATTTTTCTGGTTTAACTGTTGAGTAACTGGGGAAGGGCTGTTTTCCATCAACTGTACATGTGCTACCAGACCCTCTCTCTAAATCCTATGAAGGAGTAACCTTCTAAGCTGGATGCACAGTTCCCACACAAAAATGCATAGATACACATGGGTTGTGTATCATTGTCCTGCAGCTCATGGATCTTTATTATTATTATTTTTAGTTGTTGTTGTTTTGGTTTGGTTTTTTAATCCATGGACAAGCTTATAAAGATATTATACTGGTCTTCACTTACAACCAAATTAAATTAATCTAAACTCTATATGTTATTTCTTGTTCCATTTTCTCATCTGCTTGCCTGGGAATCTATGCATAGTCTGTTCAGATTTTTTTATTTGTCTACTTTTTTTTTTTCCAGAATATCTTCTGATGTCTTGTGATCTTCTTGCTACAATTTGAAAGCCACTAAACTGCAATTTTGCCATCAGTTGAGAAAAGACACTGAGGAAGGCTCTGTCAGTTGTCCACTCTCGAGGCACTGAGGATACAATGGGTCAGGAGCCATCACAACGGCTTTACAAACACCTTTGTCTTTCTCTAGTGAGCTGCCATATTTAAGAGCAAGACAAAAAAGATGTTCAAAGGGGTCCAGAAACAATCTATCCTGAAGTACCAATACATGTGTGAAGATTTCCTCCCTTTACTGCCTCTTCTTTAGGTCACAAGACCACTATGGAAAGAGGTGATCTTGCTTGCTGATTACTATTAATACTTGAACAGGTTTTTCATTTCTGAGTTAGCAGTTGTCAGAATCTACTCATTGGATAGTTTTTAATTAATGATATCTTAATCATAGTAGAGCTAGATAACATCTGATAAGGTATAGATCAAACAGACATGTAAATGTTCCAGGCAGAGGTAGTCTTAATAAAAGATACCACAAGTAGATCTTGCACTTTCTACTTTTACTGACACCATTGAGACCTTGCTCCATAACTTGTAAATCAGTACTTTCTCATCTGGCCAGAAAAGAGCCACTGTTAGATTAAGAATACAGAATAAAAGCTTCCTTAGATTAGTCTCATGTGGATACAATACCAGTAAGCAATTGATGGCAACAGGAAAGTGTTCAGCCACTCTCATTGAAATGGAAATGCTCTGGCAAACAAATCCATGCTCTTGTAGCAAAGAAGTTCTTTCTCCCAACAGTTACCTAGTGAACTGACATTACATGGTAAGGACCCTTCCAGAAAAATACCCATCTTTTGTATACAGTGCCTGTGATGCACAGCACTGCACATGCAGAAATACAGTGCAGGAAGGCAAAACTTGAAAGCTTGTGCCAAACCCTGCAAACAGCTTAGCTTCCCAGGCTTGACCAACTATTTGTTTCTCTGGAAGGTTCCCATCTTTTTGCATGTCATCAACTTCAGGTGTTTTACAAGGCATAGGATCCTTTACCTCCTCATTTTACTATCCTTCCTATCAGGCAGGATAGGGTCATGATGTGAACTAATCCCTTGTTTTCTACAAGTTCAGGGCTTGAAGGAGGGCTTTGCTATGTGATAGCACTCCTGGACAGATGGAGTTCATGACAGAGCACTTGGCTGGTCAGATGCTGCCATGCTTAGATATGAGTTTAAAAGAAACTGTAAGCACCTTCTGTTCTTACCTGGCAAGTGAAAAGGAAAGAGACAGGCAAACTGCCTCTGTCCATACACCTTTACAGTCCTAGAAGGGGATAGTCTTACAGTTTTAAAAGTTAGACCCCAGCCTTAAAGAAGCCTTTGCTGTCCTCTTTTCTCAATAACTTCTGCCATGTGAGCCAAAGGATGTAGTAGCAGCATGAGTGGTGCTACTTCAGGTTTTGTTGAGAAGTCATAGTGGGATGTTCCAATGTTTCTTAAGTTTAATGATGGGACCACAAGTGATGATCTGAATTGCAGATGTTAATGGTTCCTTCCTCTCTGATTTAGCTTTGATAGTTCCTTTGATGTAGAAGAACTGTGAGCTTAATTTGCATAACATTACTCCCACTCCTATCTGTCTGTTGATGAGCTATCTTTATTAAATTTTTTACCATTCCAGGATTATTTACATAGTTCCTGATTTTATAATGAGATCCTACTTTACTATACAGGGAGCCTACTGATGACCATCTGGTACCTTATAAGTTTAGCTACTCTTACCATGGTATTTAACATTTTGCTCCTGTTACAAATGATTCCACACCATCAGAAACTACTACCAGTCTTAAGTGATATGCAATGTCTTGTCAGGGAAAAGGCAGATGATAAAAGTAGTAGAAGGATAAAAATTCTGAATAAGTTCAATTGGTGGTTTTTCCTTTTATTAATATGAACGTATGAAATATTTTCAAAAGCAAATATGAATATGTTTCTGTTTTTAACAAATCATCTCCTAAATTATAATGTTCAATTTTATTCTAACTCCAGCTTCCTTCTTCTCTTTCTTTTCTATAGCAGAATGTCTTCTGAAAAAATAAAGATTTCTCTTACTGATGAGCAGAAGAGCGAAGATCTGTTTTCACAGATCCTTTAAATAGAAAGAAGAATCAGTTATTGGCCAGAAAATACATCACAGTTTTCAAAGCTCTGTTAAACATGAAATGCACACACCAACTATATTTATATTAATTAATTGATACAGTAATAATATTAATGTTTTTAGTGAGACATCACTCACTTTACAGTTTCTGTCACTTTTTTTCTCTTATCCTCAAGTATTTTGTTCAACTTTGGTTTTAGGCAGCACAATGAGAAAGAAAAAAAACCCAAATAACAGATTTGTGAATATAAAAAATATTTCCTTCAAAATCTGGGGTTTTTTTAGAGTCACTTTGGGAGATGGAGTCTAATTTATTGCCCAAAAGAAGCAAATGATGCTAGGAACTGTTCTAATATGGTTTGCAGAGCATACCCCTGGGACTGGAGAGAGAGAAGGTGCTGGTGCACCCAGAACCAAGGACTGATACGGGTTACATTTTGAGGCTTCTGCTACAATTCAACTACCAATGAAAGCATTACTTGTGCAATATGAAGCCTAATATAAATATTTAGACAGGAGAAAAAGTTTTTTTGACTACAGACATTAACATAAAGATTCTGGACAGCAGCATTAAGGAGCAGGATTTCTTTCTGTTTGTCGTGTTTTGGGTTGTTTTTTTGTTTTGTTTTGATTAGGTTTGACTGGTTGTTTTGTTTTGGGTTTTTTTGTTGTTGTTGTGGGTGCAAAAGACCATACTCTAGACCAACCTCTAGGATGCAAAAAATATTTTTCCATCAGATACTTAGATACTATCGTAACTTTTTATTTCATGGCTTGGCAACTTGGCCATCCTTTAAAGAGTGAAAGACCAAGACTGCCCATTACTAATGAGGTTCCTCTTCCTGGAAATAATGTACTGGATTCACTGTGAAGTATTAAAAAAAAACAAACTGTGGGTTTGTTTTGGGGTTTTTTCCCCCATTTTAAAGAGCAGTCCCTTAAAGCAGAGTTTACTGAATAATGCAAGATATCTAGAAATTAGGTATGTAGAGTAAAATCAAACATCAAAGAATTACACCTCTAGCGTGTTCTTAACATCTGCTCTGTAATCTGTAGGACATGTCCATGATATGAGTCTCTAAACAGTACAATCATTTAGCCCATGTGATTTATTTTGATTGGAAATATCTCCTTGTTTGCCTCCCCTATGCAACAGCTAATTTACAATTTGAGTGATGATATGTGGCTAAACATTAACATTTCAAACAATTTTTACATATCTACAAAGTCTATAATAGACAGTGGGTTCTGTAATTACAAAGAGGGCACTATATGTAATAATGTAATGTATATAAAATGAAATGCCTTTCAGAATCTGCTTTTCCTACTTTTAGAAGAACAGTAGGAATGTAGATGGGTACATGGATAGGATCACTTTTTATTTGATGAATTGAGTTTATAATAAAATGGCTCCAAAGACCAAATAAAAAATATCTGAGATGGCAGAAAGCAGGATATTAATGTACTGATATAATCTGGATGATAATAATACAATATGTACCTGAATGTAGAGGTTTTCAGAAACTTTGAAAACTAAAATTACTATGTTTTTCAGGTCTCAAGAAGTTACGAAGTACATTTTGTAGTTTAAAAGATGTACTTAAAAATAGATGATACAATCATACACTTTTGTTACTGCACTGTTGTGATGAAGCTGCAGAGTGAATCCCCAAGAATCAAATTTCTTCTTAAGAAAACAAAACAAAACAAAAATCTAAGAAATTCCTCTACAGGGATTAAATGGGCCTGCAGGACTCCTGTGGCAGATCCATACCTCACAATGTGGGAGGCAATGATGCAAAAAACCCAAAGTCTGACTACAACTTATAAACATCTCAGCTATCTTCAGGTGCCGGAACAGCTCTTGAGGCAGTGGTTGGCTCATGTTGGTGGCTACATTGGTGCACCAAATAAGAAGACATAAAATTCCTCTACATCACCTTTACCCTCTTTTTACACCCTCAGACAAGTTCAAGTCCAAATTTGTTCATGCCACAAGTTTGCATTGTGGCCGAGTTCTTTAATATAAACCATGTTCCAAAAACATCCCTCTTTTCACTGTTCTCAACGGTTATATCAATAAACAAAACACAATAAAAGCTACTGAAAAGTGTGGAGCAGGAAGGAAGCTTGCTTACTGCTCCTTGGTTTCCTATGCTGCCAGTGTAATAAATTGCCAGTTTCAACAAGGTGGCTACAGCTGGCTTAGGATGTAAGGTTTTGGTTTATTTTAATATTTATTTATTTATTTATTTTTCTAAGTGTAGTTAAGAATTATTGCATCAGTCCTAAAAGCATGAGCTCTTGTCATGGCAGAAGGAGAGACAGAAGAGTTTCATTGCTGATACAATCATGGGGGAAGATGATCTTTGGGGTGATCACTGGGGGGTGGAGTAAAACACCCATTCTCAGTTACAAAATTTCTTTTAATCTCTCTAAGGACAGGAATCTGGCTTTTAAATTCTTAAGAAAACCTGACAGATATTTTTTAAACTTCTAACAACACCTTAAATCAACTTTTTTCATGCTTCCAAGATCCCTTGCTCTACCTAGTTCTTAAGCTTGTGTATAGGAAGTACTTTATCACTTTACTCATGGCTATGCTTCCCTTTTCATCTTTTTTGTTTGTTTGTTTGGTTGGTTGGTTTGTTTTGTTTTCCTCTGTATGCAGTTTTGCCTGGTACTGTTCAGTGAGTTTGCTGAACAGCTGAGTGTTTTAAAAAAATGTGTATGTTATATGAAAATATATTTTTCCATAACCTAATCACACTGGTCAGTCCACTTACTGTGCTAAATTTCTGATCACTGTTTACATTTTAATTAAAAATTAGATCAAAACAATAACTGAAGTACCACTTAATTATTTCTAGATGGCAGACTTTATTTTTATGTAGATTTTTCTGGCTGTGGATATGAATGAAATGCATGACAATGAAGAAAGCAACACTGCTTGTGCTTCAACCTTTCAGAGCACTGAATAAATACAGCTTGTAGAGTGTTTCTCTTCAGCTCTGTACTAACACACAGGCCTGACCTGAGGATGCAAATTCTAAGAGGGGATAATTTTGAAAGTGGTATTTTAGCTTCTCCTTATGCAAATACCTAATTGTTCACAGGGCATTTTAAATTATGTTTTAAAAGACATGAGCTAAATTCATGTTCTTTGTACTGAAAGGACTTTTTCCTTTAGTCAGCAGATTTTTGTACCATATAGAAGAGCAGTGTCTGCACTGTGTTTAAGAGATAGGCCTTTGTTTTACTCAATATTATGTGCCTCTGGGACAGGAAGAAACCCTGCGCAACAGGTTTCTGCACCCTTGCCGACATGTTCAGACAAATGAACTTGTCATGACGAGTTTTACTTGGTCTTCCTGAGGGAAGGCAGAGAAGTGTGGAGTGTCATAATGCTGCCTCACCTTTTCTCAGTGGATGTCTTTGATTTGTAGCTAATTTGAATGGATTTTTCTTTATACTCGTGATGCTCCCCCTCCAATCTCTACACTTGCATGTAAGCCTATATTCTTCTTCTTCAAGCAGGTACAAGCAAAACAGACAGATGTTTAGATCTCTCTGGAAAAGGATCCCATTGATTTCACCCACACTGGATGCACATACACTATCTCCTGGCTGTCAGACCCATCTGTTAGGATGGTGTAGTGCCCATCCTCAGCCTTGTGAGATAGAGTCACTGCAACACAGATACAATGCAACCATGGAGTTTAGGGCAGGCATTTTATACAATGTGGCAAATAGCATCTATTACATGGGATATAACACCTTTGGGCTATTAACAGCACCGTATGTTTATTTAGTATATGTGTTATGTAGATACATGTCATGGTATACGTGAATACAAAAGACACGAGTGAAAATATTTGCACCTGGAAGCATGAAATTAGACTTCCAAGTGTGTACATTTGTGTAGATATGTATATATATACATACACACATATAGATGATTGTGTCCTGTTTTTCAAGAGCACAATGCACTGCAGTCCCCTGTATAGAAACTGACATGCACTCAAACCTTCTGAAAAATCAAACCACTTGCAAATACACACTTAAGAGACTTCCAGCATGGTGTTCTTTAGCAAGAAGTTCTCCTTTAGCCTTCTGGTTTTGTAAACAGTGTCTATTTCTGATACCACTCTGGATAAGACAGTGACATATGGAATTGAAACTTTGAAGAAACAGGCTTAGTCTTCTAAGTGCAGTCAGGCAATGCACCAACGTGTATGGAGAGCACAACACGTTTACTTGCTGCAGATCTGCCTCTAGAGCATCACTTCACGAGTGCACAGGCAGATTTGCATTATCTTTGTCAAATAATGGACAGTGGGGTTCCAGCAACTTCCTCTTCAGAGTTCTGTGTACAGCTGCTCTCTGTGCACTCGCAATGTGAGGTCTTCTGACTTTTTGCTCTGTGTGACGGTGGGTTAGCGTTTGCTGCGAATGTGGGCTCAGTGATGGCAGTGTGCTTGCAGCAGAGCAGCAGGAGGTCTTGCTTACATCCACAGAGCCAAACAAAGATCCCTTTTTGGAAGCTCAGCAGCTTCAGAAAACACAGTTTGTCATCAGCTGTTATCTGGGTATCAAAACTGAAGATCTCCCACAACACCTACAACCCCGAAACACAGTGTGCCTGTCTCATGTAGTCTCATGTAATTTTTACTTTTTTTTTTTTAATTCATTATTACACTAAATTCCCTTTGTAACAACTTGACTTAGAAGGTCTACACACAGACACGTATAATGGAAATACGAAGTTCCTCAAGCACTCTTAAATGTTGGAAGGATGTAAAAGATCAACAGAATAAATGAAAACCCATCCATCTTTCTTTGTATTTATGGTTAGAACTCAATAGGATTGTGTGAATTCCTTATTGTTTTATAGAGTCCTTTCTGAAACACAGAGGTCCATTTATTGCCTCGGAGTTCATTAGGGACTACTTCTGAATAGAGGAGAACTACTGTCGGTCACTGGTACTATTTTCAAGATATTCTCTTTTCCAACATTCATTTTAAAAGAAGAGGTTTATTCATTTATCCAGTTAAATTCACCAGGGGTAGCTGCACAGGGGAAGGGACTGAAAGCTTCAATTCACTTTAAGTTGTCTATTTGCTTACACTCTGTATTGGAATGCAGCAGCAAACAACCAGCAGTTTTTTTACTCATGGACATACTCTTTGAACTAAGTAGATTTGAAAATACACGTTTAGTTCAGTCACCATGAATAGAGGTTCTGGTTTCAGTAAAAAACAGGCAATAAACTCTATCATAAAAACACTGTAGAATTAAATTCTTTGTGGGCCTCAGAGTGGCAGAAAGTGGAAATACAAAATTCTGTGATTCACACCATGGAGGCATCGCTGACTCATTGACGTAGCCAATGGGGGTCTGCTCAGAGTCTGCTGTCAGACTGAACTCTTCTGATGGGCTTGACATTAAAAAAATGCTAAATCTCAGTGAATTCAGTCAGGGCTAGAACTCAAATGTTTTGCTGATTCATGCCATAAAAGGGCTAGCAGTCCAAAGAAACAAATACAGAAAAAATTAGAAAACAGAGAGGAACAAACATTAAGCATAAAATTTCATTAGTTACTACACCTAACAACACCAGCTCTATCTATAGCCAAAGGAATGACAACACCACCTCCTATGGCTTTGATGTGGCAGGGCAAAATTTTGTCACAATTTCAAAACCCAGGTGAACTCCAGAGTCCAGTTCATACCTCTGGGCTTCCACTTACACTCTCCACTTGAAGACCTCTAAGCAGTCTAGAGGACACATGGGATTTAGCAAGGCTCAAGCTGCTGCTCCTACCATATGAAACTTCCCAACTCCAGCCTGGTTCTAAGCAATGGCTTTGCTGTATGGGGGTCCACTTGCTACAGTTCTGGGGCAAAAGTGCTCATCCTCAGCAGTGTCAATACCTGCACATCCTTATCCTGCCCCACTGACCATGCAGGGCCCTTCAGAGAACTCCTGTACACCCCATGTGCTAGGAAATAGCCAAGCCCCACCCAGTGGGTGATCGGGTGAGTCCTTCTGGCCCCAGAAACAATGGATTGCAAGTTGGCTCAGCTCTACATTTATTCTCACAAATCCATGGATGAACTCTCAGAATTACATAGTTCACCCCATTTTTTTTTCCCCAAATATATGATCTACAAAGCAATAACATCTTAACAAAGGAAGTTGTGTGTGGCTTTTTTAGAAAGCATGTGTTGTTTGGTAGATCACAAGTACTATGTATGCATTTACATCTACGTGTATGTATGTATATATCTCATAGTTCTAGGGTTATTTTGTTTCATTTTTGCAAGCAGAGAATTTAAGTGATAATTGCTGTATGACATATAAGTATGCAGTCATAATATTTGATGCATAATTCTCTGAATAATAGATAAAATACCATATTAAACCCAGTAATTATGAGCTGAAGTATAATTACAAAATGAGATGACTGTTCAAGTGAATGAGTACTGCTATACTTAAATTTTAATTTTACTTCCATGTTTTTTCTTCATCCCAGGAAGCCTTTCTGAAATAAAAATATGTATCAAATGTATAGCTCCTTGTCAAGTTTTCCTTTTTTCTTCAAATTATATCACATTATCTATATTATGTGATATATGTCTGTCTAATTTAACAGCTTAAAGAAATAAGCAAGACTACTTAGTTGTGCTTAGTCCTGTTAACAATATTCCACAGTCTGTGGAATTACTGTCCCACAGGAATTTTTGTCTGGATGTTAAAATAGAGGCCTTCTTGTACATAAACAAAATATTTGTAGTTGTATAAAGACACAATCATTTCCTAAATATTCAAATTAAATAACCACTTTAGCCTTGCTTAACGTACAGAGAAGGTGGGACAAAAAGTGCCTTTGTACCTGTGTGTCCCCACAGCATCTCAGTACAAAGTTACTACTATTAAAAAAATCTGCTGCATTCCTCTGCAGCCTGTAAGACAGCAGAGCCAGAGAAGTGAGCTATGTCATTCTGAAAACCTCTCATACTTTTCTTTATCAGAAACATCTCCTGTATTTCTGAGCCCTTGAATAAATTACAAGGCTTTAGTTACTTTACTCAGACATTTTTTCAAGCTTTTCCATACCATCATTCATCGCAATCAGATAATTTTGCTCCCTTACTGCTGGGCTGAATGTGACATTTTATTTAAGCCTGTGTAGTGAAAGCATTTGTTTCAGGAGGATTTTTTCTCTTGGTAATGGTTCCAGTTCCCACCCTGTACCCACTGACCCACTGTCTTCTTTTCTCACACTGCACTGGATGGATGGATGGATGGATGGATGGATGGACAGACAGACTTCTTGATGCCTCACATTGTCTTATCCACACTGGTGTGGTCCTCAGGAGTAAGCAAAGACAACAGTAGAGGCATAGACTGTGGACACCAGTTACAGAAGACAACGGCCATCTCAGTATAGTTATCTTTTTCAATTTTTCCCAACATTATTATTTACCAGTCATAACAAAGCATATATAGTAGCACAAATATCTGCATGTCACTTCATTATGAAATGCTCAGGACTTTATTTGTTTACTGCCTTATCTTCCAAATATTGGGGTAATTTTGTGTTTATGCAAAATGAGGCTCCAAGCATAAAATGAGTACAAACTTCAATAATTTTCTTGAAGCATATATGAGAAAAACCCAAAATCTATAACTGATAACTTATACATTCATTACTTGAGTACTTCTAGCACTTAAATGCAGTTATCTGCACTGAAATTAACTTTCGTTTTGGTCTTGGTGTCAATTCAGAGGTTGCTGTCTCCAGAACCTGAAAATCCAGTATTTTCTGAGTGCACATGCCCAAGTCCAGGAAGCATCATGAAGGGACAAGAATTAGCCAGTTCAGTCACTTATAGACTGACTTATCTGCTGTGGTGCTTTGCCACAGGCAAGGCTTCACTAATTACATCTGTGGAAAGCTACACCTCCACTGATATGAGGGCAGAATACATATGTCTAAATTATGATAAATACCGGTATGAAAGAGTCATTTCTTGCCAGCAGAGTTTGACCAAGCAGATGGTACGCATTCCTTCAGAATTAGCTTAGTCACCTGCACTGCAACATGTTGACACACTTTGAATTTTAACAGAATAAATGACTAAGAAGAATTGCTATACAGTGTAACGAGCATGAAGGATGCTGGAAGACAGAAGAAAAAAAATATAAGAAAACATGACACAGAAAATCATAATTTTCTTCCAAGAGTCCTACGTAAAAGCAGCATGCCAAGGAAAAATGCAAACTGAGGTGACTTCCTCATTTTATCATCTTTAGAGAAGCAGCTTAAAGAAAAGAGCTATAATATTGAAGTTTCTTTGATACAGAAAGAAATATTTCACCTCTGAAGAAAAAAATGCAATGTTATGAAATGATATATGAGATATTTTATATGGGTGGTATTCTTATTGTTTGTTGTTATTATTTTAAAGCATCATAGGAGTAGCTGTAACTGCCTGTGTGGCATGGCAGATTAGGACGTGATCCAGTTCTGAAGATGGCAAAGTTCCTTTTCTTCAGAAACACCTTGTTTCCTGGTATATCCTGCTTGAGCTCAGGGAGGTCAGGCAGCCTCCAGCTGTCTGCAGCAGCCTGGACTCCTTGCTGATCCTCTTGATTCAGTCTTCTCCACTCATTCTGAATACAGCTAAAAGTTACATATTTGGGGAGGGATGGATCATCTAGAGACACTTATGGACAACTACTTTGATAATATTTTGGTGTGTTTTTTGCCATTCAGTAAATTCATTGAGTTAAGTACTCTATATACATCCAACATACAATCCTTTTCTGAAATAAGCTACAGATGGATTTCAGAAGCTTCCAGCACTGGCACCACAAAATGTGAATTTTGCAAGGAAAGGTATAAGGGAAAAAAATGTGTGAATATGCACTATCCTGCCAGTTACTGTAAAGAAACACGGTCTGGTTCAGTTCGCAACAAACAGCATTTAAGCAGTCATTCCTTTATCATTCTTCTCAGGTGTTTCTGTTCTGCCTCTTACCAAGAAACTAAAGTCAGTTACTGATTTTAAACATCAGCTACTGTATTTATTTATTTATTTATTTATTTTCAAAACATCAGTCTCTTAATATGAAGCATTTGTCTATAGAGGAAACATTTTAAGCATATGGCTTTAAAAAGTCCATTTGAAAAAAAATAACTTTTAGAATCTAGTCCATTATGTTTTCTAAATTCTATTTGCCACATAACATCATTTGCAGTGAGTCACAATGTAATATACTGGTAACTTGACTTGTATTCTATGTCCGTGTGAACCGAAGTTTCTGCTCCAGTATTCTTGTTAGGCAAAGGTTTCCAAAACAGTCATAAATGCTGATATGAGTGGTCAAGCACTTTTTCCTCACAGTTTCGCAACAACTATAAGGGAAATTGAAGGAACAAATTAACAGATAAAATAGCAGAAAAAAATGCCAGTTATTATTTATGTAAGCTTTGTTTTGTAATAGTTATGTACTTTGTACCAGCAATCCTGAGTACTATAAACTAGTGAAATGTGCACATTAACAGTAGGGTGTCATATTTACCCAGCTTTCTTGAGCAGTAACAACAAAAAATAATAAAAAAATCCTAGAACTAGAAGTTGTAAAAAGATTCATATGCGGTTTTACCTTTTGAGATAGTGTTTTTATGTTTTTGATGTAGGAAAAAAGTCCTATGAGTGTGGGGACTACATATCAGCAGCTGCTTGATTTCTAGTGTGTTCATAGTTTGGGGGTGTGGAACATCTAAAGTATTTTCTTCTTAATAGGAATGATGAATGAGGAAGAAAATCTTTCATTCTCCTTTTTTTTTTTCTGATTTTGAATGTTTTATTCCTTCCTCAAATGACTTCCTTCTGTTTCCCACATAACTTTCTATAAAATTTCCTCTCCCACTAGACATGTGGCAGAGGACTTTCTCTCATTAGCCTGTCAGCTTTCCTTTCTGCTGGACCATGCAGCCTCCTCTCCCCGGGTCCTTCTACTACCATCTCCATACACTCACTGAAGGGAGCTGCTAGGGAAAGTAGGGGAAATTTCACTCCCTCTGCAGTCCTGAAGGAGCCAGAAAGACATGTGGGATTGCACATCCAGCCAGCAGGAGTGTATGTTTGAGCCCTGAGATCTTGTACACAAGCAGAGAAGACAGCAGGAAGTTTGAGTCATTTGTCGAGGGACTAAACTACCATAGCAGGGGAAA
Organism: Chloroceryle aenea; assembly: GCA_013399075.1. Lineage (NCBI taxonomy): Eukaryota > Metazoa > Chordata > Aves > Coraciiformes > Cerylidae > Chloroceryle > Chloroceryle aenea. Next base: position 18,450 of record VWZY01010491.1, read on the forward strand.
CATCTGCCTTTGGACAGCTTTCCAGAGGATACAGGAGAAACAGGGGAGAAGTCAACCAGGAGCTTGTCCGAGTCCTAAATAGATTTGAGTGGTCTGAAAGTTCAGGATTGTGAGACTTTCCCAGTGGACCTGACCTAATTATAGCCTCAGTTTATATTGATTACCATCACTGGTGGTTACCATGATCTGAAACAAAGGCAAGCATGACATGCGTGTCCTCATACTGGAAACTAACAGCTGCCTTCATTCATAATAAGGTTTATTCCCTAGAGAATCATCCTTCTATTTGGAAAGACACTAATACATTATACTCATTATGGGTAAAAAACTCACTGATAAGCATAACACATGACATGAATCACTGAGTATAAACTGAGCTTGCAAACACTGCTTTAGAATAATTTCTACATTAAAATTCATCATTTTCTAAACCCATGACTTTCCACAACATCTATCTTTGAGATCATTCACATTTCCCAAAGCAAGCCGTGGGATCAGAGTCTTCACCTTTGTGTTCACTCTGTTCATTCTAAGAGAATTCATTCCCCATGCCTAAACGACCCGCACTGAGTAAAGCTTTCAGAGGTCTCTCCTCTTCTCATGGCCCTGCCTATGGCATCTGCACAACATGGTCAGGGCAGCTCTGCCAGCAGCTGCTCTCCAATGGCTGCTCCAGCCTCCAGCGAGACTACAGAGGGTGCAGCTTTTGGATCAGGAGACACAGATGAGAATATCTCAGCACAGAGGGATTTTGTACTGTCATGGTATGAAAAGAGAAGGGATCATAGTACAAACCTGTGTGTGTTGCACACACAAAGCATCACAGACATTGGTGCAGATTAGACTCCATTAATTTTATGAGTTGTTAATCCAAAATTTGTTAATCCAAACTGTAATTCCCAGCCTGCTGAAATGGGAATTGATTTTATATTCCATAGGCAGACAGTGTGAAAATGGGAACTGTAGGAAAAGTTTATGAACAGTGTAAGCTACGTCCCAATTTTCAAATTAATGTTGCGCAATCATACTAAGTGTGCTTGTTCCCTCAATCTTAAACCTCTCTGGGACAGGAATCTGCAGCAACAGCTCCTCAGGGACCTGTGCTCTGCTGTTCAAGACTGAAAACTGATTCACCTCAAATCTTGTGTAGGCATCTAACATTTTTAGTGACCAAGAGAGTCATCTTGGCCCATTTCCCAAAAGGCGTTTGAGAGCTGTCCGGGGGAGGCAAGCTGCATAGCTTCCAGGGCCATCAGAGGCAGGGCAGCATTCCTCTGCTCCCAGCCCTCACCCATCTGTCCTCCATCAGCTGGGGGATACTAAAATAAATTGGGAGTGGGCCGATGCAGAAACAGTGTTACAGAAGGTATGTTCTCCACAGGAAATATGTAAACAAATATTTGAAAGATCTAAAAATATGAACAAAGAGGCCTCTGTGGCACAACAATGACCTTAAATGTCTATAGCACATGTTCTACACACAGTTGTTAAAAAGCAGCTATACTGCTAAGTAAAAGTAAACAACCAAAGCTATAGAATCTTCAACCTCAAGCATCCTTAATATTAAATTTTTAGTTTAAGATCTTTCTCAGTTTTGGTGTAGCCTCATCTATGTAAAACAGTGATATTAGATACAATAAAAATAAGTATTATTCCAAATCATCCAGTGAGAACTTGGTAAGACTCCTGCATAATATTCTCTTTTGGCCAGGCCTTTGTTACTGAAAAAAGATCAGGGTTACAGCTGTAATACTGTTGAAAAAAGTTTTGGAAGCACTGCTGGAGATGGCTGTATCTGCCCTGAGTTGTGTCTGGTGCTAAACACTTGAGAACTTCCTACCTCAGTACCAGTAGTCCTGCTCCCTCACTCGGTCATTAAAAAGTCTGCAAGAAGTACAACATCAGGGCAGTGCTATGACATTTTTACTTGTCAGGTCTTTTATATCATAATTTCTCCCACTTAAACCACACAAGTAGCTCATATCCTGTTGCTCTTGCTCTGCCCTAGACCTTCTGATGTTTATGACTATTTTCCCTTGTGCTGAATCTCTGCCCATTCAATGTGTCATGAGCAGAATCCACTCCCTTGCAGTCATATTCCCTCACCCTGGCCAGAGACATGCATGTGAGGAATGAAGTCACTCCCAGTCATTACTGGTCTCCATGGCACATGGCTCTTCATATTTCTCTGTCACAAACTCTTCTTTCATACTATTGCTCTCTGCCTTTGCTATCCAAGCTAGTCCTTTATCCATGCAATGAACTGATCCTTACAAAATTTCATTATCTACTTTATAAAGAGGTCTTTGACAAATTTTTAAGGAGATTGTAAGGCAAAAGTGCTCTAAAAGATCAGGTAAATTAGGAGCACAATGACTCAGCTATGTTTTTCAAAACCAGTATGGTTTGTCAAAGACAAACTCCTTTCTGTGACTTTATATGAATTTTCTCCAGTTAAATTCTAACTTTCAAGGGGGGTTCTTGAGTTTCACTCTAGCTAGTACTTTGTCCTCTTCTCTTTGTTCTGGTATGACCTCTCTTGTCAACAAAGGACTGAGATTCTAGTGATGGGATTTGTTTTCATAGTCACAGGCAAGTAGATGTTAAAATATTTTTTTTCTTTGTTAACATTTAATATATTTCATGTCTTTAAAGGTTTTCTTTGGCAGCTGAAATCACAAGCAGACTCTTAGGTTCTATAAAATTAGCCATTCCAGCTACCAGATAGTTTTCTTAATTAAAAGGATTTCCACCCCTCATGAACAATACTGTTTGATTTCAGGGCTTCCTCTCATCTTTCTCATCATGGACACTTTTGGATCAGTCCTCCAGGCACTTCTCTGCTGCTCTGCTGCATCTCCTTCCTCCAGCTGTTGGTTCCTTCTTTGCAGAGAATCAGTGAGGAGAGACAGGAAAGTGTATTCCTTCCGCACTACTGCTGATTGTTATCGATCCTTCACACTCCTACCATGTCAAATTTACTCAGCATAGCCCACACTCCCACCAAAGGGTGTGGGAAAATCAGTTACTGGGTCTCCTATTTCAGAAAACTTAAATATTTTTTTTATTTGTTGCTTTTAAAAAAGAAATTTGATTTATAACTCCAACAACAAGTTAGTTTCCCTTTCTCTTCTTTAAAGTACTTTTCATGAGTTATTTATCTCCCTGTAAGCCCAGACTTTCTTCATTGAAATGTTCATGTCTGTTTTCTGTTTCTGAGGCTGACCATAACACCTTCTATCTCCTGTTGCCATTTCTTTCCCTTTTGATCTATATCACAATTATAATTTCTCTTTATGATTAGTGCTTAGACCTATCTTGATGTGTCATTTTCCTCAGTATTTAATTTTTTTTCCTCTGGGAAATAAATGTATGTGAATTTTTATTACTGACAGTCATGGCAAATGTTATTTTCATAACATGTATTTATAGCTATACACATGTATTTTTAATAATGTTCATCCCCCTGTGAATTACTGGTTTATCATCAGGTAAAACACCGAACAGTTCTGGGTGCTTACATCACCCAGGCAAAAAGAAAAAAAACAAACCAAACCAAACCAAACCAAAACAAAAAAAAAACAAACACAAAAACAAACCAAAACCAAAACAAACAAACAAACAAAAAACCACCAAAATCACCAAACAAAACCAATTCAGTTTGTGGTTCTTCCTGGCCATGCTGGTGGGATGCTAAAAGACACAAAATGTTCTTTCATTTCTTCACCTTGCTTATAATAGTTATTGTGGTGGGAAATCTGTTTCTGCAGGCCTGAAATTTTTCCTCTGTTATTGATGGGGGAGCAAGTGAGACTGGGGAGGGAACTCCTGGAAGTAGTACATGGATGTACAGGTCTGTGTTGGGGCACATCGTCCTTAGTTTTATCTGACAAATTGCCTTTCCAGAACGATAATAACGTACTGTCTCACATCTACCTCACAAATCTGTCTAACAAGTTACAATATAATCTAAAGTAATTCCTCCCTTAATCGAGTGTGACCATGGCTGCCACAGATGAAGATTTTATAATAGCAATATTGTTTTTGACAGATTTTATTAAAATCATAGATGTGGATAATTACTATGTTCCTCTCCTGAGGAGAACAACTGGTCTTGATTGCTCTTCAATACAACACAGTGTAAGTAGCAACAGCTACAGAGATACTCTGATCTGAGTGATGCACATAGAGGTGGTGAAGTGGGTGGTGTCACTATCATCATTAACAAATCACTGGGAATTTTTTAATGATCACAATAGATAGTACAGCTTCATTTTGTTTGGTTAATGAATTGACATTTTGTCATAATCTGTCTGCTTGAAATTATAATATGCTTTCTTACTGTCGTGATGTGTGCTACTGTATAAGTGCAACAAGTCATGGTTTTGTGGTCTGTTATGATTAGTGAATCTGAGATTGCTGAAGTTTCTACAAATTTAAGATTACTTAAAGGAACATTGCTAAACCTTACAATCTCAAAATCGAATCACCTTTGCAGAGAAATTACAGTTTTAAAATGACTTGATTACTGAATAAATAAAAAAACGGAGCCTTCTAGGGAAAGATTTTGCTCTGGCAAAGCACTCCTGGTTCACCTGCTGGACATCCTAATAGCAAGAAACTCAACGTAATTTATTGTAGATGAATACCTGTATTGCACTGTAAGGGTTTTTAGACTCATGGTCATGGTGATGGAAAGTAGGCTCAAATGCAGAATTTCTGCTAGCTAGGATTATATATATTCCAGTGTTTGGGATTATCTCCCCCTCTAGTGGCTGGTTTATGCAAAAATATAAAACCTGGGGTTATTAATCAATACCATTATTTTGTGTGTGTTCATAGAATCCTTTAGGTCAGATTGAAGTGATCAGAGCGAGCCGTTTATTTTTACTTTGCTGGATTTAAGTAAAATAGTGTTAATGTAAACCAGAATAAGACTTGAAATTCTTGATTTTCTTAAAAGCTTGACAGTGTTGTGGCTATGTCACAGACTAGCTTGCAAATCTATGAATTTATGGTTTTGGGTGTGTAGAATCATGTAGTTCTTTTGTCTCCTGTGATCTTCCACTTTTTTATTTGGTGTTGTTAAAAACTTATATTCAGTGCTGTACAAAGACAGGATAGGTGTGGTTACAGGTTTTATCCATGCCAGGTGAACAGTTATTACTGCTGTTGGCATTGCTAGGGCAAGGTAAGTGATCAAAAAGCTGGAATGGCTTCCATAAGGAGAATGGTTGAGTTGTCTGGAAAAGAGGTATTTTTGCAGAGCAAGATATTATAGAAGGCTACAAAATTATGAGTGGAACGGAGAAAATGGATAGGGACTGAATATTCATCATGTTTTCCAATCAGAAGTATCAGGGCTATAAAATGAAGCTAGTGGAAGCCAGGTTCAAAACAAATAATTGGACATTATTCTTCATGCAAAAGGCATAAAACTTTTGTATCCCTTGTACGGCTTTAGAGGGAGTCTGGAGAAGGATTTGGAAGAGAGTTCCAATGTGATTTCCTAAGCAGACAAAACCTGTCCTTGGCCTGTCCCTGTCCCTAGGGATGTGTGTGATGTTGGGGCTGTGGTGGTCTGAGAACCACCCCAGCTACCCTGTTCCTGGGTGGCATGGTGGGATGGGGCCTGGCTGCCAGGCCCTGCTGTCACCCACTCAGGGAACTGTTGGTGCTCTGACCCACTGAGCTACCAGCCCTGGTGGCACCATGACAATAGCCTCTAAAAATTACCTAAACTGAAGATGATCAGAGTCTGGGGTAGTATTAGACAAAAATATCACATTAACTTGTCCTCGTCTTTCTCCCAAGATGTCTTGTTATCACTTTTGGAAGCTCAATGACAAGCTCTGCAGTCATGCCCAAAGCACTCTCCTGAAATTTATGTAGACACAGAAGTAAAAGCATGACATGTGAATAATGGTTTCATTCCATCCCAAATTAGTGAAGCAACATCTGTAATGCTGGTTTGGTTGTTTTTTTTCTATAAATTAAGCTGGGAACAGAAAACACTTCTGTGCTTAAACATCCATATAGCACACTAAACTTCAGCTAGAGGAAGTTGTATTAGTAACTACTTCGGTAAAATATATTTCTGTTTGTGTGAGTACTAATGTTTTATAACAATCTGAAATTCAAAAGAAATTTTTATACAAATTGCTTTGGACACTGGTTCCATCATATACTTTGTTGTTAGTGGATCTGAGGGAGATGATGATGGCAGGAGGCGACTGCCCAGAATCCACCTGAAGGAGCTGACTTACCTGAGAGTCATCATGAGTGAAGTGACTGCTGAAAGGAGCTGAAAGGAGCTGATCAAGTGACAGGCAGGTTTAGGTGATTGAGATGAGCAATGTTGAGTAAATAACTAATGTGACTGAAGTCAAAAGCAACACAAGCGAATTGAGGGGCTGAGGTGATTGTAAGTGACTCAGAGGCTGAGGCTTTCTGACATATTCTTTGACATACACACCTATATAGGCCCCTATAAACTAAATGTGAGTACTTATTATATTAATGAGAAAGGGTCACCTATTGGCTTGACTATCAGTTCTGAAAGTTTTGTTACTTTGTCATGTTTCAGCATGAATTTAAGAAAGGGAAGTTTTGCTTAACCATCCCAACAGCCTTCCATGAGATGACTGGTTTCGTGCATGAAGGGAGAAAAGTGGACATTTTTTATCTTGACTTTACTACAGACTTTAAAGGGACTGCCTCCCATAAATTCCTCACAGAAAAATTGATAAAGTATGGGCTAGACAAGTGTAAAGTAAAATAGACCAAAACCTGGGAGAACTGCCAGGCATAGAGGGTTGTGGTCAGCAGCATCAAATCAGGGTGGAGTCCTTGTCATAAGTGACGTACTCCAAGGGTTAACACTGATCAAATATTAACATCTCTGTTAATGATCTGGATGACAGGACAGAGTACACCCCCAGTGAATGAACACATTAGAAAACTGGGAGGAGTGACATACCAGATATATTCAGTGCTCTTGAGAGGCTGAAGATAATAGCTCAACAGGAATCTTCTTAAATTCTGAAAAAAGACTTACCAAGTCCTGCACCTGGACTTGCATGGGGAATAACCCATCAGAGAATGCCAATGGCATCCCAGGCTGCATTAGGGAAAGTATTGTCAGCAAGTCAAAGGCGATGATACTTCCCCTCTCTTCACCCCTGTGAGGCCATGTCTGGAGTTCTCTGTCCATTTCAGGGCTCCCCAGTCCAGGAGGGACATGGACATTGTGGAGAAAGTGCACCAAGGGCCACAAAGTTGATGAAGGGACAGGAGCATTAGTGGTATGAAGAGAGGCTGAGAGGTATCATATCAATCCCCTGAAGGAGGATTTAAAGAAAAGGGAGCCAAGCACTTTTCAGTGGTGCCCAGGACTGTGGGCAACTGGCACAAACTGAAACACAGGAAGTNCGCGGCCGCGGCGGAGCATCCGGGGATAGGGCTCGCTCCGCCCGCTCCTTCCGGAGCCGGCAGCCTGGGAGTGGAGCCCTGAGGGGGGAATCCGCGTTTAAGGGAGGTTGTGCGGATGGGATGAACTTTCTAGCGCTTGGAGTCTACGTGATAAATGATTAATTTAGAGCTATTCTTCTTTGGAAACTTTTTTTTCCGTGAGGTTTTTGTGGGATAAGGCGTCCCTCGAGGTCTGCGTGCGGGGGTCGGCTGCACCTACGTGCTCATCGTGCACGGCACGGCAGTTGCTGGTTATCTCTTTTTCTGAGATGCCTGTATATGTTGATAAAGGAAGATAATTAGGGGTAATTTCCTCTATTGCCTCCGCGGAGAAGGTATTTTTATCTATGATGAAAAGCGCAAACTTTTGTTGCTTATAAACAAAGTACGTTTCGTTGTATTTTTAAGAGGGCAGCTCTTTCTAATGTTAATTACTTGTGACAAGACTTAGGGTATGAAAACACTTAAGGTTCTTCTTTCAGTAACAGTGTCAGAGGATGCTCTTGAGACCTGCCTGAAAGAAAAGAAATAATGTTATGTATACTGACAAATCCCATTTTCTGCCTCTGCCTCACACCGGTAATTCTGTTGCTTTCACCTCTATTCTGATAATTATTTTATTGCTGGTTTTGTTGACTCTAAACACACAATTAATTATATATCACTTTTTCAAGTATTAACATTTACTGATTTATTTTTTTTTTAAGCTGTTAGTTTTCCCTTTGTTTTGGCTGAGAAGTCAAAAAGCAAGAAAGTCTGTGGAGTGGTCTTTCACTATTAATAGAAGCTACTTGGTTACCTTTTCCTGGAAGCGNATGGCATCCCAGGCTGCATTAGGGAAAGTATTGTCAGCAAGTCAAAGGCGATGATACTTCCCCTCTCTTCACCCCTGTGAGGCCATGTCTGGAGTTCTCTGTCCATTTCAGGGCTCCCCAGTCCAGGAGGGACATGGACATTGTGGAGAAAGTGCACCAAGGGCCACAAAGTTGATGAAGGGACAGGAGCATTAGTGGTATGAAGAGAGGCTGAGAGGTATCATATCAATCCCCTGAAGGAGGATTTAAAGAAAAGGGAGCCAAGCACTTTTCAGTGGTGCCCAGGACTGTGGGCAACTGGCACAAACTGAAACACAGGAAGTTCCACTAAAGCACAGGGAAACAACTTTTACCTTGAGGGTGGTCAAGCAGTAGAATGGGTTGCTCGGAGATGTTGTGGAGTTGCCATCTATGAAGATATTAAAAACTCAACTAGACATGGTCCTGGACATGGCTCGCACTAGATGATCTCTGGGGTTCCCTTTCAGCTTCAAGTATTCTGTGACTCTGGTACAGTGGTACCTTCAGTATCCTTAAGGATATTAAAATCTCTTTGAAGTGCCTTTGCTAAGTTGTCCTGAAAGTTCAGAAATAATAAGATGAAGATTATTAGTGCTAAAGACGAACACAAAATAGAAGATGATTCCTGGAAGCCGGAACTGACCACGGACTGGAAGGGGAAGTTAAAAAAACCACCATCCAACAGCGGGGGGCGGTGGAGGCAGCCCCTCGCCACAGCAGCGCACCGGGCGATGGAGGCGGCGGCGGCGANCTTTCTAATGTTAATTACTTGTGACAAGACTTAGGGTATGAAAACACTTAAGGTTCTTCTTTCAGTAACAGTGTCAGAGGATGCTCTTGAGACCTGCCTGAAAGAAAAGAAATAATGTTATGTATACTGACAAATCCCATTTTCTGCCTCTGCCTCACACCGGTAATTCTGTTGCTTTCACCTCTATTCTGATAATTATTTTATTGCTGGTTTTGTTGACTCTAAACACACAATTAATTATATATCACTTTTTCAAGTATTAACATTTACTGATTTATTTTTTTTTTAAGCTGTTAGTTTTCCCTTTGTTTTGGCTGAGAAGTCAAAAAGCAAGAAAGTCTGTGGAGTGGTCTTTCACTATTAATAGAAGCTACTTGGTTACCTTTTCCTGGAAGCGGTGTAGTTAATAGATCCCAGGGATGGTTTGATTTCATTAGATTTCCGTCATATTGAAGCAATACAAATGCACCTCATTCCTAATTTTTGCAGTAGTTTCCAGGACTGATTCTGAAAGCATTCAGGCAGGTATTTCTGTACAATTTCAAATGTAACAAGTCACTGTGTCTCTTACAAGAGTAAGTTGTTTACCAGGATGCCTGTACTTCCAAAACATAAACCCTTCAAGTCAAGAGAATCAGCCTAATGCTGTGGTAATATCATCTTGAATACCCTTAGCTTTCAAGAAAAAAAAAAAAAA
>VWZY01010491.1:32235-44254 GCA_013399075.1 Chloroceryle aenea
GGCGGGGAGGGGGAGAATGGGAAATAAACCATAACAGGAGGGGAGTGAGGTGAGGGAGAGAGCACGCTCTTCCCTCTGTAGCCAGGTAGAACAATGATGGGTACCAGATGAGCATGCTCTTGAGCTGGCCTGTCTGTGCCTCCAGTGCAGCATGTGGTGATGATAATGATCCTAATGATGCCTCTCTGCCTTCTCTTTTCCTTAGGACCTGTTTGAACTCCCTATTGATTGTTAATGCTGACTAGAGTATGCAAATGAAATGTAAATGTTGCATATTGGTTGCATAATTCTCTGTGCGCATATATTTTCCTGTAATGTTTATTAAGCATCTCTATGATGATTTTCTGTTTTGTTATACTTTATGTTTCTAATGTAAACTAAAATTTTGAAAGACAAAGAAAGGACAAAGTGAGGAACGGTGCTCCTTTTGCCAGAGGGAATGGCTTCCTAACAGCACTGTTGGGATTTTCAGGTGCAGGTCATGGAATGTAACAGCACAAGAGCAGCAGCACTGGAACAGTAAATTAAATAAACCTGCCCACAGAGGCTCTGGAAAACACCCCCTGGTAGCTGGGGTGCAAGGTCAGAGAGCTGCAAGCAGCAGGCCTGTAGTGTTAGCGAGATGAAAACACCTAGAGGTACTGTGCAGTAAGATGGCTTTAGATTTGTTGGAATTTAAAAGATGAATTTTAAATCTACTGAAATATATCAATGGATTGTTACAACCTTGGGGAAAAAGGTGAGCTTCACTATATGGGTGGTGACATTATTGTATCTCCCTCCCAGTTGATCCCAACTATCCTCTGGACAATTATTTAGCTGTGATGCAGAGGGAATTTCTGCTAAAAGCTGTGAAGCTGGTGTTTCATTAGTGTTGGTTTAGCTGCATGTAGACAATGCAGAACTTGAAGGAAAAGCTTTTGGAATCTTACTTTGTTTTCTCAGGGGCACTGTTACAAGAGTATTCAATTAAGAGAGTCCTTTTAAAGTTTGAGGAAAATGTCAATAATAGGGGTTGGATGTTAACTTCCCCTTGCCCAGGCCCTGTTTTGCTGTATGGCAATCATAGGATCATACTCAGAAAAAGGCACTGGAAGTGCTAAATGAAAGAGGAATCAATACAATGGTGTGTTAGGGAACAGCCTCCAAAAGTACAGTAAAAGAAGTAATCTAAATCTTGGGTTAATCAATAAATTAATAAAGATCCAAAGGCTTTGATCAAGAAGAGTATTGTTAGAAGATGACCGGTTTCAGAAAGAAACAAAGACAAAAATTTTACCAAGCAGATAGGGAAAAGAAGTGAATCATACTACAGAAAAAAAAAATACAAATACAATGGCCTGTTATTATTACCTTTTTATTTCTCCTGAGAAAAAGGTATGAAAGAAGACACTCCCACATTGGCTGGTTAGTGGGAATTATGTTTTTCATGTCATAGCTGCTACTACTAAAACTTGCCAAGAGTATGTTTTTTTGTTATTAGTCAAAGAACTACGTGGCTTAGATTAAATATATTTAGGTGTTACACCTCTGTTTTGCTGAAATTTCATCAAGCTTAAATTGTAAGGAAATGAATAGGTAAAAATTGCATTGAATTGAATCTTTTTGGTGCTAAATAACTCCAAATGTATACAATTAAAAATAATTAAGCCTTTCTTAAAGTCTACTTGAAAGTAAATGTTAAGTAAGAAGATCATAACCTTATAAAATAAAAAAAAAACCCTTCTGCCCATAATTTTCTACCTTTTAAAATATGTGTCAAAGGAGTCAATTTCTTTTTATTGTGCATGTATCACTAAATTATGGGGAGGGAGAAGGAATTCAGAAGACATTTTACTTTCAGTGTACTTCTTACATAAGGTAGCAATACAGCTGAACAAATAACTCAATTACTGTGGAAGAAGAGTCATGATATATCTACTTTTAGCAAATGCATATAATAACTCTTTTCAAAGATAGTAGGCCCATTACAAACTAAGATTAGTAGGATTGATCCAAGGAGCAGCTAGATGTTTAACTTCCAAGTGACTGGATAGAAAACGCCAAATTCGGCATCGTGACTGTATTGTTTTAATGATTGTGTTGCTTATGATGGAGTGATAGAGTTTCATGGAAATACCTTATTTTTGAAATCTGTAATGGTGCAGATATGCTGTGAACAGTTTATTTGCATCTTGACTGCTGTGCAGTCCCACTTTAAGGTTTATGGTTGGACTGAATGATTTTAAAAGTCTTTTCCAACTGAAATGATTCTATGATTCTATAGCTTGCTCACTACGAGCACAGCATGTCTTGGCCACATAGCACCTGTATCAGCAGCATGAGATGCAATTTTCTTGTGACCTATAGGTCAGATGGGTTACTCTTGTGAGTTTAAGTCATCTGTGAGTGGAGTTTTAAAAAGCTTTAGACCAATTTAGTTCGGCTGTGTCTGAAAAACTGTAATAGCTGTTGACTGCAGTACAAAAGTACTGCTAAACGTGTAGCAAAAAAGCCTCAATTCAGCACAAGTAATCAAAAACTTCAAAATGTTAATACTACATATTAAAAGTCACATAAAAATTCCACTACTGAAACTATTTTATTTGCTTCTACTTGCTGTAGGAGTGGCTAATGTCTACCTGTGTATGTGTGTGTATGTATATATATGTATATGTATCAAATGTTGTCTGTTAGAGATTTTTCTAACTATAACCAAAGATCTGCTAATCCCATTTTTTGACATAGACTGACAAAAATTTTTGCAGTGAAAAATTAAAATGGGGGGGGTGAGGAATGGATGCTATAAGAAAGAAATAGTAGATGCCACTGCATTTATATTTGAAAAGTAATCTGTGGTAGTTTGCAAAGTCCTCAAGACTGAATTGTTAATTGGTAAATATGTCTTCCAAGGGAAGTAATCCTAAAGAACTCTTCTAAAAAGAGAAGTCCAAGTCTTGGATCCTCTTCCATAAGAAACCTTGGATTGATGCTGGAGGCCTGTATTTCTGACTCAGAAATGTTTTCCTCTGAGGGACCAGTATTTAGTGCTAGCTATTATTTATTTATTATGCTATCTGTTATTTATAAAGTGAGCAGTTGGCTGCCTCAGTGGATAGTCTGGGGCTTGGTTTTCAGTTCATATGATGTCATCTCTTTGTAATTGAGCCTTTATCCAGGGTGATCACTAATTTCTTTGTGTTAGCCAGCTGTTTACAAAGGTAGAAATAGACTTCATGGTAGTAATGATTGGCTCAGAGACCATCACCTTACAAGTAAAATCAAGATTTGGGTGGTTGTTTTTCCATTTGTCTATGATGAAATTTCATCTGCCACTCTAACACATAGTCTTGGAAGGTTCTCTCTTTCTGGTCATCCTTATCACCTTAAATAAATTAGTTTTGTCTGCAGATTTGTCAGTCTTGCAGCTTTTTCCTTTTCTACCGGACTCTGTACAGATGCCTGGAGAGCTTCATTTATACCTTACACCTGTTACTGAAAGAACAATTAATTTTATTCCCAGAATTTCCTTCTCAATATTTAAATGAGTTCTCTCTCTCTGAAGGGTCATTTTCCTTATGCTTTTCCTAGAAGCGTTTGACAAATTTATCTTCTGGAAAGCTTCTTGCAAATCCAGGTCATGTAGATCAATCTTCTTTAATGCTTATTAAAACCTTCTGGTGAACCTCAGCAGTTCATGGTGAGTATTTCTCCCTTTCACAGAAACCTTGTTGAATTTTCCTTGGGAAATTAAATTATTAGAGCTATCCCTTAATTCTATTCTTTATAATAATGCCTGCTATTTTACATAGCCAGGCTTCCTCATCAGTTGTTTTTCATTCAGCTAGCTCTGAAAGTATGCATTTTATAATCCCGTGACCAATCCTTTGATACTGGTGAAGAGTACATGTCACGTGAAGCAGTTTTGCTTTTTTGTCTTTTTGTTCCTTGAGAATTTTTGGGTGGCTATCCATCCGATGCAGTATGTATAATTGACTTTTTTTAAAAAAATTAATTCTTCTCAGCTTATAAACTTGTCTTCTGAGCCTTAATGTGTTGCTATTTAAGTGCCAAGTTCCTATGAAGGAAATACTGAACTTTTCTGCAGTAAAAATGTATAGAAATTTACTAATCTTTTGTTGTATTCTTGCAATATTATATTTTTTTAAGGCATTCTGGGATGTTCCCTACTTATGTGACACACTGTAATTCAGACTGCTTCACCTTGCCTTGCTGCATCTCTGTCTAAGCTGTCAGTGTTTAATTCGTCTGGCTTTTTTGCATATCATTGTTATTCCATCTTTTTGGAGGATGCTTTCTTGTTTTTACTGTTTAGCTACGCTGGCCAACTTAGGCATTTTCTCCAGCCTTTCTTGGCAAAGCTGTGCACTTGCTCTGAATTTCCAGTATGGTGTTCTTATGGTGTTCTTAAATAGTTTGCATGTTGTCTACAAAGATTTTATTATTTTGACTGCTGCTTTTTACCTTCTTGTTTTTAGTGGTTCCCCATTTTGAAGTAGCATTTGACTGCATGACATTATTTTTTTTTTAACTTTTGTTAGTGTTGTGATATTGAATTTTATATTTTATTCTCTCTAACACTAATATTTTGAACCTAGTATTGTGCCCTTTTAGGGACAGAAATAGGAGTCACTTATGCCCTTGCATCTTGCTTTATTTTTTTGTGTGTGTTTGTTTTGTGGCTTTGCTGGTTTGGTTTTTTGTTTGTTTGTTTGTTTGTTTTTTGAGCAGTACTGGGGATGCTTGAAGAGCCTGAGGTAGCATATTTTTGCCTTTGATCCTTACTGTAGCGGAAGCTGAGGGCTACAATGTCCTCATAATTGATAATGGAAAAGGGCAGAAAGGGTGTGAGATTCTGTAGTTCCTTAAAATGGAATATGTATTATTTGTATTGCTACTTGAACTGAAAGTGTCTGTCCTCACAATAATGTGTCTCCATTTGGTAAGACCCACACAACCTGTCTGTCTTGGTAAACAGAAGGCTAATTTTGTATCTGACTGCTTCATTCATTCAGTGTTTTATCTTTAAATTTTTTTGTCTTAGCAGTGGACCAAATAGGCAAGTAGAGCTTGGAGAACGAATGTCTTGCCTAAAGCAAAACAGAGAATTACACTAGAACTGCCTACATAGTACTGCTTAAATAATTAGCCTACCATCTTTCAAAATAAAAGGCTTGTTGGGCAGCAAGATGATGTTATTATAAGTTAAAATCTTATTTGTATCTATTACCTCATCAAACAAGTAAGATGAAGAGAAGTTGTATTTTTCAGCTATGGTAGCCTTTTGTCATTGTTGTCACTTACTTGTTTGAGCTGAAGACATTAGGTGGCTGTCAAATTGTACATTCATTAGATATTTAAGACAAAGCATTTTCTTTGAGTGGCAAGCAATACTACTAGCATAGGAAATCACTAAACATGTTGAAGATTTAGCTTTTCTCAGCAAAGCAGTTAAGAATCCTTGTCTTAAAAGGTATTAAAACCTTGTGGTTTTTGACTTGGAAAGCAGCTCAAGATAAAAGAGTCTATCCTTAGCTTTGGTTGTATGAAGAGAATGCATCAGAGCAGGATATGCTTTTCTTTAAGCTACTCCTCCACTTCTATTCAGTGTAGATTTTAATCTGTGAGTGATCATCCCCATAAAGGACAACCTCAATTGTCAAACTTTAAATAGACTGTATTTTGTGGTCTTGTGAAAAACAGCATAAAGGTAATGTATGCTTTCAACTTTAAACCACTAGATGGTAGCTAACTACTATCTGTAATTACCCATAGTAGACAGACCTCATTGCCAAAGCTGTGCAGTATAACACTACCAAAAGAATCTTTTGACATTGTGAAATGAATTTTCATAATTCCTAAACTAACTATTTTTATCTAAAGTGTTTCTCTAATGCAGTTGATTGTCCTCTTCATATTTTTACAGGCTTATGTAGTGGTGTTTTACCCCAAATCTGACTTAATGTTTTGTAGGGTGCTGAACAGAGTCAAGGCTATCCAGAAACACAACAGACTAAAATTATTCTGAGAATAATGAGTTATAATACAAGATTACATATCCTCCTTAATGTATATAATACTATATTAAAAATAATGCAACTTCATCATGGATCTTACAGTCCTGAAACATCTGGGGGGGAATGTAGTTTTCAAATCACAGATCTGATCATGGATCACAAATAAAATAAAGAATAAAAGAGCAGTGTGTTTTGTTTTGTTGTTTGGGTTTTTTTTAAGCTTATTAAAACCTGCAAGAAAACTTAAATTTTTTTCCAAATGATAATAATGTTTTTGTAAGTGTTAAATCTGGTACGGTGATAAAACAAAGAGTCTTTGTTATTATTTATATGACTCTGCCTTAGCAAGAACTGTTCTGTTCAAAAGTCTTTAAAATGAACCTGGATTACTTGGCCTGTTTATATATCCATAATACACTAATCAGGCTAATGATCTATGGATGTAAAGAAAATTCCTAATGCAGTATTTTTATATTGCAGTTTCAGTAGTTCTCAGATATACCAAACTTAAGGCTGAACATTAACTGGTTTTGTGGCTTGTAAGGCAAAGAAATGGTACAGGTGATAAGAGTCTTGCAAGAGTTTGCTCACCAAAAGGCTGCTTCTTAGCCTTCTGGGTTATTGGTTGCATTAATGGTGTGCAAATTGGCACTGCTGGAAGTCTGGCTTTTGACCTCAGGACAACAGTGATGTGAGAATGGCAGTTAAGTACTGCCTCAGTCACTTCATTATTTTCAGTTTTCCTTTTTGATGTATAATGAGGTGGAAGAGGACAGGAAGTTGCTTTCCACAGATGTCAAAACTATTTCTATGACTCTAACCAAGATCAGCAAGATGTAGTACTGTAAATGAAGCCTACATAAAAGGTTCTGAGCGAGAGCCGACTGAGCATATATTACAGCTGCAAAGAGGTTTTTTTTGTGTAAGTTAATATTTGTGTTTAATTGATATTAACACATATATGGGATCACTCCACAGATTATTCCTTGATGCCAAGTTTGCCAGTCATTTTAATTTTTGCAGCCTTTTCATTAGTGTAAAAATTCTGTATTACAAGTTACCTAAATGACTGACATTTCTGGAATTTGAAGACTATATCTTGATGATAAATGATGATAAATGATAAATGATGATAAATGATTATAAATATTATTGATGATAAATGAGACGACAGATGCTTTGTGGGGCTTGCCACTTACAAACAAGAAGATACGGAGGTCAAGGGATGCCTTGACTTCGGTGAACATGAGCTAGCAGAGCTTAAAAACTTGAAGTGAGCAAGACAAAAGTTGGGTCACAATCTTAGGCTTAGGAACGTCAGATTTTTTACTTCTTTAGAGATTCTACTTGGAAGGATCCCATGAAGCACCTCCCTAGAAGGAAATGGGACTGAGAAAAAATGATCTGCAAGAAAAACATCCTTGGAATGCAAGGACAGGTCATTCAATGTGCAGAAGGCCACCTTGGATGAACACAGAGACCTTGTCTGAGCTCAAACATGCAAGCTTCCCAGGTGGAACATAGAGACAATGCCTGAGTATGTGGACATAAGAATTAAGAAAGCTAAAGCTCAGCTGGAGTTCAATCGTATGAGGAGGGTGAAGGGAATTGACAATAGCTTTTCTAAGTACACTGGCAGTAAAAGAAAATGTAGGCCGTCTACTCAGTGGGACAGGGGACCAAGCAACAAAGAACAGGGGAAAGGCTGAGGTATTCAGTCCCTTTTTTAATCTCAGTTTTCACAAGTTGGGTTTGCTCTCTGAATTTCTAGGTCTTCAAGATGTCTTCTTCAAGTCTGAAAAATGTATGGAAATGAAGGATGACGCACGGCGGAGAAAGATTGTGCTAGGGAGCACTTAAACCAATTGGATGTATGGAAGTCCATGGGATGAGATAAGAGGAACCTAGTGGTGCTGAGGGAGGAAAACAATGTCATTTTGAGGCCCTTCTCATCTATGAAAGACTATGATGATCTGGGGAGGTTCCTGTGACTGAAAAAAGACAAATGTTGCACATCTTCAAAATGCAAAAGAGGGAAGATCCGGGGAATGACAGACCAGTAGAGGCAAACTGTTCTGGAAGCCATTTTATAGCACAAGAAGGAAGAAGAAGATAGCTGTGAACCGCCAACATAGATTTACGAGTCAAACCCTTCATGACCAGCCTGGTTGTCTTCTGTGAGGAAATACCTGGCTATGTAGACAAGGGGGAAGTAGTGGTGGTGTTCTTTATCTTCACTTTAACAAGATGTCCCGTAATATCCTTAAAGTCAGACTAGTGAGATATGGACTTAACAATTGCCTGATAATTTGGGTGGAGAACTGTCTGGACAAGCAGGCATCAAGAGGTACCAAATCCAGCTAGTGACCAGTTGCTAGTGGTGTCTCTCAGGAATTGATGCTGAGGCTAATTCTGTTTAGTGTCATTCCAAATGACTTGAATGAAGGGAGAGAATGCATTCTCTGCAAGACTGTTGATGATAAACTGTTGGCAGAGACTGATATATGGAGAGCAGTGCTGCTATTCAAACAAACCTGGACAGGCTTGAGAAATGGACTGACAGGAACCTCAAGAAATTAAAGCAAATACAAAGTCCTACAGTTAGGATGGAATTGTCTTGTATGAGAGTACAGGCCAGTGACAGGTTTGGAGAAGGACTGAAGGGTTCTGTTCCACATCAAGTTGAACAGAAGCCAGTAATGCACATCTCAACAAGGAATGCTTACTACAGACAGGGCTGAAATAGCCAGCTGGTTGACAGAGCAAGTTCAGCAGGGTGTAACCAAGATGGTTAGGGCACTAGAGTGCATGATGTATGTATGAGAAGGTACTTTGAGAACTGGGTTTCTTCAGCCCTAGGAAGAAAAGGCTTAGAGGAAATCTTACTGTAGCCTATAATCATCTAATGGGAGGATGGAGGACAGAGCTGAATGTTTCATGAAGGTATGTGGTAATAAGAGACAATATAGACAAGCTGGAATGTGGAAGATTCCAGTTAGATATGAACAATATGTTAGGTGGTCAAACACTGTTAAAGTGCCCAAGAGGCTGTAGAATCTCCATCCTTTGAGACATTGAAAACTCAACTGCACACATCTGTGAGCAGTCCCCTCTAGTCAGACTTGCTTGGAGCAAGACAGGACTAGTTGACTTCCAGAGATCCCTTTAAACCTACATGATTTTGTGGTTCTGTAAGTTAGTTGCTATGACCTTACACCATTTTATGGAAAAGCTCCATGTTTCTTAGTTGGCTCTTTGAGGGATTTATTTAAGTCTTCTGTGTTGGTTACACACACACACAGACACACCCCTTCCAACACCCCCTTGTTCTTTAAAAAAGAGCTTTTATTGATACATGGCAAATTTAATCCTGTTGGGCTGAGTTTTTACATTAGAAATCACGTGCATCCTGCAAAGAAGCAAATAATTTATCAGTGTTCTGAATATATCCAGGAATTATCTTAGTGTGTAATATTTAATAGATGTTTAATTTTAAAAGAGGAGCATTCGGAGAAAGCTACAGATGTTTACATTTACAGTAAATGCAATTTTTTTTTAGTCTTCTTCTTCTTTCAAATGTATACACAATCGGATTTGCCTATATAGGTTGGAAAAAGTGTATGGAAATATCAGATGATATGGGGAAAATGATTTATACCCATGTGATATTTATCAACAGTAAGGTTGTCAAGTTGTTTTAGACATGATTCACCTTGGTATGAGTGGAAGTAGAAATATTTAGGGGTGTTCTAAGACCGAAATAGCTGTAAAGATTTCTTATTTTTCTTGTTCCTAATATTGGATTGCTAGTTGTTTTTTCTTGGCATTTTTAAGAGGACATCACATTAAATTCTGTCACTATTTTAAGTGACATTAAGGCTATTTTAAGAAGAAAAATGATTAACATTCCTTGCTGAAGAAAGATTGCTGTGTTAAATAACCATTGTACAACTGAAAAATAACTGAGACTGAATGTGCCTGTATAAAAAATATGAATAGAAAACTTGGTAATTTGGTACTCTGTAGGTATAAGCTATTTGAGACCTGCTTGACTGTTGTTGTATATTTAAACAGTCACCTGTGACAAGGAAACAAATATGTCTGTTGACTTGAGGGTTACTTAAGAAGGCTAAACACAAATCAGATAAGCAGTTACGGAATTGACTTTTGCAAATGGTTACGTTGCCCTTGAGCATGATGAATTGTATCAAGCAGTGTTTGTATATAAACAATATCACCTTAACAACACTGTGGTAGGTAGCAGTAATTTTCAGCTCCTAATATATAGGCAGTGAATTCTGGTGGTTAGAGACCTCTAGTTTCTAAAGTAGTCCAATTTAGTTTTCAAGTAATTTAAATGCACATTAAAACTGAATTTTAAATACAGAGACAAGGTTGACCTAAGTTAAATAAGACCTAATAGTTGCTGACTTTTTAGGTCCTTTATTTTCTAGGGTTTTTTTTTTTTTGCTGTTCCAACAAAAGGTTGGGGAGAAAGCGTGAGATGATAACTCAGGAAGCTTGCTCCATGGTTTAAGGCTTATTGCTGAAACCTGGTGTTTGATGCTTATATTAAATAGTACAATGTTTAGAGCTGGAAGAAAGCAACTTTGGAAGCAGAGCATTGATAGAGTTATACAGGTAAGGCAAAAAACTTTGGAGAAAGATGAGACTAGTAAATATAATTTGGATAAAGGTGTGAATTGGGGTGGATAGAAAAATGGATAAATATCAAAATGGATAAACTTTCCCTTTTAAAGCAAAACATAGTCTTTCTGATAGGTATTTGTCATGAGAGGTGGTAGTTTTTGGTGTTTTGTGATTTGGTGTGTTTTTTTGTTTTTTTGTTTTTTTTTTTTTGTGTAACTGGTGTTAGAAGTTAATTGATAGGCTATCAATCAAGGCTTAGTTGCACAACTTGTTCTGAAAGGTAAATTTGCACTGGGAGATATTTATGCATTTGACTGCTGATACTTGTATCTTGTCCATATTGTTGCAGTGGTCTGGTAATGGTATAATTTCACAAACGTAATACCAGTGAAATAGAGAGCTTGATGTTAGATCTGGAAACAAAACAGGGGTGGGCTCAGCTACCAAGGAAAGTTAACATTTAACTTCACTCTTCTCATACTTGTAAAATGGGAATGGAATTTTGAAGACACTATGTAGCACTTGAGAAGCAACAATTAGTCTAATTTTAAAAGCTGGTTATTTGAATAAACTGTTCCTGAGTTAATGCAATAATATAGCAAATGTGGGAAAGCTCTGACTGATGTTTGAGATTTAAGAGTTAGCTAAAGGGGACTACCATAATTCTGTAGGATATCTGTTTTTTTGGAGAAGAGTGAATAAAAACATGTGTGTCTATTGAAGTCTCCAGGTACTTGGAAAAATGGTTTGCAATTTGCTTTTACAGGGAAATCCATGAGCAAAGCTTATGGAATATAAAACATTTTAGCAAGTTAAAGGAGAGACAGAGGAATGCCCTGATGGTTAAATAAGTTTTGGATAAAACAGTAAATTAACAATAGAACACTCCTAGGTTTTGACCCTTTACTACCGAGCTTCATAGTCAATTTCAGGTGTCTTGTTCATTCATAAGACATTGATCTGAGTGTGTCTAAATTCAGTAAGGTACAGGATTGAGACAACTAAATGCATCATTTGCTGAATAAACTATGTTCAGGAACAAGTGTTATCTTGTGCATTATAACTTGCAAACCGCATAGAATTCATGCTAATTCTGTTTGGAGTGTCTGCAGGCACACCAGCAACTGCACTCTGTACTGCAGTCTGCGATGGAGAAGTTGGCATTAGTCAATATCTGACAACACAGGATGTTTTTTCAGAGGAAGGGCCCCTGGCTTCTCTGACCTCTAATACTTTCATTTAGTACCTTCTGCTTAAAGATTTATTCTTATATATTCTTGTGGTAGTTGGAAAACACTTTTTTTTTTTTTTTTTTCTTTTTTCTTTTAGAAGCTAACTTAATCCCCATTTGT
>VWZY01010493.1:5340-24698 GCA_013399075.1 Chloroceryle aenea
CCCAAATGCAAGACTCAATTGCAATTGCAAAAGCCAACCCACTGTGAGCTCCTGTGTTGAACCTACAGAGGATACAGATCTCTGAGACACCTTTTTGTCCAATCTATTGAGTTTTACACTTTTGGCTTCAGCAGTCCCAGGTCTGGCCCCTTTTTCAGTCTCCTTCAGGGTTCCAAGAGTGGTCACCAGTGTTCCAATGGTGATGATGCTCCATCCATCCCCTGCAACTCCCTGCTGAGGGACACAGTGGATGCTGCACGTCTGCACAGGCTCAAAAAACTACTGGAATAAGACCATGTGAAACAAATCCATTGGGGGATATTAAATTCAAGGACAGCCCTGTCAGCTCAGGAAGTCCTTGAGATACTAATTACTGGAAGCTGGGAAAGTAAACTGGGAAAGTATCACAGAGTGCTTGCCTTGTTCTGGTGCTTTTATCTAAGCATCTCCTGCTGTCTCTGTCAGAGGGTGAATCTGGGTCTTGCTGGACTTTGGTCTGAGCCAGCACAGCCATTCCTATGATCCTATACTGCCCAAATTTTCCTTAGCATTTTGCCAAAGCTTTCTCTCTTTTTTTTTTTTCTTTTTTTTTTTGGTAATAGCAATGATTTTTTTTTTTTTTTCTGACTGCTGAAGCTCTTTGGGGAATTCTATTTCCATCAAGCATAATAGTCTGAATAATTTCCATTAGTTATGCAATATAATGTTAACATGGTGTTTTGGCAAGCTTTCCTTTCACCCGAATTCGGATCAGACACCTTCAGGACATTCAATGATTCTCTTTTCTTGGAGAACAAAAACACTCAAGTCTCCTTTTTGAATAAACAGACCAGCCTTGATGGTTCATCCGGACCCTGGACTGACAGGAAGCTCAGCTCACATGAAGAAACACTGTCATGGGTTTATTAATTTATTTTCTTTCCTCCAATCACTATATAATTAATTTACAAACCAATCTCTGCAGGGTTTATTTGAATCGTAGAATGTTTTGGGTTGAAAAGAACCTTAAAGATCATCTAGTTCTAACACCCCTGCCATGGGCAGGGACACCTCCCACTAGGAATGATGCAAGAGGATGGGAATATGGCTGTGGGATGTGAAGGAATTTCCACAAACTAACATTCTCAGCAACTTGGCTGATAAAGCCAGCAATAAATGAGCAATAAACAGCAATAAAAGCAGGCAGGTCGTTCTTCAGACTGAAGGCAGTTAAAGAAAGGAAACATCCCATACTGAAGAAAGTCAACAGAGGTTACTATTTAGTAGTGATCTATGAATGGAAATCAGTTAATTGTACTAAAATGAAGACACCTCACACATCAAAAGCAGGAAGGCAGGAGACTTCACCTGGTGTATGTAAAAGACGGTGAGAGAGGCTGCTTGGCTGTAACTCCAAAACAGCCCTGCAGCGATCCAGCCAAGCAGCTTTACCCGACAGCAGTTCCCATCATGGGAGGCAAATCCCTCCCTCTGCAGGAGACCCTGCCACAAGCCACATGTCTATCAGCATTTCACCCCAAACCTTCTTCCCAGAGACCTGTTTTACAGCAGTTTTGTGACAAGGCTGGCTCTTGTCATAGGATGTGCACAGAGGAGACTGCAAGAAGGGGGAAAAAAAGACTCATACTGAAGTGTACATAGGATGATACAATCAAAGTGCTTAGGATGGAGCTGGGGGGAGAGATTTTAAGAGTATCAGCTACCAGAAGAAGTAACATCAGTATTGTCAGCTTATGGAAAACTGGCGTGGAGAGAATGAAACCCCAAAGGGACCTGGGAAATCTCCAATGTCTGGGAAATCTGCTGCAGGATAGCGGAAAGTATTTGTGAAAGAAATTAGAGAAGCTGCAACTGAAATTCCTCTGTTTGTGGCTCAAATTGAGGAAAGAAATGCATTCGTTACCCAAATAATGGGTAAAGAAACATCAGGAGGGTAGGATGGCCAGATAAAATTTGAAGTGGGATAACTAACCCATATAAATGCTGTCAATTAGGAAAAAGATTTAAAGCAGTTGGACTAGTGGGAAAGGTGAGTAAAATAGTAGAACAGAGCTCAGATATATTTCTATGTGACTCAAAAATGAAGGTGGAAGTGAAGTGGGTGTGAAGCTGTCACTGAAACCATTACTTTTCTCAAGTTACTTAAAAGCCTTTCAGGAAGGGACTGTGGGTTCCTCTGCTTCCCAGTGCTCAGCTGGGGATGAATTCCTGGGGCCCATTTCTCAAGAAAGAAAACAGGCATCTCTGCCTGAAAACCAGCATCTGGAGCAGGGCTTCAAAACAGCAGAGCAGCCAAAATCACCAGGTCTTGTTAAAGTCTTCAGTTAAAGGAACACATGGAGAATGACAGCACAAAGCAGCACAAAGGCTATGCAAGGATGCAAACAAAAAACTGGAAATCTCCCCGAGTTCAGCTTGCTGTCAGCTTATTTTGGGGAGGGAGATACATGGAGAAAGGGAAGGTCCTGTAAGCTAGACAGCTTTTTCCTGCTTACGGTTGTATCTTCTCATTAGAAGGGGCAGCTGCTGTCTCCTATGGACTCTGGCTCCAAGATACACAAAGTAGAGGAAACCTATTTTTAGTCTCCATGAGACAAAAGTGCTAGTAAAAAAAAAAAACCTAACAATTGCTTCCTGTTTAGGGCTGCTTCTGTGAAAAGAGATCCTGCCAAGATTCTGAGGATGGGGCAGGACCTTGGCATGGGTTACAGTTCTCAGGGACTGCCCCAGAGAGGGTAAGCAGGTCTGTCTGGAGCTGTGCTTTGAGATGGATGTGAGACAAGAA
This sequence comes from Chloroceryle aenea, assembly GCA_013399075.1. Lineage (NCBI taxonomy): Eukaryota > Metazoa > Chordata > Aves > Coraciiformes > Cerylidae > Chloroceryle > Chloroceryle aenea. The sequence continues at coordinate 8,126 of VWZY01010493.1, forward strand.
AAGATGCTATTGTGTCCCAAGAGACCCCATGCTGGGCCAGGAGGTCCATGTCCTGGGTTCCCGAAGGAGGAGAAGGGACTTGAGATTCTGCTCATTTGGGATTCTTGGTGTCTACAGGCTTCAGGTTGAGCTCAACTCTGCTCAGGTTAAAAGATTCAAGAGGGTCTAAGTGACACGTGAGTCTAGGGAGACAATTTGCAAAGTGACTTTCACACTGAACCTCAGACACATTAAAGACGTATCCCTCTGAAAATTCAAAAGCTTGGTAATACAGGTCAGATTTACAGCAGGAGAGCAGGTAACATAGCAGTCAGTGTGGCTGATTCATTTCTTTATCTTCAAAGTGCTTTGGTACTTCCACCAGCAAACTATGTGCAAGAAGTTAAATTAGGAACAAATCCATGCTCACTGAAATTAAAACCACAGTGTTTTCTTCAATTTGCTAGTCATAAGTACTTCCTAATTTTAAAACCCCAGCAGTGGCATTCTACATGACATTTAAAGTTTTTCAAAAGCAAGGAAATTATCATTAGAATTCAGCTTAAAATGCAAGTTTTTCTATTTAGGCACAGAACATACTGCAGTGCTTCATGGGATAGTTGGTGTTTCTTCTGCTGCACCATTAAAATTATATTACGGATGTCAACAGCTAATTACTCTGACAAGGAACTTTACTTCTCCATGTGTTTTTTCCACATCAGAGAGCCTCAAAAGGAGGAAGACACAACGTTTTTTCGCCTAAAATCACAGACTGATAGTGTAGGAATGAATCCCCATGGGTGGATTTACTCTTAGTCGCACACAGGATATTTGCAGCTACTTTCTGGCATGCTGTGAAAAAGCCATGGAAAGAGAAAAAACAAAGGGGAAAAAAAATACTGGTAGACCATGTAACACACAAAGTGATCATTTAATTTCTACTCAGGGCTCTCATGAGGAAGTGGAAGCCTAATCATGTTTTTTCAAAGCTTCTTAACAAAACTGGGAATGCATCCTAGTAGATCTGGGAATACCTATCACAAGAGGTCAGCTGAGCCCAGCCTAATAGTATCCCACCAGCCGCACTGTGCTGGGAAAGGTCTTGCGCATCCCCATGCACTTCTCCTGGTCAAGGAAGAGCGTGTTGGCTTTGACAGACAGGTCATGCTCCAAGACCGACTTGGCATGAACCAGCATTTGCAGTGCCTCCTCGGAGTCTCTCAGACGCTGCTGGAGGCTCTGGATTGTCTCATCAATTTCATGGACCTCATTGACAAGGCTGGAAAACAACAAGAAATCCCCGTGAATGGTCCCATCATGTGGGTGTTTTCTATCATGGTGAGGCTGACAGGCTCCTTGGGCACAGGATTTCCCCTTTCAATGTGCTCAGACTACCTCAGACCCCCTATGTCTAGGAGAAACACAGGAACATGGATGGCAGAGCTCCTCTGAATGTCAGTAGGAATGGTGAAGTTTACTGTAAGGCTTTGGCAACATGCAGCTGTATTTCCCAGAGCAGTTTGTGCCACTGAGAAGAGGGATGAGCAGCTGTGGCTTCCTGTTCCTGTTTGGTTTTATGGGTTGGTTGGTTCACCTTCTTGGATTTCCCTGTGCAGGGGCCCTCCCTACACCCATGGATGCACCCACAGCAAAACAGGACAGCTGGGAGAGGCTAAAAGTGAATGTGAAACAAGTAGAGGATGGAAACCAACCATGGCCTGCAAGATGCTAAACAGCTCTGGGGCTGGGTCTAAACTGCTTTTAAAAGGCTTCACATGGAGTCATGCCCAAAGGGCTACCAGGAGTACGTGTGAGATTCAGGGTGGATCACAGGGGTGCCACTGGGCACTCAGGGCAATCTTGTCCTCCATAGTCCCTTGGGGTGCAATCCCAAAGAGCTCACTACATCCTTGGAAGGATTTCCAGTGTTGCCAGGGGAGGGGAGGACAGCCCAAGCAGCTTCTCCATGTAGTGCACCCTTTCTTTCAGTCAACCAAAAGGAAGGAGGTAAGTGCTGTCAGCATGAGCCTGTCAGAGAGCAAAGGGCTTATCCTTCAAATTTGAGCACATCCAGCCACTGGGGAAGCAGGCAGGAGAGCAGATGAGGTTTAACCAAGAGGGAAAAATCCACCCCTCATGGGGTGGCATCAGCCTCCTTCACGGGTGCAGAGCTCTCCCAGCACCCAAAGGCTGGGGCACATGCTCAGTGCTTTTGATTATATCAGTGTCCTTACGGAAGGACTATTTAGAAAAAAAATGAACAACCCATAATTAATTTTATCATCCAGGGATGCTCCTGAGTGCTACCACTCATGACTCACACAGTACCCTGCCAGCCTCGCACTCCTGCCTTACCGGATCTGGGCAGGGTCCCGGCACAGCTCCACGTTTGGCCTCCGCGTGCGTTCATCCAGCCGGGTCTGAGCCACTTTTAACGGAGGCACTTTGTCCCTAATGGCTTTTTGGATGGCTTCTATGTTCATCTCAATCTGGAAGATTTCCTGCAATGTCTAGTGTGAAAAAGAAACAGATAAATCAATTTAAAAATATATTCTCACGTGACCACATAATTTTCCTTTTCCCCTGTCTGTCTGCAGTAAAAAATAGGTTTGATAAGCAGACCCTGGGCTCAGATCACTGTCATTCTGGCACCTATTGAGGTACAGATCCAGAAGAGAATCCTCTTTGGGGAAAAACCTCTTTTTGCTGTTGCTGTCACATCAGAGGAGGTTTTGGAGCTGTGATGAATCTATTGAATTACCAGCTTCCCAAAATTACTGCTTGCAGGAACTGCTCATCCATCAACAGCAACTCATAGAAGGAAAGTTTTTAATGGATCCTCATTTAAGGACACAGCATCAACCTGCGGTGCTGCAAGCCCAGTCTCCACTCAATTAATACTGTGTCCAGTGCTCTTCATGAAGCTTTCCATGAGACCCACTGGCCGGAGCCTGGTGCCCATCACAGGTCTCCACTTCCTCAGCTTGTGAAAGCAAATGCACAGATACCCGTGCAGCAAACACAGAGCACTGAGACTGAAAGCACATTCTTGGAGGAGAAGTGAGCCTGCAAACACCCCAGCAGAGGCCCAGCAAGGACCTTCTACAGAGATTCTGCAATAAGTACCAGGAGCTACAACCAGCATTGGCATTTTCTGCTGGAAATCCCTGTGCTGTCAGCTGGGATGCACTAGCAAAATACCATATCCCTCAGGATGAAATTACAGTTCCAGCTCATCCTGCTCCAAGGAGAAAGTCTGCAACAGGACAGGTTGGACATGAAGAAAAACTTCTTCACCAAAAGGGTTGTTAATCAGTGGAACAGGCTGCCCAGGACAGTGGTGGAGTCCCCACCCCTGGAGGGCTTTCAAAGCTGTGGAGATGTGGTGCTGAGGGACATGGTTTAGTGGTGACCTGGCAGTGCTGAGAGATCAGTTGCACTCTAAGATCTTAAAGGTCTTCTCCAGCTGAAACAATTCTATGATTCTATGAACTGAACACTTTGAGTTTAAAACAGAGAATGATACTATAACCAGGTCCTTGGGTCAACTGCTCTTCTTGGGCTAGGTCAGCATGGAGGGTGGTGTCACTGGGAAGTGATGGTGTCACCTTAAAGGGGAGGGGTTCAGGATACCTTGGCCAGATGTGTCTGAATCTTGCTCTTGGCGTCAGCTGTCTCAGCGATGCGGTTGGTGAAGGCAACGTTCACCCTGTTGAACTGGCGCCACATCTCGTTGGCTGTCAGCACCAGCAGGTTCTCGATGCTGTCCCGCAGCTTGGCCGAGGCCGCCCGTTCACTCTGGGAGCGGAGGATGTTGTTGTCTGTGAACTTGGCCCATGACTCCGGCACTGAGATCCTGGGGGTGGGGAGAAAGGAGAAGACTCCAATAAGACCATGCTGCTGAAGCTGGCAAAGACCCCTCCAGGGAGCAGCAGCATGGATTAAATGTAGATTAAATCTATGCTCTTAATCTGACCACATCAAAGCAAAACAACTAGACACCATTTTTTCAGTAGCACTTATCAAAAGATGACATGTTCACAAAGACAACTGTGATACTTAGGAAAGTTCTGATAAACAAAAGATTCCCCCAGAAAAAACAGATTTTAATCAGACCTCATATGCCAGCTTCACAACAACGTGCATGTGGCAGTCGGTTCATTTTGCTTGTGACTTATCTCAGTTTCATACTAAAATGAACAAGCATTAGGTAATATTCGTTTCCCTGTCTGCACATTCAGGATGAAATTCACGCCTGTTCAGTAGTCCAGAACAAGGTCAACAAAGGACTTAAATACCACATAAGCTCCATTTAAAACATGCTGATCCTCGGCACATTTTACTCCCCTCTGAATTTTTAGCATCCATCCTTTGCAATTCATTTGCTTGCCTAAATAGGTCTGAGCTCTACTGTGAATAATTACTCAAACTTTAGAAAGATCGAGTCCATCTATACCCCTCCACAAACTGCACACATCTGTGAGAGCAGCAGACTGGTTCCCTCAGCCCTTTGCCACTTAGGGCATGTCTGCAAGTGCTGCTTTAGGTCACCATTCGCTTAGTGCAGAGCCAAAGCTAAATTCCTGGCACCCAAAAGCAGCTGAACTCTATGCAAGGACCATGCTCTCTAATTCTTCATCTTCTATGCCATTTTGCCTCCCTGCCAGGCCCTCTCCATGCCAGGGTGAACCCCCCGAGACTTTACATCAATGAAGAGCACTCAGGCAAGCACTGACGCATCTTTGAAAAGATGCATAAATTTAAAAAGCTGCAAGAGGTTCTGGACTGAATTCATTTCCAGGCTGATCTCTGAACCCTGATCTAATGTTTAATTAGGTGGGACTCGCTTTCACCCGCTGCATGTTTGGCATTCAGCTGAAAGCAGAGGGTTGTGCTTCCCTTATGGCAAGGGGAAAGAAACAGGCCCTGTGAGGTAAGTGTCTCCATGTGGGCTGGATGTGCCATGCACACGCATTTACAGTGGGCTGGGGACAACCAGCTCCCTGCCAGGGAGAGGTACCATTCACCCCAGGGATAGTTTGGCACTCACGTGGCATCAACGCGTTCCACCCCTCGGTAGTAGCTGATGCCATCAGAGGTGTTCCTCAGATGGTGGCACTTGTTGTCAATGCGGTGGGCAGCCTGCTTGTTGGCTAGGTCCTTCTCCATCTCATGCTCAGCCGCCCTGTTCAACCTTCAACACACAAACGACAGCCATCGGTGGGGATGTTGGTGTAGGGAGTGAGGTCTAACAGGGATTCACATTATAACTGCAAATGCACATCTGCCTTGCAGCAGGAGGTAGGGGAGCTCCTCCTTACGTGAGCTGGGCTTTCGCCTTATCCAGGTACTGCTGCATCCTCTCCTGGCAGGACCTGATGACATCAACTTCCTAGGCAAAGACAAAGCATGACTCCATCAGCATCCATGTTCAGTCCTCCTGGTCACGCTCATCCCCTCGGGCCTCCTCAACCTTGCACACAGCAAGAACCTGCTTCCTTGTCTTTCTGTCTGAAGCAAACAGGCAGGGAGTGGGAAAACGTGTTCCCCACCCCCAGCACAGTGGCTTGTGCACCTGCACCTATGCACAGCAACAGGAGGATTCTGTGGCTACAGCCATGGCCTTTGAATTTGCTTTCAGGGTGGGTTGTCAAGTGTACTTTCACGTTGACATCAGTGTCAAGTGCTGGTTAGTTCTATTGTAGGGAGACAGGGACAGATCCTGACCTGATAGTAACAGGCAGAGTGGTTCCCTGGACCAGCAGCGCTACACATCCCCGTCTGAAATATGCATCTGCCCTTTTTGTTCCTCAGAAATGTTTCCCTCCCCAGGAGAAATCCATCCACACAGGACTTGACTTTGGTGCAAATCCCCAGTCATTTCTAAGAAACATTCAGCTCCACTAGAGTAAGGCATCTGCTGCTCACAGCTCACTTGACTTCAGTGCAGACCTATTGTGTTTGTAAAGCCCCAGCTACTGGAAGCAAGTGATTAGTGCTCCAAAACCAGGAATTTTTAAGCCCTCCTCTCTGCACAACCCAGCTGAAAAGCACAGCCTAAATGTGCCCCAAAATCTTAAAATCCAAACTGCCATTAGATACCAGCTCTGATTATTTTCCTAAAATCTCATGACCTTTAAATTAATCTTTTAATGGTTTAGGGCCTGACTCATAAGAAAAAATCTTCTAATGGAGCAGTGGCTTCCCAGTCCCAGGGGCTGCAATTTCCTTCCTGGTTTCACGAGGCCTTTGCAGTGATTGTATTTCGCTGTACCCTGCCTTAGGATCCCATCTTCTGTGCCAACCCTCATCGTGTTTTGCTTTCTATTCATAATTTAAAGCAGGCTATATAAAGGCAGGCAGGAATGCAAGTTTTTACGACTTCTACAAAATACGTTGCCTGAGCACACAGAGTCCTGCTGCGGCCACGCTGCTTTGAGCAAAGCAAAGCTGGGGAGAGATGTAATATCTTTTATTAGAACAACGAATATAGTTGGGAACACCAGACAAGCTGTCGGGCCCATGCTGCCTTCTCGATATCTGTGGGTGCATGTGTATGTAATATATATAGAGATATATCATATGTATGTATGTGCTGGAGCGTGTCCAGAGAAGGGCAAGAAAGCTGGGAAAGGATCTAGAGAACAAATCTGGTGAGGAGCAGCTGAGGGACCTGGTCTTGTTCAGCCTGAAGAAAAGGAGGCTCGGGAGAGACCTTCTGGCTCTCAACAGCTCCCTGACAGGAGGTTGGAGCCAGGTGGGATTGGTCTCTGCCAACAAGAAACAAGTGACAGGACAAGAGGAAACTGCCTCAAGTTGCACAAAGGTAAGTTTAGGTTGGGTATTAGGAAAAATGTCTTCCCCACAAAGGTTGTCAAGGCCTGGCCCAGGCTGGCCAGGCCAGTGGTGGAGTCCCCACCCCTGGAAAGCTTTCAAAGCCATGTAGATGTGGTGCTGAGGGACATGATTTAGTGGTACCTTGGCAGTGGTAGGTTAATGGTTGGACTCAGTGTTCAAGGTTTCTTCCCACCAAAACGTTTCTATGTGATGTAGGTACATACAGATCCTGTCCTGTCAGGGCTCTGAAAGGGAAGACAGTCTCACAAACAACTTGAGGAGGGTCAGAGGACCCCAAGATGCTACACAAACACACTGCTGGTTCTTGACTCTTTCTTCCTCTGTGAAGGCAAGTCTCACCTACACGTGTGGACCACGTGGGAAATGCTGCCCCCTGGCCCAGAAGGTTTTGGAGGTTGGAAGAGTTTAGCACCTCACCAGCAACAAGGAGCTAATGAGTAAGCAGGGCTTCAAAACCTGTTTAGAGCAGTTTAGGTAAAAATAACTTGAACACATGATCTGTGTTACCATGAAGAGCTGTTTCTCCACATCATCATGGACTAGGTCAATGTCTATTCTCTTCTCTCGGTGAAGCAGGCACTCCTGAGCGACCTGTTGAGGACATGCTGTCAGTGCTGGCTGCAGGGACAAGGTTCCCTTCCTGGGGTGGTCCCCATGTCAAGTAATGTAAGAAAAGACATTACAGGTGGGCACAAGAGATAACAGCCCAGGGCAGCTGGTTTAGCTGACAATGAGCAGCTGAGCTGCAACATCAGCATTAAATCAATGTGAGGGAGCACACGTGTCCCTGGTGCAACCACAGCTAAATGTAGGGCCCTGTGTCAGGTTGGACGCTGACCTTGCCAGAGCCTCGTAGCAAGACATGGGGCTTTTGTCTCCCAAACCAAGATTTTGAATATACCCCTTATCAAAATATTTGGTTAAGCACATACTGTTCCGATGCGCTCAGCATGTGCTGAGAGGGGACTCAGCAGATGGCAAGGGATTTGTTTATTAGGAACTTAACTAATGGTCTTTTCATAAAAACTTTCTAGACGTGACGGAGCTGCAATGAAACTTAATTAGACGTTTGAATGGCTGCAGATGTTTCAGCAGCAGGGCACAGCTTGCAGCCCACTGGACAGAGTGCTTACCTGGAGAGGAGCCTCTGTCTCAGCCAACGCTCTCTCCAGTCGTTTCTTCATGTCTGTGAGTGCGTTGGTCTCCCCGATCATCTCATCCAGCTCATGGCAGAGCTCTGACTTCCAAAATCCTATATCATTGACACGTTCTCCCAGATTTTTGGTGCTTTCTATTTGAGTTTTCTTTGTCTGCTGATATTTATCCTGAATCATGATGGAGGTATCAACTCTCAGACGCTCTGAATTTTGACGGGAAGTCTCTGACTCTTTATAGTTGGTCAGGTTGGACCTGTACCAGTCATCGGGAGTGTACCGGGTGAAGAGGGTTGTTCTGTTAGAAATGAAAGGAAGCGTCTTGCTAGTAGTTAACCCCTGCGAGCTTCTGGAAAACGGAGCCAAAGTTGGGTTGATGGCAGCTGTTTTGTAGTAGGTGCTGGGCATCCAGGGGAGGCTGAAGCTCTGAGGCAAGGGGTAGTAAGGAAAACGGTTCTTATAGCTTGAAGCCATTGTGCTGATGGCTGGCAGAAACTTGTTAGGTGTTGACCTTGGGTGGGCATATGTTGCCATTAAGGGAGAGCCAACCAGCTCCATTCTTGAGCACTGCTGCTCAGGTGTGTGTCCTGCACAAAGGAGACAGAAGACGACAACCTCATTCAGTAAGCTCCTGCGCTTGGGTTACTTCTCACAGCAACACATGCAACTTACACAACCAGCGATGGACACAGCACCTACCCAGGCCTGAAACTCCTGAAAGCAAGCCTCTTCTGAGAGCACCCCAAGCATTTGTATATATAAGGATTTGACTTCGTTGTTGGTAGCTACCATCAGATCTTGAAATGTGGAGAGAAACCAATCCTGGCTGCTAAGAACAGATATTACACCCTCATTTTCCTTCTATCTGTCAATCCAGTGAGACTGTTGTTGCCAATCCTCTGCTGTTCATTTGTTTCTTTTGGCCAGTGTATCTGCTGATCTTACTCCAGATGTAATTTTCTGTTTAAAAGTTCCATTACCAGCCCCTATAGCTTTGGCCATGCAGCTGCTACCACCCAGAACAGTTTGTGGATAAAAGACTCCACCTTCATAATCTCTTATCATCAATTGCATTACATCTCTAGTGAGAAGTCTGCAGGTGAGATGAGTTTTGCAGGACTATATCCAAATTTGAACACACACCCTCCCACCGCCTATTTCAACCTAAACCAAACAGCTATCTCTTGACTTGCAAAGGAAGAAAAATGCTTGTGGCTTGCCCAACGCATAATAAAAGCATTTGGAAAGGAGATACCTCACAAAATCTTTTTCAGAATGGCTCATAAACACCAGCCTTGCAGTAACCCCAAGAGGAATGGCCACACAGGAAGGTTTTGATGTCAGTAACTGTGTGGGGCACTGAGGGTGCTATTGCTCCTTTCAGATTGGGGTTATCTATCATTATCAGAAATATAATGTAATGTGCCACAAAATGTACTTAACAGGCCTAATCTGAGGACAAACACTCAGGAGGGTGTGTTGTGGTTGGTATGAAATTATTCTGTGGTTACAGGTGTCTCCCCCTGGCAGAATAGGTCCCTATGGCTGTTGTCACCAGCTGACACATTGCAGGGATGTGTCCTTCCCCTAACACTGTCCTGTTCCCACTGCTCCCAGTCTGGCTCAGAGCCTGAGTGAAAGGTTAGGACACTGGTGTGCTACAAGGTCCCTTGATGGGAATGGGGTTTGACACAAAGCATGTGCTAATTGCTATTCGTTACAGCATGAAATCCACTTTATTCCCTTAAAACTGGGGTGTTTGCATGAAATAAATTAACTTTTATTTAGAACAAAACATCCACAGAAGCAATGATGTGACTAGAGGTTTAATTGCTCCTCCCAGGCTACCCTGATCTCTTTGCCTGTGTAGGTGAGCTGAGAGAGTTGGGCTTATTTTTAAAATGATAGAACCCTTGGGCAAGAGACTTTCTTTCATTTAGTCACCTCTGCACCAATGAATGTCTCTCTGCACAAGGGCGGGACCAAGCAACCACGGTTTCCTACAGGAAAGCTTAAAAGGCAACCAAGGGAGACACACAGAGACAGGCAGGCCCTGCATAGGAGCTGCTGTTGCTGTGCACTGACAGTAACCTTAATTGCAGACCCTCACAGCCTGTGGACTCTCTTGGAGCCATCTCCGTTCACACCAGGTTCACATCTGTGTCCACCTCTGGAGCCCCCAGCATAAGAATGACATGGACCTTTTGGAGCAGGGCCAGGGGAGACCACAGCAGTGATACAAGGGCTGGAACTCCTCTGCTGTGAGTCCAGGCTGAGAGAATTGGGGTTGTTAGCCTGGAGAAGTGAAGGCTCTGGAGAGACCTTCCTGTGGCCTTTCAGTATCTGAAGAGGGTCCACAAGAAGGCTAGGAAGGGACTTTTTACATGGGCTTGCAATGATAAAATCAGGGGTGATGGCTTCAGATTAGAAGAGGGGGGATTTAGATTAGAAATTAAGAAACTCTTCAGTCTGAGAGTGGTGACAAACAGGTACAGGTTGCCCAAGGAAGTTGCAGATGCCTCATCCCTGGTTGTGTTCAAGGCCAGGTTCATGGGGCTTTGAACAACCTGGTGGAGTGGGAGGTGTCCCTGCCTGTGGCAGGGAGATTGGAACCTGATGATATCTAAGGTCCCTTCCAACCCAAACTATTCTGTGATTCTATGAGCAGACAACACAACTCATTAAACTGCACGTTTTCCGACACCTAGCTCTGGGGATGGGTGACCTCAGAAACTTTTCACCTCACCAGTGCCTGTAACGGTGTGATGCATTCAGACAGTGTGTCAACATTCAGCTATTAAATAAACAAGTGGTGAATGCAGGAGAATAAAGGTCCTTCAGTTAGGGCAAATTGGAGAAAAATAGGGATGAGTCAGAGGGCAAGAGTGCACAACCTGCAGCTGGGAAATCACTGGACTTTGAGGAGTGTATTTTCAAGCCTTGCTCACTTTTGGCCATGCTGGCACAGGCTGCTTCAGTACCTGACTGGAGAGCAGCAGAGCTGCAGGCACTAAGTCTCGCCCCAGAACCAAGCCTGGCCCAAGAAGCTGTGGGACCAGCAGTGGGAAACTCACACCCTCAAATTTAGCAAAGAAAACTTGCACAGACACCACCCTCCAAGCCAGTTTGGCAGAACCGAGGACAAAATGTCTGTGCTCAGGTCCAACAAAAACCACTGTGTGTGCTGGTTCCCACAAACCAGTCGCTTCAGCCCTTTTGTCCCTGCTCTGGACAAATGACTGCTCTCTCCTGACCTCAGTGCACTTCTTTATACCTGAGAAGCAGCATCCAGAGGGTTGGAGGCGGCTTCCCTGTCTCCCACCCTGCAAATCAGTTATTCCCTTTCAGATACCAGCAGACATACATTTAAAAAAGGGAGGAAAAAAACTTGGGAAGTGACCAAGGTTTCTTTTCCCTGCATTTCCAGATGAAATAAATGTGCCTGCATTCACCTTTGGGATAAGCCATCCCAGGGTGGGACTTCTACCACCCCTGAACATTGACTCGTGCCTGGAGTCCTTGACTACCTAGTTCAGGGACATTTGGATGATACTGGGGAGATTAGGAAATACCTACTTTTATAGCCTTCCCTGCCCAGTTAAATCAACACTCACCCTTAGCTGCCTGAGTGCAGGGTGTGCTCCAGGGGTTTGGGGTCACTGGGGCCTGCAAATACCACTGTCGTGGGGCTCGGTGGCAGCACTGCCAGGCACTGCAGCATCCCTGAGCCCTGTTGCCATGGGCACTAGGTGTTCTGTGACACAATGCTGCCCAGGCACCTCCCTGCGTCTCCTATGGCAACCTGATGCAACCATTGGGCAGCACAGTGCTCTCAGTGGGCAACAGAGGGTCATACATGAGCAAGAAAATACCCTCTCATGGCATCCTAGCTCCTGCCTTGGACAACCTACTGCTCTCACTGGGCAACTCTGTGCAGCCTCTGGGCAACCACAGCGGCAACTGTTGAGTGGCTGGACAATGCTCTTAGTCATATGGTTTAGTTTTAGGTAGTCCTGTGAGGAACAAGGAGGTGGACTCAATGTTCCTTATAGGTCCGTTAAACTTGAGATATTCTCTGGTGCTATAAACTCAGTGTCCTCAGTGGGCAACCCAGTGCCACCTCTGGGCAACTCAGTGCAGACTCTGTGCAACCTACTGCTTTTGCCGGGCAACATGATCCTATTCCAGGACAATCCTCAGTGCCATCAGTGGGCAACCCAGTACAACCCTCGGTCAGACTAGTACCATCCCTGGGCAACCAAGTGCCACCCATGGGCAAATTGTTTCTCCTGATGGGCAAACCAGCACCCTCACTGGTGCCAGGATTGTTGCTTCTGGACCAGCCTATGGCTAAGCAGAGGCCTGACTGAAGAAGGCAGATGCACAAGGGTGGGAGTGGTGGCACCCCAGGTGAGGAGCTCAGTGTCCCAAGAGCACCAGCCACCCGGTGACATTGAGAAGAATGTTTCCAGGAAGAGAAACCTTCCAGCTGTGTCAGGCTTTAGCCTGAGGAAAGGCACTGAAGCAGGAGGACCCAGTAGTTCTGGTGGTGATTAGCTCTGGAAAACCCAAGGAGATTCTCTCTAACCTTTGAAAACACTCACCAGGACTGCTGTGAGGACCTCTGGGTCCTACTTCATCCAGAAGATACGGTTTCATTTACTACATTTCACCCCTTTAGATAAACTGTGAGCTATGCAGATGGCTCATCAACTACTTAGGCTGTTATACATCTTCTCATAGCCTTTTTCCTGTTCCTCTCACCTTCCCAGCTATTGCAGCTGTGAAATGAGGATCTAGCAAAATGTTTTACAGCTTCTCATGAGCGCAGTGACACCCTGTTCCACCACTCCTGCTCTCTGCACACATGGACACAGAGCTAGTCTTCATGCCAAAGATCTGACATAAAACATAACTCAAACCGATTTGTGTATACAAACTTTAGTGCACTGTAAATTCACTTTAAACACATGCTTTGCTTTAGCCTGGTGAATAATCAACTCCACCGAACTGAAATCTGCCCCTCTGAGGAGACTTCCCCTGCAGTGCTGGGTCCAGCTCTGGAGACCTCAGCACAGGAGAGACAGGGACCTGTTGGAGTGGGGCTAGGGGAGACACAGCAATGATGGGAGGGCTGAAACCCCTCTGCTGGGAGGCCAGGCTGAGAGAGTTGGGGTTGTTCAACCTGGAGAGGAGCAGGCTCTGGGGACACCTTCTTGTGGCTTTTCAGTACTTCAAAGGGGCCTGTCAGAAAGGCAGGCACAGACTTTCGAGCAGGGCCTGTTGGGACAGAACAAGGTGTGATGGGTTTAAACTAAAAGAGGGAGATTTAGACTGGAGAGAAGGAAGAAACTTTTTATGCTGAGGGTGGTGAGACCCTGGCCCAGGTTGCCCAACCCTGGGTCGTTGCCCCATCCCTGGAACCATTCCAGGTGAAGTTGTCCAGGGCTCTGAGCAACCTGCTCTAGTTGCAGATGACCCTGCTCGCTGGACACCTTTAAAGGTCTCTTCCCACCCAAACCATTCTGTAACTCTAAGAAATAAGAAGTTGAGCATACAAATTACTTTTCTATAACCGGATAAAATTATTTCATTTCAAGCAAGTTAACTTCTGCCTCTCGGTAGGACATGTGCACCCCCTCATACCAGCCCAGGAAAGACTGAGGGAGCTGGGGCTTTTTAACCTGGAGAAAAGACGACTGAGGGTTGATTTGATAAATGTTTATCAATACATAAAGGGTGAGTGACGGGAGGATGGAGCCAGGCTCTTCTCGGTGATGCCTGATGACAGGACAAGGGGCAATGGGTGGAAGCTGAGGCATAGGGAGTTTCACAGAAACATAAGGAGAAATTTTTTCACAGTGAGGGTGACAGACACTGGAACAGGCTGCCCAAGGGGGTTGTGGAGTCTCCCTCTCTGGAGATGTTCAAGACCCTCCTGGACACATTCCTGTGCATCAAGTGTAGGAGATCCTGCTCTGGCAGGGTGCTTGAACTGGATGATCTTTCAAGGTCCCTTCCAGCTCTTAGCATTCTATGATTCTATGATTCCCTGCACCCTCACAGCCTCCCATCTACACCCAGCCTCGCTCCCTGCCCAGAGCCAATTTTGTTCAGATGAATCACTGCACGACAAGGGACACCACTAATTGTTGTAGGGAGCCACACTTTTTTTAAGTTTTTGCTAAATTAAGCAATAATATTCAGATAATATTACAAATAGCCCATGGGCACTCCACAAAGCAAACAGACCGGGGCTTTCTAGGGAAGTATCTGAAAGCACTGCAATGCAGAGGGGCAGCAGGGAACAGAAAGTAGATGAAGCTTTGATGCCACCAGAGCATCTGGAGCAGCTTTTCAAGTGAAGAGCTAATGAAGAACCAAAAAGCTACAAAGATAAGGAGAATTAACATGAGTAAAACTTAGCATGAGTCAAATTCACCAGTTAAGTTACTTTCAAGCAAGAAGTTACCAACTGCATGCAGCAAATGGTCCCCAGATCCCTCATGCTTTGGGTTCCACACCAAACTAAGCAGACTATTAACATTACTTCCATTTATTCAAGTAATTAAATTTGGTTCCTTAATTGCAACTACAACTCCAACAGCAGCATATTCACTAAAATTACAAAACTACCGCTCCAGGTTCTAGTAGGGTATATCCAGTTTTGGTGAACACAGGAGAAAACAATTTGTCTCCAAGCCTTGACCATTTTAGCTTGTAAGCAAGAAAGAAAACCAAGGGTGAAAACATGAGGCTGATGTTAAGCAACAGTGTCAATTTTCATCCTGTCAGACCAGCCTGCTGGACTAAACTGGAATTTCAAGGGACACGTTTAGATACCTCACTACAAAATCTACTGCCAGAAGCTATCTTTCTGTCACAGCTCTGCATTCTTGCTATTAATACAGCATTATGCTGGATCATAAGCTGCCCTTATGAAAATACCCAGATCCAGATCTTTTATAGCATTCATCATGACTCTACATGTACCCTAACATTGCCCAGTCACAGTTTTATGCCACTTCTGAGTATTCCTCTCTCTCCTATAAAGACTGGACCTGCCTGAAAGGGCTCAATTGTCTATTCAACAGCAGAATCGTTTTCAAAACTCATGTTAATTCATGGAGGATTAAAAAAAAATAAGACTGAATGTGGTGCATCCTGTGCTGAAGAAGGATGCTCAAAGGCAGAGCACACTCCTGTCTGGCTCATGGCTACTTGAGGGATTCAAAGATGCTTCAAGGTTTTATCTATTTATGAAATGAAGGCTGGCTCATCAGGACAAGATCCACATGCAGCTACAGCCATGGGCACAGTCCTGCAGCAGGCTCCATCTGGCCAGGAAACACATGAGACTTTCAAGGGTTTTACTGGATTTCTCAAGTTCTGGTGAAAATTATGAGCTGACCATAAAACACAGAGAGCTAAGGGCTACTTTGATCTCTGCACATGGCCAGTGGAAAAAGATGGTTATGGTCATCACTGAGCCCCTCACTGCCACATTGGAGGCTGGGACTGGCAGGAGGAGGGCTGGGGAGTTAGACACTGAACCCAGAGGAGAGGGAGAGGAGGTTGAACAGATTGGCAAGGACAAAGAGCCAGCTTTGGGCAGATAACCCAGCTCCTGTTCAGCTGCATCTTAGAAGTGTCTTATGGTGTAAGGTAGGGAAGAATCAGCCCAGAGCTAAAGCTGGGACCATCTGCACATGTTGGTGAAGGCTTGAGAAAGCACCTCACACCCTGTCACCACATTAGTATAGAATCATTTGGGTTGGAAGAGATCATCTAGTTCCAACCCCACTAACATGGGCAGGAGCACCTCCCACTAGATCAGACTGTACAAGGCCCCATCTAACCTGCTGATGGAGCATCCATAAGATCCCTGGGCAACCTGTGCCTGTGTCTCACCACCCTTAGCATAAAGAACTTCTTCCGAATTTCTAGTCTAAATCTCCCCTCTTCCAGTTTGAAACCATTATCCCTCGTCCTATCACTACAAGCCCTTGTAAAGAGTCCCTCCCCATCTTTCCTGTAGTTCCCCTGCAGATACAGAAAAGCCACAAGAAGCTCTCCCTGGAGCCTTCTCTTCTCCAGGCTGAACAACCCCAGCTCTCTCAGCCTGGTCCCACAGCAGAGGGGTTCCAGCCCTCCCATCATTGCTGTGGCCTCCTCTGGCCCTGCTCCAACGGGTCCATGTCTTTCATAGGATACACAGTCCCGTCCCGCGCTCAGTTCTGACACAGGAGCTATTCAAGGAAGAACAGTTAAAAATGCACGCTGACAACCCTTTCCTTCCTGCATGGTGGAGGCTGGCCCTGCATATCCTGTGGCATCAGGCAGAAGAAATAGCCCAAGTATTTTGCACACATCAGTGATAGTTCCCAAAGTGAATCATCCCGTATGTATGTGTTTCATGTGCTTTTGGGTGTTTTTTTTAACATTCTCAAAAAAGTTAGTGATTGTTTTCATGGAACCTGATTTTTCTGCTGAACTTCACAACTCTTTTTCCACCCTGACATTTCTATCAATAAACTCGAGGGATCTGCTTGAGCCAACTGCACGTCGAGGAGGGCGGGCGG
>VWZY01010494.1:0-49038 GCA_013399075.1 Chloroceryle aenea
GGTCGCCCCCCCTGGCCTTGCCGTCTGTAGCGAAGCGCAGAAAGCTTCTGGTATCCGTGTCCGGGAGCCGCCGGTGCCTTCAGCGGAGTCACAAGTTTGGGAGGCTTTTTTGTGTGTAGGAAAGAAAACTTTCCCATTAGGGAAAAGACACGGATTTGTCTGTCCAGAGCTGTTACGTGAAAAATTCTGCTTTATCGCTCTGCAAATGTGCTCCTGTTAAAGAGAAAAGAAAACCCAAACCACTCAGTTTCTCAGCGTTTGATGTGTGTTTTATTAATTCCCTTGGCCCCATTCATTTGCTAGACATTCTTCTGCTTTGATCTACTGGTAATGGTGTTCATTTAGGAGAGGTATTCATCTGAGCAGGCCTCAGTATTCTATGAAGGAATTTGAATAAACATAATTATTTCTTATTTCCTAACATGGAGTAGCCGAGGGCTTTAGAAATAGAAAAGCAGGGGAAAAAAACCTGAATTTCTAGGTTTCCTTTAATAGGAGAGCATTAACAGTGCAGTAGATAAATCTGGGTTGTTAATGAAATCTTTGCAATAGCTACAATCAGGGCCTCTGCTGACTTGGCTTTGGCATTAAAAAATAAATGTTCCAGGGACTTCTCAATACTATATTTTTTGTTGCCAAGTTGCTGGCTTTGATGCTGGTTTGTGTGTGAGTTCTACCTTCCCTAGCGGAGGAGCAGGGATGTCACATAATACCTATTTAAAACACAACTGGTGTTCATCTGTCAACAGATTTTTGGCAAATGAAATATTCTCATTTATTAATAGCAGTTGAAAAAAAGAGAAAAAAAAAATAGTTTTTTAACACAAGTAAGCAAACATAATATCAACACTTTTTAGGGCAGCAGGACTGTTTTTACCATTTACACCATGTTCAGCCCCTGAGGGACTTGGTTGCAGAGGAGGAATGGTGTGGCAAGATAGTGCCACGTTCTCTCCCAGCCTCTACCTGGCAAAATGGAAATGTGCTGGGCACTTTTCAGTAGTCTGGAGCTTGGACCCGACTCCTCTCTGCCCCTGGAGCGCTGCAGCACTTGCACCAGCACCTTGGGATAACATTTTTCTGGTGAGGTCAAGTTCCTGAGTGATTTGGATAACAAGCACTGTACTATAATACTACATAAGCACTGACTAATACAGTGCAAAGGATTCATTTTTATTTCTCTCCCTTCCCCCTGGTCTTATACTTTTTTTTTATCCCTGCTTTTATGTTGGGATTTGTTGTTGGTTTGTTTGTGTTTGTTTTTGTTTTGTTTTGTTTTGTTTTTTTCCCAGTCTCTTCCAGTCTGTCTGTAATGCTTATACACTTTTTTTCTGCTCCTGAAACTACACTAGGCCATTCTCTTTTCCACATTAGTCTGCTTGTTTCTCTTTGCATCGTAGATCATCTTTTCCCAAAAAGCAGTGGAAACAGAACCTCCCACTGCCATTGATGCAGCATTATCCTGTGTCTTGTCCCACTACCTGTCTCATGAGGCATAAACTATGTTTCTCATGTTAGGTAGGGTGCTGAATGTGCTAAACAAGTACAGCTCCAGAAACAAACGGGAAATGATGAAGAAACCTTGGCCCTCTATGAGCCCCTTTCTGCAGAACTCCCATCAAAGCTCAGTATTTCAGTGCATCCAGTGCTGGCAGGACCAGACACTTAAAACCAGATAACCCTCAGCTCCCTGCTACAGTATTTATGGCATCAGTGGGATGAGTTCAGCCGCATTTCAAGGCAGAATGCATTCGTCTCTACTTTTTCCTGGCTTTTGTTCACCAAAAAAACCCCACATTAGCAGCCTCGGGTTAGTAACTGCTTCCTGCTTCTGTTGTTTAGTGTTTTGTAGCTACCGCGGCTGGCCGACAAGCTGTAAATCTCGCCTTCTGTTTTGTAACAAAGGAAAAAATAGAATGATTTGTGTTGACTTTTGGTCACGGTGTATCATCACTGATCTACCGGGGGGCGGGCGGAGGGAAGCGTGTCTCGGTGCCTGCCGTTTGTCCGGGAAGGCGGTGCTGGCTCGCAGTCAGTAGAGGGCAATAGAGAAGTACAGTTTGTGATACCTAAAGGATTTGAAGCACTGATTATGTGTTTACAGAAAAGAAAAAGAAGAAAAGAAGAGCCAGGAGGATAGGTTGTTCAGTTTACTACTGGAGACCTGACTGTGACAGACCACCAAGACACCAACACTTTCAAACAGAGCAAAGATGACCTTCTGTAGGATCTGCGAGTCTCTCATTTTTTTTCTTCAGAGTTACATAGGATAACTTAGCCAGAACTTACTGATGACTGCATGTTTGGTGGACTCAGGAATGGACTGGGAGATGCAGGAAGGCACTCTTCGGAAGGAACAGAAGAGGAGGCGTTTCAAAGATCCTGCAGGTGACTGAGGTGAGCAAACTCACAGCTTTCAGCTGAGATAATAGGTGTTCAGCCAGCTGTATAAAACTCATGAGCAAACTGAGTGATTGAAATTATATGAGAATTTTGCTTTTTCAGGCATGCTGCTGCAAGGCTCATTTTACCTTGGAAAGAAAAAGGGATAGTGATGCTACAAGGATAAGCATTTCTAAGCATCTGTTATTTTGGAGACACGCTAAAACTGGTGACTTGGTTTATGTGTAATATTTTATATTAGAACTGTTTGAAACATGATAATCATTTTACAAGGTTTATGTGCTACAATTCTTAGACTCCAGTTTACAGAGAAACGTATAAAAGAGATGTGACTATTGTTGATCCTTTTAGAGGGGATATTTGCTAAGCTTTTGGACAAATGTGACTTGGAGGTTTGGAGAAATTTATGGGATTGAATTCTGAATATGAATTTTGAATGCGTGGTGGGAATGCCCTCAGATTCTTCAAAGGCTTTAACAGAAAGATACTGAGAAGTGATAACAAAGAATATAGCAATAACAAAAGGAATTAAGCCACAGAAATCAAGGGACTGACAGTGGGTTGGGAAAGCAGAAGAAAAACCCAATAGACTAAGTTAGGAAATAAGCATTTGAAACACTTTTCTATTGGCAAGACCTCAGCTGGTATCACCACATAACACTTGGAAAATAGCCTCAGCATGCTGGGAACCATTAAAAAGTGGTACAGATTATCAGAGTAAAAACTTCCACTTCAGCTGCCACTGGTACCAGAAGTGACCAATAAGAAATGTTTGGAAAGTGAAAGATGAAGAATTGAAGTATTGACATTCTGAGGATATCACAGAGAAAGTGCAAGGGTATCTAGAGGTCAGTCAGACAGTACCCGTGTGAAGCAAGGCAGGCAAATAAATAAAAGGAAAAAATCATATTCTAAAAAAAATACCATCAGCTTTGAAAAGCTAATTAAAGTTATCTAGTACTCTTTTTTTAGTCTGGATTTATTGTGGAAGTGGTAAGGCTAGAGCACACTGATTTATCTGTGCTTTGAGTGCCAAAAGATGTAAAAAATTAATATGCTGATTGCTTGTTTATACGTTGTTTAGAACACAGCTTCCTTGCAGTATGTACCCGAGGGAAGTGAAAGATAACGTGTAAAGCGTGGCATTATTTTCCATGGGTTGGCAACATCTCTCTTACAAGGAAGGGACTCGATGAGTACCTCAATCCCCCTGCTCTTGAAAGGTACAAGTTCCAGTTCCAGTCTCCAATTTTTCTTCCTTTCATTTAATTTCCAGTGCTCTATATCTTGTATACCTGCAAATCCATTCTCTCGGAACGCAATAGAAATTAAAGGTGGTATTGGACAAAAACCTCAGAGAGAAATGTACCTGCAGTTTAAGGAAATCCATACCCGTGTACCAACTCTTTTTTAAAGCTGTCTCTGGTAGGAATTACTAGTTCTTTATGTAAAATGAAAAGCTCTAGGAAAATAAACATCCTCTTACACCTGATACCTGTTTTCAGAGAGATCAGTGTGGTTGCTTGTTTTCTGACAGGTGATCTCTCTACACATATAATCAAAGGGATTTTTGTAGTGGGGAGCTACACAGGTCAGTGGCTGGGATTGACAAATGGGAGCTACTGCTTGTTCAAGTGCAGACTTTGCTTTGCCCCTGTGTGACTCTGTGGTACATTAGGCCTTCTTATAGTCAGTTTATGAAGTGGCCATCCTGGTATTCTGCCCACAGTAAGGGTTAGGCAGGCTGCAGATATACAAGGAAGCCCTACTTGTATAGAAGTTATGGGAAAGACCATCATCTGGTTGCAGTGTCCTTCAGATAGACTGCTATGCCAGTTTTGTATACCAGTCCCTGTCACCTGGAGCCATGAGAAACTGTTCCTCCATTTTCACTCATGAAACAGTTTTCTAAAAATGTTAAAACTCAAGCTGAAGTTCCACCTGTGAAAAAGATGGTGCTAATTAATGGGTTAATAGTCATGTAAACCTCTTTGCTTAATGAGATGTGATATAGCCCCTACTGTTAGGGACAGCGGTGTGCACAGGAGTTTGTCCCAAGTGCCCAGGGACATTGATTGCTGTGCTGCAGCACAACTCAGGCTGCTGTTTCATCCTCTCGCCAAAATAGGAACATTGTACTTTCTGATGAGTCATCTGGGTTTCACTCAGCTCTCGTAAGGTTCCCCCACCCTGATCTTCTTTTCTATATAGTCCAAGCCCTCCCCTAGAGGCCTTGTTTTCGCAGCCGAAATATGGGGTGGAACCCTTTTCTGCAGCTGTTGGCTCCTTTCCTTAATTTAACTTGGGGGGGGCGGGACACTGCTAACAAATAATACGGAGCATTTTCTCTGTCACTGGAGCTGAACGTGCAGCATTCCTAGCCTTTTCTGGCCTGGAGCGTGGCAGAGCACTGCTGGCAACTGAATCAGAGTTTGCCACATGCTGTGCTAAACATCACCTGCATCAAGACAGGAAGGGAACTAGGTCAACCAAAAGAGGCATTTTCCATATTGGTCATATTTACTTATGAACAACACAGAAGAGATGTTTGTTTCAGGAAAACATTTATTGCTTTATTCTTTTCTTTCTGGTGCAAAAGAGGATTTCTGGTTTACATTATTTTCTTTCCATTTTATTTCTAAGTGATCTGCTCTAAGGTGGTACTGGTTTGAGCATGAGGTGGGACTGGATGACCTCTAGATGTTTTCACCCTTACTCTGTAATTTTCAATGCTTGTGCTGTTATTTTGGATTCCTCCCGACTCCAAATTACCTGGAAGAAGCAAAAACCCCACAATGATTATAATTTTCTTTCCCCTCTAAGTTACTGCTTTTAATTCATTTGAAAATGGACAAAAGGGAATAAAAAAAACCACTGGTACTTCCAATAAATGACTGTGTTTGTGGAATACTTTCTTACAGTTGGTTGGTCTATAGGTTTTGTGTTCCTGAGTTTTGTCATAAAATGCTTTGGCTATCGCGTTCAGGCTGCTTAATAGAATTGCTATTATGCAGAAATTTTAGTCATAGAGGGCTAAACTCTTCGAGGGCTGTACTCCCTGCTGCAGCTGGAAAGTGGCTTCTCACACCTGTTTACAGTATCTAAAATTGGTCTGATGTCTGAGAAGCTGGCATCACTGCTGAGTCTTGCAGTTTTATGCTTGGCAAGTCAGATGGCAAGAAGGGGCGGAATATTTACTGCTGAAGTATGTGAAATAATATGTACTTGAAAGATTCATATCAGTTTTTAAGTAATCAATTTTGGCTAAATTAATTCAAAATTAAACTCTTTGCCCAGCTGACATCCTTAATTCATCAACCTTGCTGAGGTTGAGATCTTCAAAGCCATTTACAACATCTAAACAAACATGTCTTCTATCAGGCTTTGATGACAAAGCCTGGTAGAGTGCACAGAAGATCTGAATCTTTAGAGATGACAGTGATAGATATAATTTAGACATGAGAGAAGTAACAGAATCAGACTGACACTTAGATTGAACTTTAAGCCAGAATTTCACAGTCGAATATGAGTGGGTGGTGCCGCATTCCTCATCTGCTTCAGAGCTGCTGCTGAGACACAATGGTAGCACGGTACCTGCACTGGGGAGAAACTACTTGAGTCTTCAGTGCTGGTCATGCAGCATTGTCCCCAGAACTTTTTTCTCTTAAAAAAATAAAAACAAAAACTGGAATGGAGGGGATGTAACTACTTCACAAGTCCGAAACAGCCGCAGTAAAGAGTTAAAAGTCCACGTGACAGTAATTTAATTAGACTGCAGTACTATTGCTTTGACTAGTTATGGAAAACAGGGAACTTCTTCAGGGAAAATGGTGTTATAGCTGCTTTAATTCCTCAGTACTGAAAGGAGCTAGCCTTTCTAAAGTTGGCCTGCATGCAAGGCCCTCTGCTTTCCTGTGCTCCTCAGAGATTTTGTACAGAAAACAAAACAGCAAGGGGTAGGTGATTCAGCAGAATATTTTTTTCTAAAACCCCAGAGGTCTCTGCTTAAGCATCCCAAGCTAGAAAAATCTCAACATAGTTATATGCACATATGTTAAACAAACATCAGCAGAGCTGTCCTTAACTTGCTACTTATTTGAAGTGTGTTGGGGGGGGCTGATGCTATCTCCAGCCTTTTTCCAGAAGGCCCCTACCAATATGTTTTTATGTATTCTTTCATCACTATTAGATAATGCTGGCAGTTGCGTTCATGTATGGTCTGCATCGGTCTCCTGAAAGGTCATGTGGGCCCTCAGTGGGGAAAATGCTTTTTTTCCCTCTTCAGAGGAGTCATCTTCAAGTGTCCAGTCTGATGGCCTGGCAAGCATAACAAAAGTTGCCAATTCTTAGTCAGTTTGTGCAAACGGAATTTTTTTTTCCTTGCTGTGTCTTTAAGCAATGTTTTCCTGACAAAAATTATTTGTGGTTTGCATTTTGGTTTTTTTTTTATTAATCTCATCCTTCCTCCAAAGCCAGTCTGAGATCTCTGCATCCTTAGCACTATTTGGAAAAAAAAAGATCTGGTTATTGTAAGAGCGTGAGTGAAAGACAGGACAGTGGAGTAGCCAGCTAGCTCACCTACATCCTGAAGGAGCAGAGGTCCAGACACAGATGTACTGGCAGGTCTACAAAGGGCTTGTCACAGTACCTGTTGGCTCTCCCCTTCTGTTTCATTTGCTCTGTTGGTTAATCATCTGCTTGAGTGCTCAGGTACCACGGTGATGGCCACATTACCAGTGCCACATACTCGGTATGCTGCGTATTCATTAGATATTATTTTTTAAAGGAAATCCAAAATAAATACAACTTTTGTAAATTCTCAGCATAGCCAACGTTGCCATTAACTTTCTTCTCTAACAATGCAAATTAGCACAGTAGGATATAGGTTTCTGCCTCCCATTTTAGGCTTTTTATTCTGCTGTTGATATCCACAGCTTTCTCATGAAAACATAAGTGGTTTGAAAGGCTTCAGACTTCTTCCATATGTTGAGTATAACACATTTGTGCATTGGCGTTTCTGTGTAGCTCTTGAGACGTTTGTTCCATTGTCATCAACATTAAAATCAGGGAAGGGATCTTGGAATAAGAACTTAATGTGTCTTTGGTCTGTTAAGCCCCAACAGTTTGCTAGTGTGACCTTTGTGAAATTAGGGGTATGAAGTACAACTTTGAAAATTCTGGCTGGCAACTAACTGCTGGAATGCCAACTGGCAAGCTGTGCTTCTTTCATCTTCAACTGTGAAGTGCTCTGCCTGAGTTGCTCCAGTGCAGTATCCCATCTCTTCTGCAGTATCCCATTTTGAGGTCTGATCCTCACACAGGCCTCTGTTGGTACTTTTTATAGTGCAGTGCAAACATCTACAGTGCAGAATCTATGCACTGTCCTTTAAAATGCTTTTGTTGCTGTGATGTTGCCTTTCTGCCAATCAGTTTCTCCTTTTCATTAACCTGCAGTAATTTCTTTGATATTCCTTTGCATTAAATCTGAGGGGTATTTATGACATTCACAGGTATGGTTCAATTAACTCCCTCATCTTGCCCTTCCCAAGGGTATTTCATTTTTGAAAGCCACCCTAGGAACATGTGCAAGTTGAGCGTGGATAGAGGTATCTCCTGCCAGCAGATCTGTGCACTTGGTTTTTTCCATGGACTGTTGTCTGGAACTTGGCAAGCCTTTGGAATCTTTCCTGGATGAGCAGTTCTGGGTTATTCACCATTTTTTTGTGAGGAAGTGAAAATAAACATGAGCTTACAACTCTGAGCTCAAACTGAAACCCAGGTTTTCCCAGTGTGAGTCCAGAACAGGTTTTAATTTGGCCCTCTATGCATTATGATCCAGAACTGGGTTTTGAATCTGAACGGCCTCCAAGTTCCGTGATACTCATGTGAATATATTGGCTTAGTGCTTGCAGGACGTTTACAGCCTGCTACTCATTTCTAACTGGTGATGTTTTCCTTTCTGGCTTTACCATCAGTATTGTTTTTGGTACCTTATGATGGTAGCAAATTCTGCAGATGTAGAAGCATGATAAACACTCAGAAATTAGTCCATTTCTCAACTATCTTAACATCTGTTGGAATGGGCAAGGAAAGAGTTTATGTTGGTTGCACAACTGCAGCCACCGACTGTTCACTTTCAGAAAAGCGGATTCGGTGATTTTTCTGTCCTCAAACATTTGGTAACTTTGATTTAAAACAGTACACAGAAATCCAAACTGAGTTCAAGTTTTCCAAGTGTCTCATTAACAGACAGGTATTGGTATACCTGCAGGGAAAAGCATGTGAGGAAAGGAAAGCAATCACCTGGTCTAGTGCTGACAGGTTTAATGAAGAATTAAGGAAGAAAAAATAAAAAAAAGGCGCTAGAGTTGTGTTTAGTTTTTCATCCTCTTTGCCGAGTCTCAACTCCTTTACATAATTGCTAAAAATGTCATTAAAAAAAAGATACTATATATATTATAAAGACCAATTTAAGAAACTGAACATGCAATACTAACTTTTGAAACTTGCAGCTCTGTTTTCTTATGCAGTCTTACATTTGTGACTAAGGGAAAGCTTGATTACTTGAGTGGATTGCTGGAGAAGTAGATGTGAATCTCACTTTATGCATTTTCACCTTCACAGATTGACTTGGAAACCTTCAGTTTCCAAGAAGGTAAAGGTGTCAGAGTGAGTTCATATGGAACAGATGGGTTTTCTGGAAAAAAGTTGATAAACTTCCAGAAAAATTTCACATGACTGGCAGCAAAGTACCTTTGTTGTGAATGTTTGTTGGTCCCACTTGAAGTTGATGCCACTTTGGGAATTGACTTCAACTGAGATTAGGACTTCTGTTACAGACTGGTGTGAGCATTGAAGACACTGATCATTAAAGCTGTGTCAGCTTCTCAGCAATGAACGGATGTTCCTTCTGGTTTACATTCAATGTTCTTTAAATGAGAACCTTTGATTTACATTAAGTGTTTCTTAACTATTCTTGTGGGGGTATTCATCTGATGTCTTGTTTGTGGAACCACCAAAGAAACAGGCAACAGGAAAAAAACAAACAAACAAACAAAACACACACACACACAAAAAAGCAAACAAACCCCAAAAGAAAACCCCATGGAAAACACTGATTTTAATTTGGTGGCTGATGTTGCATGTACTTGTCCTTCCCTCTTGCAGCTGCAGAATATAGTGGCATTGCAGGTGGATCG
Organism: Chloroceryle aenea; assembly: GCA_013399075.1. Classification (NCBI taxonomy): domain Eukaryota; kingdom Metazoa; phylum Chordata; class Aves; order Coraciiformes; family Cerylidae; genus Chloroceryle; species Chloroceryle aenea. The sequence continues at coordinate 9,603 of VWZY01010494.1, forward strand.
TCCAACAGCTCCCTTTTGGACTGTTGCCAATCCTGCTTCATGGATCAGCTGACAACTGCCTCCTGAATTGTGCTTGCACCTGTTTCCTCTTCTTCTGAAATAAACAGTTTTGTCTCAAAAGAGCATTGACAAAGACCAAAGTTGCACACCCAGCCTGGTGCACTGATATAAAGGAAATCGCATTTTCTTGATGCTTGTAGAATGAAAGCAGCAGCTGTTACCATGGAAATAGTCAATTTATGAAAGAAGAACTTTTGAAGAGGCTGAACATCACCACTAATCTAAGAGCTTGCAGTCAAGACAAAAGGTTAAAGTTGGAGATGTGCTAATTAGGAGATAGCTGTGTTCCTGATAGTATGAGGATGGATACAAAGGAATTCTATTTGATAAAAATGATGTTGTCATGGCTAATCCCTTGAACCTATTATTTTGGATACTCAACATGGATTAGATTCATCCCTAGTATAAGTCCTGATTTGTATTCAAATAGGTGTAAAGTTAATGGATATAAATAGGCACTATGTCCTAGAAATCTTCTTTCAAATGCTTCCTTAAGATTTATTTTAAGAGTTATTTTTTGAAATTCCCTTTTTGGAGATATTTTACTGGGTTTTGTTTTGGATTTTGCAAGTACTGATGTCCTCTATATCCTCTTCTGTCTCCTCAACACATTTTCTGTGGTGCAGAAGTTATTGTGGTTCTTCAGATTTCTCCTTAAATGTGCTAAAAATGTTATCAGCAAATAGAGAAAAGGCTCTGTTATTTCCACTGTGCTTCCTCTGTTGATTGACTGTGCCAAGACAAAGTGAGTAATACAGTAATCATCTGCAAACAGGAATGTTTGGGCCAGATCCTCTCTGCTCATACAAAGTTGCAAGTCTTCACTCTCTTCAGAAGTGTATCTCTCCACAAGTTCTGAAAATACAGCAACATACTATTTCTGTTAAATTTCTCTGCTTTACATCACTGAAAACCCATCTGACAAACTCCATCTGAACAGCTAATAACAATTTTAAGACAAATCCACAGTTTGCCCTGGATTATTTCACAAAAGACTTAATTAATATTAATTAAAGCTCCTGATGATTGTATTTATGTGAGCCTCATCTATTCAGATAATCTTGGGCCCTACATTCTTTTGTTTATTTATTTTCACTTAAAAGTAGCCTGCATTATATCAAAAGCCTTTATCTATATAATTAGTTTTACATGGATTTTGTAATGAAGACTGTATGTGAAAAATGGAATGGTAAATGTTGTTGGATATGTCCCCCAGAATACAACCAGTAATATCCAGGCAGGAAAAATATCACCACCACCCTATTCATGGAAGAGCTAAACTATTCCATGTCTAGTGGACGCAAGCAATAGGTGCAGACAATTGTAAAGGGTATAGATCATGCAGTGGTTCCAACTGTATCTCAAGCTCCAACCTGAAGGCTGTAATTTTGCCCTAGCTCTTCTGAGAGTCTATCTGAGAAACAGACAGGCTTATTGTTAGTGTTGCGGTTTAGGGTCAGGGCAGCCCCTGAGACCTAACAGACGCTCTCTGTTAACCCCCCTCCCTCCCCAAAGGGGAAGAGGAAAGGAATAAGGGAGAGAGACTTGGTGATTAGAAAAGGAAACTAGAACAGCTTTAATGATTAATAATAGTAAAATAGAATATGTACAAATATATACAAAACCAGTACTGAACCCAACCCCCCTGATGGTAATGACATCACCGTCACCACTGATGTTGTAGAGTAGGCACCGGGGGTCCCAGACCAGGCCCTGCAGCAGACGGGAGCTGTGTTCAGGAGCTGGATTCNACACACATACTATTGTTGCTCTTTAACTTAACACTTCTCCCACCTGGAGGCACCTTCCTTATGGCATTTCTAGGCACCATTTGTATCCTTATTTAGCTATTTTACTGCTACGCTAAGCAACTTGGCTCTGTTAGTATCTTTGGATGGAGGATCTCCATCCCATCACTCATTTTAAAAGCTNCACCCATTCCCCCTTGTCCGATCACTGGTCACTACTGGGAAAAGCCTAACTCCATCTCCCTGACACTCACCCCTTAAATATTTGAAAACATCACTCATTTTAAAAGCTATTCTCTGCACTTTTCCCCATCTGAGTTCATCTCTCTTGAATGTGTATAGGGTTTCAGGTGAGGCGAACCCCCACTTTGGACATGATCACAGATGTCTCCCATGTGCTACTCTAAAGCTCCATCCTCATGTCCTGCGGTCTCACTAGCCTTTTTCATCGTGTTACCTGTTTAGTTATCCTCTCACTGGCATCTGCAGTCCTCATTTGTCTCTACCCAGTCATCTCCCAGGTTACATTTGAATGTTCTGCATGTGACCTTGCTGTTCACTCCATTTCTGTGGCTCCCATCTTCAAGCTGCTGTATTTCTGTATTGATAGTTCAAGAGTGTTCAGGTGTTCTTCTCCCTGGGTCACAGTGATCAAAAGCTATGAAAGGACAGCAGAAGCTGCATCTTGATGGATCCCATCTTGGATCTTAAAGACCCTCACTGCTAATCTCAACTGATTTGATGCATCCCTTCTTAATGCCTCTTACCTATTACTACTTCTCTGTTAGCTATTTTTAACCATCAAAACCAGTCTTCTCCTCAGTCCTCAGATTCCTTAATAATGTATAGCATGCTGTCAGATAGACTCCTGAAGGCCCGAATGATGAGAACTATTACATGTCATCTGTTCAGAAAATCACTTGCCTCATCTTAGAAAGCTATATGGATAGCTTGTGTAGCGTCCCTTTGGTAAACTGCTCTTGCATTTTATCCCATTTTTCATTTGTCTTTTCTGTCTTTATATATTGTTGTCCTCAAAATGTATGGTAAGGCCTTTCATACTAATGAGGTCAAATGAAATAGCTTGTAATTTCCCAGATGTTTTCTCCTCTTATTTTTCTTCACATACATTTTTTTAAGCACAGAAAACAAATTTACTATTTCTCAGTTTCACTCCCAACTTAATGGTGCTATTAAAAGTATTTCTTACTGGACCAGCATCACAAGCTTGATGCATTTAAATTTTCAGTCGATCTTTTGTGTTAGATGTGGTAGATTCTATTTGCATACCTACATTCTTATTATTAACCCTGTCTTTGTCTCTAAATTCAGCTAAAAGCTTCTGATTGAAAACTGTGGCAAAATACTTATTCAAGGCCTTTCCTTGTATTGTGTTTAATCTCTACTCCATCCTTCCTCTGCATGGCACAGAATGTTTCCTTGTCTTTTCTTATTTATACTACCAAAGAGCCTTTTGCTATTTGCTTTCATATTCTTTGTGAGATATAACTCAGTTGGGTTCTTGGCAGTTCAAACTTTGTGTTTGTACCTCAGGACTTCTCAGATGTTTTTCTGGTTTGTGGACAGTACCTTCAGCATTCTGCATGGACTCTGCTTATTTCTAGGATCACCTTTCTGACATGATTATTCATTCAGATTAGACATGGGGTCTGTTCTTACAAGGTCTTGCGAGTTGCTGGCTGCAATTTTGTAAATGATACTTGCTCAATTTACTGTCTTTTTTCTGTACTACAGAACAGATATAACTTGAGAGAGCTTAAATGCTATTTTTATTGTCATTTTACAATGCTTTACTATGTTAGTGCAATTCTTAAATTCCTAAACTTACCTTGTTTCTGTTTTACGTAAATAATCCTACTCATTTTGTAATTAAAGCTATGAAGATTATTTGTGTGTGAAAAGGGTTGCAGATCAGGATCTAGGTTCCTTAAAGCACTTTCACTAGGTACAGCATTTTCTCACAGCAGTGGCTTTTATAGCTGAACTGTAGAAGCTGTTTAAGAGATACACATGAAATACGAGAAGAAGTGCAGAATATTTTGGAAGATGAAACTGCTTGGAAACCGAACAATGCAGGGATTTGTCCAGGTGACCAGTATTTCACCAATAGCCTTTTTGCCACTTGACTCAGGTTTTATTTCTTTCTTTTTAAGTATTATTAGATTTTCTTTTGGCACCCTGGTTATTGCAGATGTACAAGTACTGTACTGAGTGCTCAGGAAAGGTCTTTCACAGAACTAAAATGTTGTGTGGATAAGGTTCCTTGGTAACTACTTATTACTTGGATTTTTGTCAGGTCTCAAGATGTATCATGGCTGTGTTGCATTAACACTGGAAAAGCATGTTCAGCAGCAGACTCTGCCCCAAAGAGCTTGCCATGGAAATACATAAAATAAATTCAGGGCCAAAAGAAGCAAACATTCTTTAACATTTACCACTGAAATGTGGGAAATAGGCCAGTGTCACTTACCTAGGCTATTATTAGTAGCTGAACACAGTCTCTTTGACTTCTCAATCTCTCTCACAGGAAGATAGGAATAGGATGATTTTTCCTATTTTCATCCACTACAGTCATTAATAGGAGTAGAAAGTTTCAGTAGGGTACTGGGAATGGAAAGAGACAAAATTATATTAATTTTCCTGCTGTTTCACTTATTTTAATTATCTGACATTATTACAAAGTAGTAGGTAGAAGGAGAAAGCATGGTATGTTCCCTACCGGTGCCATTGCATTTTTTAGCCAGTTTAGTAGAGTAGTATATAATAGCTATTAATCTGTTACAGAGAGAAGGCAGCAGGTGGATCACAACCTGATTTGGCTGTTTATTTTCAAATTTTGAGCAATAGACATGAAATGATTGAACAAAGTATATGAGAATGCAGAAAATATTTCTTTTGGTATATAAAAAGCTTTCTTTTAGACTAAGCCCATTCATAAGTAATATCGTACACAATTCTGGGAAGATATTAGGAAGTCTCACTACGCATAGATTTTCAGATTAGCGGGTAAGATGCACAAATGTGACATGAGTTATGACTCCTCTGTGGTTTCTACTTATAAATCCTTCTTCCACTGCAAATAAATTATGAAATACATTTTAAATAAGGCGTTAATGAAAAAAGAATTATTGCTTTTTTACATCCAATGAACACCTCTACTTTGAATAATATCATCTTTTTTTTTGCTGTGGGAATGAATAAAATCCCCTTCAAATCTCTTCCATGTGTAAATACATCCGTTTACTTCAGTAGCATCTCAGTGAATCTAAGTTTGAGCAATAAAATTTAGCTGTAATGTCACTCCTGTCTGTTTCGGAAAGATTCAGGAGAGATTAGTGAGGAATCTGTTTGTGATTCAGTATTTATCTTTGTGTCACCTTCAAAGCAAGGCAGGATCCTGGGTCACAGGAAAGCAAAGGAAACAGAATTTTATTTTGGAGAGTATCATCTCATGTACGTACAAAGCTATTACCTCCCTCTCTGACAGTGAAGCTTCATATTGTATTTACTAAAAGAACAACAACAAATCTCCTGGATGTGTTCACATAATGTTATATTGAGAAATTTCAAAGAAATTCTGATCAAGATGGTACTCAGGCTATGAATGCCAACAGAATTGTCAGGTACCAGCACAGTGTTGTAAAGAGCACTGCAAGAGGGTTTCTGCTGGCACTCGCCCAACCAAACTTGTACTCAGTAATTCATCTCAACGAAAAACAATCCAAATAATTTTACCACTGGTAGTGTTTTTTCCCAAGTCTCTGCTCTAAAATAACTAACACAAATCTTTGTTTTGTTCTCTAGTTCTAATTGTTTGGTTTTTTTTCAGGGAATAAGAAGGTATTCAGGTAATTAGAAACCTTTCCATCAAGAAAGTGGAGGGAATAGGTTAAATGGGGATGATAAATCATGGTAATGGAAAGCTGGGCCTTCCATGTGTACTGGCTTTCTGAGCAAGATTTTCAGAAAACAGGATCTTAGCTTTAGGATTAGTACTCCTGCATGAACTTTTCAGAAAAACAGCTCAACTACACCAAGAACACTCCCTCTGTTAACAGCCTGGTAGAGTAATGGGTGCTGATTTAAAATCCAGAGAGACAAAAATAAGTTAATTTTCAGTCATGTAAAATGTACAGATCACTAGTTGAAAATATATGTAATTCTTTTTAATGCTTATTTGTTAAAAAAAGCATATTTTTGACTTGGCTTGTATATCTATGTTGATTTTTCTTAGCTATGGAGAAGGAGCTACAATACAAATAATGTGCCATAGGTATTTACTCAGCAGTCAGCCCAAGCAAACTGGACTGATTAAGGTGAAAATGCTTTATTATGGCATTTTCTACTGGTGCATTAGGAAATCTGTAGTGAAAGACAAATTCTTTTTGCAGGTCTGCTTTAATAAACAAAAAAAATACCTCAAAACCCAAATATTCAACCATCAAATCTCATTATTTTTAATTCTAAAAGGCTCCATAATACCTTCAGAGTACTACAATTTTGATGCTTCTTGCTTCTGTTCTACTTAAGGGCCTGTTTTCCTGTCTAGACCTAATCTTCCATGACATGCCACTATCTCTGCTTTATGGCTGTGAATGTAGCCTACTCTCTGGTGAATTGAGGAAAATACAGTCTAATAAAGTAGCTACACAAGGGGCTGAGAATATGAGTCACTTTAACTTTAATATCTGTGAGGGCCAAAAGCTTGTATTTAAAGCTTCTCTGGAAAATTGGATTCTTCTCTGCAAAGATAAAAACCAAATATTTTTAATTACCTCTAGACACCTAGTTCTCATTTACTATTGAATACCTATGATAACTTCAGAAAATTTATTTCACAGGAAATGAGCTTAGCTTTTGAGCTGTGCAGGATCCTAGCGGTGCGTGTGACCATCTCAGTTTGACTTTATATACAAATGGTTTCATCTGATAGGAGGAGGAGAGGAGTGAATGGTGAGTTAAGAGCATGTTGAGCTATTGGTATTCCTCAGCCATACTCTATTTGTACAGAGAACTTTTTTGTTGATGGCTCTATTAATCCTTCCTCTCAGTTCATAGCATTTGAGAAAAAAAGGATTTTTTACATAAGTGTTGTGCATGTGGCACGGCCCATACAACTGAAATTCATCTGTGAACTACAGTGTCTGCTTGACATCAATTACTGTCTGTGGCTCTAGGATAGGTATCTTTAAGCATCGAACAGCAAGCAGAAGTTGTATTTCAGAGCCTTGAAACCAGCTGCCAGTCTGAAAGCTCTCCAATTTGGATAGAATATTCTCAGCTTGGATTGCTTAATCAATAATCTGTTTTCAATTCATTGGCAAAAAATAATACTAAAAAAAAGCTTCTCTATTGACAAATTGTCATTTCCAAGCTGGCTGCAGAGGTCTGTGCAGTACATCTACTGAGTCACTAAATCTTTATGCCTCCTCCTCCTTTGAAGAGTAATTAAGCTTAGAAGCATTAGCCTCTAAAGGGCTGATCAGGATGGCTTGGTTTAAAGCTCGTAAAAAACTGTTGTGGAGCATCTTCTTAAAAACTTCCACATTATGCATCATTGTGATTGACTGGGCATAAATTAGTGCCAGTTTTGTTATTATTTTAAACACGAGTTGAAAAGATACTTGCACAACATAATAGAGCCCTTAGGCTGGGGTCAGCAGAGTCATTTAGTACATCTGAGCTCTTCCAATATTTCTTTTTATTAACCTGAAATCTTCTATATGGTCTCTATTAATTTGAAGTGTGAGTAGCTGTTAATCAGTGCAACTACAAGACTGTTGACAAACTGATTTTTAGAAAGTTTCTTTGCCCACATCTTCATTGGCCTTAGCTCAAGTCAACAGTGTCACTGCTTCTAAAGCTTGGATTTGTACAGGATACACCACAACTCTGCAGTTAACCTATAGCTCTGCTAGATACTGTTAACTACAAGCCAGCTCTACAGACCAACACTTTCTGCCAGAGGTTCACATCCCCACAGAGAGCAAATGACAAGTGTGTGTAGGCATGCACTCACCATGATTTCCATCAGGTGACCTTCAGTGCATCTCATTTGTGCTCTGGTGTTTCATCTGCTTTAAGATAGTGAGTGACCTGTGACTTGAAGAGGGTACAAAGCAGATGATACAGCGTCTGGCAGAGAGGCAGATGGGGGCAGCCTGTTGAAAACCTCTGTGCCAGAATTCACTTGAGTTTATCCCTTTGGTGAGTACAAGGAAGATGGGAGATGGAGGAGAGGGGAGCAACCATCCTTCTTTCCCTCCTTGTGTTTCAGGGGGATTAGTCCTTATCAGGAAGAAAGGAGGGAACAGCCCCTGCCTGCAGGAATAGCTTTTTGGTGTCTGCCTTTGTAACGGTGTGAGCTGTCTTTCCTCTCATCCCCTCCCTTATACCACAAAGACAGACTCTCCTCCTATAGCTAAGTTTTCAGAGCTCAGCAGCAGAGGTGCAGGCCCACATTCTGCCAGAATATGACTTGGCATTTTGTTAGTGACAGAGAGAATTGGACTACAGTATTCAAAGGCTGATTTTAGGTCTTTTTTGAAAACTGCTTCAAGTTAAATAATTTTGTTGTCTGTCCAATTCATAGGGAAGAATTACATCTGTTTCCTGGCTTGTATTCTATGAATACAATTTGAGTATATTATATTTATTACACTTTGAACTTTAAGTATTTCCTGCAATTTCCAGGAAAGCTTCCTTTTAAAAAGCAGTTAAGTTGCTGACCAACGTGTAGAAATGATTTAGCATTTTATTTTTAGTAATGGAGAAAGTCCAAAGGAAAAAAGTTAATAATCCACTGGTACAATATATAAGGAAGAAAAAGTAAGAGTAAAATCATCAGATAATTTGTGACTTTTAGATTTTGAGCATTTCTTAATTTGATTTGCAGGTGATGATCTGCTGCCAGAATTAATACATCTTAGAAAGTGCTGAGACTGCTCAGCTGTGGTGTTGCTCCCACGTGAGGAACCTGTATCACCATTTTCAAGTATCTTCTTTCCTGCGGTAAGTTTTTTTCAGTCATGCAATCTTCTGTGTCAGGAGTTTAAGAAGAGGTAGTGAGTCGAGTTCTGAAAAGTCCAGCTCTGGTCCTAGACTTTGTTGACAGAACTGAAAGCTGTTGTCAGTAAGCCTAGCTGTTCCCATGTTGAATATATGTAAGGTTTGGTAAGGCTGTGGAGTATAGTAGATACCACAGAACTAGATTAGAGGTGTTACTAACTGTAGTCTGTATTTCCTCATCCACATGAAGTGGACCATATTTACACAGTTTGTAAAATTTCTCTTATTATCTGAATTATTTTTTTTAATACTGGCATCTATATTTGCAACTTATGACTTTCAAAGTGATGTCAGGCTCTCTAAATAATGTAAAAAAGAGACTCTCATCCAATATTAAAAACAAACAAACAAAAATCCATTAATAATTCTGACGACTAACCTTTGGAATGGAGACCTAATTAGTTCTTATTGAACTTGGTCCAGAGATCATTGAAGTAATTTGGAGTCTTTCCATTAAAGTTAATTGACTTTAGAGCACAGTTCTTTCTCGGAACTGGTTTAGCAACATAGTGTAGAAAAGAGACACCCTGTCACCCATCAGCAACATCACCTCCAGACAAGGTGTGTTAAGTGTTCTATTTGACGTTGTTTTTTGTAAAGATGTCACCCAAGTTGATGATGCCCCTGTGAGCATATAGAGGACATGAGAAAACTTTGTGCCCTGAGTGCCCATTTATTTGGCAGTCACCAAAGCCTGCAGGTTTCACTCATTCCAGCTTCACTGTGGAGCTTTCATCAGAAGTGTCAACATTAACAAGATTTTAAACTGCAGGCGAATACAGAACATCATTTGATCCTGGCAAAGAACTGTTTGCCTCAGCACTTGTGGGATAATGAAGAGTAAGCAGCAAATCATTGATGAATCTGTAATGCAACATCAGTCCCAGGAGTGCTCAGGCAACGCTGCTGCAGAAGGAAAGACACCAAAAGTGATTAAGTGCAGCAGTAGATTCAGACCTTGGGAGACCCCTAGGGAGACTCTTCTTTAAAAAAATTAAAACATAAAGAAAAAAAAAAAAAAAAAAAAAAACAAAAAATTAAAACAAAAAAAAACCCCAAAACAAAACAANTTAAAAAAAAAAAAAGTAAGGCACCCACAGATTCTGAATGTTTACTGAACCTGCATTGGCCTGGAATCACCCTTGCAGTTTCTCTAGTTTTATGCTTGTGGTAATTTTGACTTTAAGCCACTATCTATGAGTTACTAATGAAACTTTTGCATGTTCTATCAGGCCATTCTTATAACTGTTAAACACCTTATTTGCTTTTATTGTCCATAGAGATAGTTAATAATCATAGTATAAGTTTCATAATCATAGCATAAGTTTTGTATAACATTAATAGAGCAAAATATTTAATATATCTTTGTACATTTAAAACATGTGGCAAGGCTGACAAAACTTCTTATGGTCTGGCTGCTTGAATAGTCACATTGTGACAGGGCCTTGTTTCCCACTGTATTTCTGTACATAGGAAGTAGGGTTCCAGTTCCACTTGGTGCCCCAGGTTACTTAACATAACAAATTTAATTTAGTCAGTTTCAAATAATGACATCAAGATAAAAAAAACCTCCCTATCAAGTTAATTATCCTGAGAGTATTCCACTCCCTTTGTAAATTTATTTTGGAGACTCTGCAAGGTTATATTGCAGTATTAAATGCAGTCATCTGTTTGGATTAAAGTAGTTGCAAAGATCTGGTTTATACTCGTATGAGCTTTAGATTAGAGCGTACATTCCACCTACTAATACCAAAAATATCAAGCTAATGTACCAAAAATAAATATTCATTTAAAGAAATCAAAGGAGCTTTTAAGTGATCATTCTGAAAATTTCAATGCCATTTTGCAGTCATTTGCATTGCATAATTCATGAATAAAATATTGTTTCCTACTTTCTCTTAAATATACTTCTCTGTTGTTTAAAATTAAAATGTCTTTTACTTTGCTCTCACTGTTGGTTTTGGAGGTGGATGGGGATGCTTATTAGTCACATTATTTGCAACAGTGGGGATGTCACTTCAGACTTACCGGTCTCTACAACTACCTGAAAGGACATTGTAGAAAGATAGGTGCTGGTCTCTTAAAAGTAAGTACTGGCAGAACAAGAGGTGATGGCCTCAAGCTGCACCAGGAGAGGTTTAAACTGGACATTCAGAAAAGTTTTTCACTGAAAGGGTTGTCAGGCATTGGAACAGGCTGTCCAGGGAGGTAGTTGAGTCACCATCCCTGGCTGTGTTTAAAAGCCGTATAGATGTGGTGCTTATGGATATGGCTTAGTGGTAGACTGGTAGAGTAGGGTTAATGGTTTGACTTGATGATTTAAAGGTTTTTTCCAACCTAGATGATTTTGTGATTCTATGAATAGATGGTGCCTGAGGCATATTTTCCCCCATTTGGTCAATTTTCCTTTTATGTTACTATATGGCTTAGTTTTAGGTTTAGGTTTATATAGTAACGGTTGAGAACAGTGTCTCCTTAATGTCAGAAATCAATATCTTATTTATAAATATGTATTATTAATAATGCAGTAACAGTAATGATTTTTTTCAAAGTGTATGGTAAAAATAGTGTCACTATTTTCCTGTGGTTGAAGATACTTTAAAATTGATGAACTGGTCATGCTGGTTTTGAAATAATATCTTTTTGCTGTTGTTCTGAATGATGTAAATTCATGGGAAATGGTCTCAGAACCTGCTATTGCTTGTTTGAGAGTCTGTGCACTATGTTTAAGAGTGTTGCTCTAGGCTCTCAGCTGAGATTGAGATGAGGTCATTTTCCTTGAAGTTTTGTTAAGGTTCCAGATCAATCCAGGACTTATGTTTGCATGTATTCAAATACACAAGTAGTCCTTTTGAATTCAAGTGAACAAAGTTTTGACTTCATTGATGTCAATGTCAAAATTCCCACTCACTTCACTGAGGCCAGAACTAACAACATTTTTCAATGGAATAGCTTTGACGCAGGGAAAGGGAGGGTTGTTTTGGTTTTTAGCAGCAAATTAAGGGTAGTCAATATTTTAAGATTTTATAACAGATACAGTGCAGATAACACATGAAGAACTATCAAAAATAATTACTTCAGCTTTGAAAAATCTTCTGGTTTAGTAATGCTAGTTCTTTATTTTGGCCTTTTACATTATATGTTAATGTTAACCATTGATGACATAGAATGTAATCTAAAGTGGTTTAAATAGCATCTAGATAGAGTTGATATAAAGCTTCTTTCTACACCAAACTGAAACTATTCAATCATATAAAAATAAATTGTTTTGTCATTATCAAAATGCCTTTGTTTTAAAGTCCTAAATCTCTTTTCTTCAAGAAATTAGTTTAATGGGATATTCTGAAGTAGTGACATTCTTTCTGATTTAAAGCATAATCAAATTCTGAAGGGCTGGGATTTCCTGCAGAACAGAAATTTCAGTTTTGACTTTAAGCCACTATCCCTTAATGCAGTCAGTACTTAATTCACTGTGACTGTTTGCCAACCGAATAAAAAGCTGGGTACTGAAGTGCTGTGCAAATTTGGACATGAACATATGACATGAACATGTGATCACACTTCTGGTCAAATAGATTGTCTGTGGTGCTTTGATTTTTCAGAAGATAATTACTGTTGTTATGGTTGCTCTTACCCAGACACTCCTCCCCATTTCTGTTTGACAGGATTTTTTTAATAGAATCTGAGCTTTTGTAGAAAATAGCATGTTTCTTTTACCTTCCTTCAGAAAACAACTTCATGACCAGCAGTCAGAAATAAGTTGTAGTCACATATAAGGCCTAGTTTTTTATTAAATGTTTTTGCAATAGACTGATGTGCAATATAGCACCTTTTATTGACCCTTTTATTCACTTCTACTTATTTCTTAATAGTCAGTTTCTTGGCAGAGCACAATATACTAACAACTCTTTATCCACTTACCTGGTAACTTTACTTACAGAACCACAGTGTTGTGGGGTTTTCTTTGCTGTAATGGTGATGGTTTGGATTGACTCTGTCTTTGCACTGTTTTATACAAATAAAGTGCCCTCAGTTTAAGCAGGATGCTTCCTAGTTTGTACATGTGGTTGCAAAAAAGGACTTTTGGACACTTCAGCATGTATTGAAAATGCTGAACTCTTGGGTAATATAAATACCTGGCTGGTGCCAGGTATCAACCTATCCTTGAAAGGTTTCTACTTGTTTACTAAAATATCTGCATTATCAGAAGTTTTGTTCACAAAGACTTACGGAGTCCTTTGTTCAAAGAAGGCTGACTGTGGTATGGTAACTATCCTCAGCTGTTTGATAGGAACATTTCACATACAGGATGAGTGACAAGTAGCTACATAAAATTTTTTCATCTGCTGTAACGGACATTGAAAATCTGCTAAGCCCAGGAGTACAAGGGAGGTCAAGGAGAGGCAGGGTATAAAAAATAATTTTAACACATCATAAGCAGAAGCAAACATAGTGAGAGTTTTGCATTTGAATGAAACTTTATATACTCACAGGAAACATCATCTAGTGGTTAAAGTATAAAATCGAGAGCTGAGTGATGCCGCTTCTATTCTTGGCCATGCTGCTGCAGGTTTTGTTGCAAATAGAGAAGAGCAGAGGTCAAAAGTATACCTGTATAAAAGCTTTCATTTTTTAGTAATAGCATGAGATAAGGCCATACCCCAAAGCACTAAAGGGAATCAGAACTTTGATTGTAGATAAGATTTTTATGAAAACCAGCTCAGAATTTCAAAAAAGGGACAGATCAGAGTTAAATGAAAAATAGTATGACAGGAAAGTCATATTCAGTCTGAAATCATGTGAAGAGAGTTATGTATGTATAGTCTGGGGTCAGGAAATGTGGAAAGCACCAAGGGTAGTAATGGCAAAATAATTAGTTAAGGAGTCATAGAATGGGTCTGTCTCATACACTCATGAAATTTCAATAGCTGCCTAGCACAGTATATAAAAAGCCTCCTTTTGTATGAGTGTTTTTTTACTTACATATTTTAATAATATATTACTTATATAGAAAGATTTGTGCAAAAACCATGGTAGAATTAATGGTCTCCACGGGGTTTGTGCATGCAGCTGAATGGGAATGGATTCAGACAAGTTTGTGCCCAACTGTGTTCACCTGCAGAGGTGATGTACACATGTGAAAATGCCATATGAAAAAAAAACAGAATTCAGCTGAGACACCTTGGAAAGTTTGACCTTAGATATGCAGAGTTTTGTTCTCGTTTTCTATCTTCTAGCGCACCTTCCTGCCATCAACAAGTTCTCCATCTATCTGTAGCATCCAGGATCTTACTGCAAAGTTTAGCTGCTCACTTACAAATGTACCCTAGTTTTCTCTTCTGTTCACAACCTTCTGCTCTGTGTTCTAGATTTGGAATCTGAAGGTGCTTGGACATCCTGAGAGTGTGAAGGTATATATTTTCAAGATAAGAAAATATATAGGTCTTTGCACATATGTGAATATGTGCAGAACCATTTCTCTCTGAATATCAGGTATAGTCTAAGTGTCTAATGTTAAGATGTTGCTGATGTGCCTTAAGCCTTGCTCCTCTACATGCTCAGAATGCCTCTAGCCTTGACAGTGCTGAGGAGTTCAGCATCTGTCTTGCATCTCAAACCCATCAGGATTTCAAACTTAGAAATGGATGGGTCACCATCCATAGTTAGAGATCCAATGTTATAGATATTCTTTGAGCCCTCATATAGTCAATCATACCCTCAGTCTGCTCTAGTGGTATTAATTCAGTATTTGGGAGATCCCACTTCAAATCCCACCTCTGCCTAAGCAGATATGAATTCTCATTTTCTGCCTCACAAGGGAAGCAGCTAAAACACCAGGCTATAATGTAAACTTTGAAGAAAGAGTAATGGGACATGTAGTCAAGATTGTCCTTCCCTCAGCTGAAGCTCTGCCAATATCTAGGAAGTGATTAAATGTTCATTATGGACTGGGGAGGGAGGTGAAGGGAGAATAAATGAACTGTACTTAGGGATAAAAGTGACCAAACACCTCCAGACATTTAAAGGATTTGAAGCTAGAACTTGAGACCCAATTGAGAGCTCTGAGAAGGTTGGAGAGGATCTTTCTGTATTTTGAGAAATGGATGGCTTATGCATCCATCTTCAAAAGAGGGTTCATAACTATGAATTGCAGAAGAGAAGTACCAGCTGCAGCTCAGGATAGCAGCTATACTGGGGAGGGGAAAAAGAGAGGGGCATCTCCTTCTGCAGCAGTGCCACTTGTTCCATATGTTCCATGCTGAGGCACCTAACTGTCCCCATGCAGTATCTAATAACAGAATATAGATTCACAGAACTATCAGGGTTGGAAGGGACCTTAAAGATCATCTAATTCCCATCCCCCTGCCATGGGCAGGGACACTTTCCACTAGATCAGGTTGCTCAGTGCCCCACCAATCTTGGCCTTAAAAACTTGAAAAGATGGGGCTTCCACCACCTCTCTGAGCAACCTCTTCCAGTGTCTCACCATCCTCATGGTAAAGTACTTATTCCTAAAGTCTAATCTGAATCTACCCACCTCTAGTTTTGATCCATAACATAACACTATCCATAGCATATCAGTATCTAAGTCATGATATGGATTGTAAAGTGTCCAAGCATCAAGGATCAAGCATCTCAAGTCTTTCTGAGAATGTAGTCCATCATACTTTATACGCCAAGAATCCCAGCGACATCTGTAAACCTCCTTGTAAAGCTCTTTAAAATCTCCAAATGAAAAATGAAATGGCAGTAGTTTATCTACCCAGAATGGATTAAAAATCTAAGAGAGACAAGGTTTTAGAGGAGAGATTATCTTTTATTAGATCATCTACTATACTTGGAAGAAGCTGGCCAGCTTTCAGGCACGAATCTTTTCATTGTAATCTTGATCACTGCTCCTTGCCACGAGGTGTTGAAAAGTCAACCTCCTAGTTTGTCTCTATCTTTGTTATCTTTCTCATTGTATTGCAGGAAGTTATTTTTTCTTTTCTGTTGCTGATTTTGTGATTGTTGTAGTTAGTCATCTTGCCTGAAGTGTAATTTTCAGAAGCCAGACTGCAATACCTTTCACAGCTCCAAGGAATTCATTGCAGTAGCAGAATACCCTTCTATCTTGTTCCATCTGGTTTCATCTTCTGCCTCTGCTACTTGAATGCAGAGAGCCAGAGAAATGGGCCCAGCATTTTGCATTTCATTGTGCACACATGCAGGAAGTATATTTAATTATTAAATATTAATAGTGATTTTTTTTTCTTTTAAATGGAGCTCTAAAGATAACAGCTGGTGCTTAATTTATTGAAATTATGTTACCCCAATGCACTTGAGTTGATGGTTAAAAAACGTTAGCTCCTTGAGGGTTAAAAAGAAGAGAGAAGCTGAGGAAAGAGAGGAAAAATAATTACTTCTTTTTTTCTGTATTTCTAAAATGTCTGTCAGCTTTCTGTGAAAAGTCCATCTGCACTGTCAGTCTTTGTGTCCATTCACCTGCCCTTTTCTGACTACAGAGATTCAAGTCTGGCATCCACTAGTTTTTGCAAATACTCTGCAGTGGTGACTGAACCCATTTGTATTCTGTTTTCTCTTTAAAGTCTTCATTAAGCTTTCAGAATTTATACATGGATATTCATTAATGAGAAAACAGAAGCTGGATGAAAAAATGAAGTAGGTTTTCAGTGAGGGTTTACTGTAGTATTTGCCCCCAGTAAGCTGAATGCTGTGTTGTGCTCTATTTAAAGATGTGCCCAAGACCCAGTTCAGTTTTGCATCTGTTCAAATTCAAGGGTTACTGAGAGAAGCTTTTTTCTCAAGGTGAGTCCTCAGGCTTGGGTTCAACTACTGAAGCACTAATGTACCTGTGTATTTTTAACTTGTAAACATGTTTCTTAAAATTATGGTTGACTTTTGTTATTTAAAGCTTCAAAAGACAAGCCAGTCTTCTTGCAGTCCCCAAGGGGTCATGGCTATACTGGTTATATCCATAAGAGTCTAAACTGAGACAAGCTAACACCTGTACCTTATGCTATGAGTTCAGTGAGTTATTTATGGAGCAAAGCATTATTCATGTATATGAGCAATCCTCACTATCAATACAGGCTGGGGGATGAGGTGATAGAGAGAGCAGCCTGCAGAAAAGGACTTGGGGGAGCTGGTGGATGAGAAGCTGGACATGAGCAGACTGTGCTCTTGCAAGGCCAATCGCATCCTGGACTGCTTCAAAAGAAGCGTGGTCAGCGAATCGAGAGAGGTGATTCTGACACTTTACTCTGGTCAGACCTCACCTGGGGTACTGCATCCAGCTCTGGAGTCCTCAGCACAGGAAGGACATGGACCAGATGGAGCAGGTCCAGAGGAGGGCCACAAGGGTAATCAGGGGGCTGGAGCACCTCTCCTACAAAGACAGGCTGAGGGAGCTGGAGTTGTTCAGCCTGGAGAGTGCTCCTGGGAGACCTAATAGTGACCTTCCAGTGCCTGAAGGGGACCTACAAGAAGGCAGGAAAGGGACTGTTTACAAAGGCTTGTACTGACAGGATGAGGTGCAATGGTTTTGAACTAAAGAAGAGTGGATTTAGATTGCATGTTAGAAACAAGTTCTTTACCATGAGGGTGATGGAGCACTGGAACAGGTTTCCCAGGGAGGTAGTTGAGGCCACATCCCTGGAGATATTCAAGGTGAGGCTTCATGAGGCTCTGAGTAATCTGCTCTAGTTGAGGGTGTCCCTGCTCTCAGCAGGGTCAGACTAGATAACCTTTAGAGGTCCCTTCTGGCCTATACCATTCTATGATTCTATGAATATGGCCTTTTCCCAATTTCTTACTGGTCCTTCTTATAAACATACAAAATATAAGGAGGACTTCAGGAAACTTTACCTTACAGAAGGAGTCAAAATTCAGAGTTGTGTATAGTGATACAACCTGAAAATTGCCAGTGAGAATAACAGGGCATAAAAAGTCAATTACTCTCAAGGCATTGGGAGCTTGGGAAGAAAGTATTGTAACAATATCACATAGAAGCTCCATTATAAGACTGTAGGTGTTTTGCAGAGCAACATTAATGAGCTCCTCTAAAACTTTGGGGAGGGTTAAACCAGTCTAAATTCACTTGCTATCTTGGTCTAAGTTAGGCATACACCGATGTCTTTACAGTCACTTGATGTTGAGTAGTGGAAGGAAACTTGCTGTAGTACACTAAATATGCTGTCGTGTCCTGTTAACAGAACTATCAGAATTAATGAAACACTTAAAATACATCTCTAAATGAGTTACAATTGCAAAATAAATTATAATACCAAAATAGTAGCAAATGCAAAATAATACAAAATGCAAATAAGTAAATAATAAAGTGAAATATTACATATAAGAATAAAACATACTGAAATATTAACACTTCACATTGGTTTGCTTTTTACAAATTACTAAACACTATATTTAGGATTTGATGCAAAATCTATTGGCCAAGAATTGTTTCTGGATCAAGGCACTACTGTTTATTCTAACATCAGTAAATTCATTACAAAGAAGAACGAGTGTACAAAATTTCTTGCTATTACTGAGTGCTCTGAGCTGAGGTATCAGTGAAATCCTCTCCACCTGTTCTTCCATCTCCACTCTTTTCAGCATTGTAGATAAGCTTCTGCATGTCACCAGGACATATTAAAATGTGGTACATTTCTTAAAAGCTATTCAGTTCCTTCTCTTTTATGCAGGTGCATGAAAAATGTGTTTGTTGGCTCAGGCATTGATAAAGTTATAGCGATTTCTGCAAGCTTAACTATTAAATTTCATTATTTATTTGGAGGCATTTTAGGGAATGAGGCAGGGGGAGTGAAAATGAAGGAAATCATTGTGATTTAGCATTGGAAGGGTTTGGTAATTAGCATTAATTAAGGAAAACAAAGCAAATAAAATCCAAACAAAACAACAACAACAAAATCCACCCCACACCCCAAAACAAACAAACAAACAAAGAAACCCCACAAAATAAAAAAAAAACAACCAAAACCAAACAAACAAAAAACCCAAACAAAAATAACAACCGTTCCTGTATCTAGTTACTGGTAAAGTTTGAGTTTTTTATATTAATGTCCTTTCCTTCCCCTCAGCAGATGTTTTCAGTGTATGACCCATTCCTTTCTGAGAGCATGAGCACCATTTCTAAGGCATCTGTGGAACTTTGCTAAGAAAATCAAGTCTGTTGAGTAAATTTTAAGAAGTTGCAAACAAAAAAGATTGAAACCTAATGTTCTGTGATAGTGCCAGCACAGAGTTAGGTAATTTTTTAATAATATCACTAATAGCTCTTAAGGTCTTATCCTAAAAACCTTGAAGTCAACAGGAAAACTGTTATTGACTTCCAAAGATTTAGGATCAGCATCTGAGTTTATTGGAGTTTTGTTTTTTTTTAATGTCTAAAGTGTATGTAAGAAGATGCTTGAATAGCAGTGATTGGAATTTCCTACCTTGATCATTCACCAGACAAGGGTGGGATGCTAGGGGTTGGCATTACTGAGTGTTGTATTGATGCTTTCCCACTGACAGGCTGTATGACCTTTTCATGCTGACTTGCCCCTTCAGCCCACAGTTAGTTTATTATGAAAAGTAGGAATATATGAAGAAACCATATTTTTTCCATTCAGAATCAAGCATTTCTCAAATTTAAAATAAAGTATCTTCAAGGTTTCTTGGACAGGGAAGGAGACAGAATGCTTAAAGGCAGCAAAGTCAAGGTTTCTGTGCCTGCAGACAGATCCATAGTGGCTGGTAGCCACTGGTAGACATGGTAGCCAAAAAGAGGGAGAAAGTTTGCATGGGAAGATACCTGCACAAAAAGATTTTTCCTCATAGTAATAATATAATCTTCCAGGTACAATGGAACATAGAATAACTCCATTGAAGAGGATAATGTTACTGCAAGAACAGAGCTGAGTTTGTCCCATAACAAGCAGAGATCTTTCCCCTTGTGGAAACTACCATTCACAGGAAGATGCAGGGAGGAATGAAGAATGATGTTAAGGAAAAAGGAAGTTACAGGAGTGGGAGGCTGCCATGGTGATGACCAACCTTCCACTGCTTTATGTCCTGATGTGTATTAAGTTGCATGTTCTGGGTTTAATTATGGTGCTGGAGTGTAGTGCTAATAAGTCTGTACAGTTCTGTCTTCCCCCTCTCTCTGAGGCAGAGCTAATTAAAATAGGCATTTATTAATATGTGCTTTGAGGTCCCTGAACTTTAGATGATTAAAATATTATAAATAATATATTATAACTTATAGCACATGGATCACTATGAAAGAGTTTAATGTCACTGACTGTAAAATGTGACTAACCTTTAATGCCCTGCATGGTAGAGAACTGAGCAGTTTGAAGTGACCACTTACACCTCTGTGTGTCTGGAAGAGGTCAGTTTAGCTGTCAGTCCCTGGGCTCCCTTCTCAAACCAACCAAGGGGGACACCAGTAGCAGAAACTTTCCATACTCAGTTCTCAGTTTTCCTGATACAAAGACTTTGCCTGTTAGTCAGGTACTTAACAGGCTACTGCTGGGTTTGTATCTACTCTAGGTAGGTTGCAGGTTTTGAGTAAGGCATTTTTATTTTATGGCTTTGTGCTTTTAGTTCCCTAATTATCCTACAACATCTTTGTTCTCTTACATACACAGGAGATAATTAATTAAATATTGAAAACCTTTTTACTAGCTGCACAATGGCTCTTCTAAGTTTCATTTTTGCATCCATTGCTGATTTTTAATGATGGCTATGATCAAACATCTGCACTGTCAGAAAAAATAGACCTCTTGGTCTAGAATACTCATTCAGAATATAAATTCAGTGGGCAGTAAATGTGGCAGTGAATGTTATTTAAGTCTGTTAGTACTTGGTATATGCAAAGGTCAAGACTACCTTAGTGCTAAAGAGGGATGGTCCTGGTCAAATGGGACAGTTTTAAATGATCAGCACAGTGGTACCACCATCACAGGCACTTCAGGGGTGGTGATGCCTTCTCCTCCACACCCGTGCTGAGAGGAGGAGGTTCACCTCCCTGTTAGGAGTGATCTCCTTCAGACAAATTAGTAAGTCAGACAGTCCTCTAACTTTCAGGAAAAGAGTTCAAGATCTACATTTCAAAAT
The DNA here is from genome assembly GCA_013399075.1 of Chloroceryle aenea. Classification (NCBI taxonomy): domain Eukaryota; kingdom Metazoa; phylum Chordata; class Aves; order Coraciiformes; family Cerylidae; genus Chloroceryle; species Chloroceryle aenea. Next base: position 30,623 of record VWZY01010494.1, read on the forward strand.
GACCTCTCTGCTCCAGCCTTCCATCTCTAGCCCCTCCACAGACACAGTAAAAGCTTCCTGTTAGAAAGAACTCAAGTCAAATGCCCTAGCTACAGAGAATTTTGAATCTGTATCTAGATTTCAAGGCTACTGTTAGGTGATGATTTCTTCCTATAATCACCATGGCAGCAATACTTAACTCATTCTGTTAAAAAAAAAGAAGCTTTTTAGACAATTTGTCTTTGAAGCACCATGCCAAAAAAAAATGAAGATAATTTTTGTAATTTATTACATGACAACATAAAATTGGAAGCCTGCAATCAGTGGGAAGTAAAAGTCTTCAGAAAGAAAGCTCCAAGGTGATAAGTTAAAATTGCTGGTTGTCACATCTGTCCTACTGCTTTTTTCCCTAAGTGCTCTGTTCCTTATGTAAAAGCCTGGCTTTATTAGCATCCACTGGAGACCTTCAGACACCATAAGCCCTTGTAGCTCTCAGGTTAATGACTGGTATTAATTAATTACTACCAATATACAAATTTCTAAGGTTGCATACCAGTTGCTATATTCTATCTCAGGTGCAAGTAAAAATCCAGTCTCTAACTTGATTTAATGTCACTGGCTTCAGCACTATTACTGTAAGACAAGACCATTTACAGGTGCCATGAACAGCTGTATTTGTATTTGTCTGGGAAAAGGGTCAGAGTTTATTGCAGCAAAAGAAGCCTTCACACAGGTTTCAGGGGGAAAAAAGGAACTGCTGCTTTGGTCTAGCCTCCTCTCAGAATGCACTCGTTCCAGGTGTTGCAGAAATGTAGGACCAGGAAGATTGATCACTTACATAAACCATAAGGAACAAAGATACAACTTTTCAGACTTCTTCCTGGCTGAGCAGTATCTGCCTTATCTTGTATTTGAAATACAGCCAAACTCTAGATGGCTCTTCCTGAGTCTGTCTCCAGTGGTGTATTCACAGAACCACCCATTCTGGGAAGGTCTAAGACAGCCATGTGTACCAGCTACCTGCAGGTACCCCAGTAGGTTGGTCCAGCCTATTGGACATGAAGGTTTGAAGTTTTTGAAGGTTTGCTAACGAAAACTTCCATGCTTTCTCCTCTGATGTTCCTCATGCTGCTCTCTGCAAATATCCATCAGTATCTACTTCATCACTATACTTCAAAACTATTTTCCTCTGTAGTTCCACTGATGAGTTACCAAGAGTGCATGACAGCATTGACAGCCAGTAGACTGACACCACAACTTCCCACTGGTGAGGGCTGTCTCATTCTGTTTGTTCCACGACAGGTAGATGACTTGTGAAACTTCTTGCCAAAGGATATGATAGATACTAAAAATTTACAAGGCATGACTGAAGCTCATGAAAATAAATCCACTGAGCATTACAAAATATATAAAGCTCACATTCAAAGAAATAAGTTCTTGAGCTAAAGTTGTTAAAGGAGAGAGTTTTAGCAAGAAGTTTTATATGGTTGCCCTGTTCTTACTGTCATAACTGTCCACTTATAGCCATACTTCAGGTTTTTTATATCAAGACACCAGAACAAGAGATTGTCAACAGTCCTAGGAGTTAAACCTCTGTTAAGAGATCTCTTAATGTCAATTCTGTAAAAAGTGTGCTCTCCTCAATTGAACAGACCTTTGTTCTAACTCATTGCATCCATTCTTAGGTTTTGCTTATATGTATCTAAAATGGTAATCAAAATCAGAATATTTAACTCTCTACTACGCTTTTTATTGGTTTTCCTGTAGCACAACTAAATTAGTTACACACACGAAGTATCAAAAACATGGCGCCCGGGGAAAAAAAAAACACTAACCTTAAGCTGTACCCCCACATCACAATGACAACAGAGATGCTCTGGTAAGATAGGAGTTGGAGAAGGTCAGTGACATCTTGAGCCACAGTCTTGTCTTGGAGAGCTGTTATTACAATCAGAAGATGGTGAAGCAGGAGCTAGTGCATCTTTTAGAAATAATTTTGTGATGGTTTACCTGTGGCTTCGCACAGTGTGAGAAGCCAAAACTCACTATGGTTTTTAGGTATTTTGTCTAGTGCATTTTCTATCAGGAGAAATTTAATAGAATAATCTTCTGCCTTTGATATACCAGATGCCATATTGATCTTTCTCTTATAAATGTTGTTATTATAGATTTTGATGCCTTCCTGCTTATAATAAGACGCAGAGATTTGTTGCAGAGCATGCTTCTGTATATGTTTTGCAAATGAGCATAATTTGTAGTGATGGAGGTTACTATTCTTTTTTACTTAGGTTTGAGCTAGAAAAATAGTATTTACAGGAGGAAGAAGTTTTGAACATTTGAACCCCAGAAAAGGTTCTTCTTTAATAGTTAATTTCTCTTTCATCTGCATTCTTTTATGTGGGACTACAAAAGTAATCTGTCTGTCTGAATACCAGAACGGCTACAGGGGCTAATTATACCTGTCTATGGTCTCTTAAGGAGAAATGCAAGTCCTCATTTACTGAATACTACTGTTCCCTTTATTGTATTTTTTTGTTGTTGCTTATACAAATATATTATTTTACCAATTTCCCAGACTGCCACCTTCTCCCACCTCTGTAAGCAGTATTTCCCAAGCCGGAGATGAAAACTTCCTTGGGTGGATTGACAGATGGCAGCAGTAATACCATTTTATACACAAATCTGCAGATTATTTAAGCACATATTCTTCTGTTGAAGCTGACAGGAGTTTGGTACTTGGTAGTTTTTAGCCTAGATGCACTGGAGTGCTGGCAAAAATTGAAGCAGTATAGCTCTTCACCAGCTTCATCACAAGGGTCAGCTCTCATCATCACATTCCCCTGCTGTGCAACCACAATTTGTGCTGGTTTACCTCTCATGCACAGACAGTCCAAACTACTGCAAACATCTCACTGAAAACTACTAGTTGTTCTTGCTGTCTCTGTCTATGCATAACTGTAAACCTACAGCTCTGTCCTCTCATCTGACTGACTGTAGAAAATGTACAGAGCTCCAAGGTTGTGTTGTGTCCCACCAAAAACTTCTCTGCTGTTCCTTGGCGTCCAGCTCAACTGTGTTTGCTGTCACTGGGCAGCCTCTGCTCTGGAGCATAGCCCACACTGAAACAAGCATTCTTAGCATGCTCTGGTCACCATTTGCTGTCTTTAAATTAATTTACAGCCAGTTCACTTGAATTAAAATTAGATGACAAGCTCTAATCTAGATTTACTGAGAGACGTTTTACACAGATGGCATGTGCACTTTGTAAATGCATGATGCTGATTAATCCAAGCCATTTTAATTAACTTAAATACTAAGTCCAACCAAAGTATTTTCGTTACTGCTGGTTTTTATTAACAACATTGCAGAAGTGACACATGTAGCAGCCAAACACTGCACTGCTCAATGATTGCTGTATGGAATGTATAGAGATTTTACTCCTTTATTTTCTGTTTCACTTTTAGCATTTTCACCAACAGCTATCTTTGGGAACCTTCTGTTCTGTTATCTGTTCATTTTATTCCCATTATTGAACATGATGTCCCCAAAGCTGCCCAAATCTGAGGTTTTTCACCCAAAGCACCTTTGACCCTGTGGAGTGGGGAAAACATCAAATGATATTCAGGAGAACCAGTTCATTACCTTTGTTCTAGCTACAGCACTTTGAAAGGGTTGTCTCCAGAGTGGGTGCAAGGGTGATGTCCTTTGCCTTCTCTTCACCTCCTTCCGTGCAGCTGCCTTAGAGGCAGGCAGTGGATGATGTGCGTGAGCAGGCTGTGAAAGCCATGCACTAACATGCTGCTTTTGCTAGGGCACGTGCCTTGGAGGGCATTTCCCAGCTGTACCAGCAACCGGTTCTCAGGCTCACCCCTCTACAGCAGACATGTTTAGTTTTGAGAATGTTTAAGCTTTGATGCTGCCCTTGCCAGACACTGTATCCATAGTCTGTGTGGCCTCAGACTAGTTTGGCATGTCTGTTCTTCTTTTGCAGTTAGCTGCAAGAATAGTCAATGAATTATCTGAAGTGTTCGAATACTGTACTTCAATAGTTTAAACTTTCAGTTTAAACTGAATGTATTTGTTCTATGAGAGGGCTGGGTAACACAAGGGCATCTATGGACAGGATGATAGCGTAGTCTTTTATGTTCTCAAGAACTAGAATGGGCATACTTGTGCTCCCTTGGAGTCAGAGGACTTTGCATGAAAATTTAACTGAATTAAAGAGTAATCAAAGACATGGAGAATACAGCCGGATGATTCTCTGGTAGCTGGCTTCGTCTGCCTACATCCTTCACTACCAAGCAAATAAAATAAAACATGAGGTCTGGTCTGGGTAGACAGGTACCAGACATGTCCAGTGCAAGCAGTTGCTCGCTGACTTTACCCTTTCACCAACAAGGTACAGTGGGACCTGTGCAAAATCAATTACTGTAGTAAACTCTAGTGTAGATGCTTCAGGAAATGGCTATGCCCAAGTGTATGACAGTACAGTCACAGTTACAGCCTACCATGCCTAAGGAGTAACACAGCTAGAACTAACATGTGCCCTGTGGGTAGGATTCTAGGTGCAATATGTGTATAGTCTAATAATTTAGTATCATTTTGTACATTCCACAGTTTGCTGTGTTCCCACACAGTTCAGAGTAGCTGGCACCAAGAGTAAAGCAGAGGGACATGAGCCAGCAGTGTTAGAAGCTGTTGCACTGAAGTCAGTAGAAGGTACCTACATTGGTTTGCCGTGGGGTTGATGGCAAGTCATTGTGTAGGCAGAAATTACCAGCAGCAATGTTGTTCTTAAGTGTATTGATTGGTACATGGGTAGACACATTCTGAGGTGTAGCTGTACTACTGCAGTGGAAGAAGAGACTGGGAACACATACACAGCAGACCTCTGCCTTGGTGGGACATTTCCAGCTGATGCATGTTTCACAGTCCTCATCACACTTTCCAGACTGGTGAATGAAGCAGAGTTTAGAGAACTGTTAAGCCTTTTTTTAAAAAATCTTGTCTTTTTCTCTTATTTGTGAATTTCTGCAAGAAAATCGACTACACTCCCAAGTTCAGGAAGGGATCCAGCTATCAAAGTTCAATGGTGTAGCAGTAACTAAGTACTTTTATTCTGTTTGAAGTTCGAGTAATTTAGCAAGAAGGGAATGTATTGCAAAGAGCTGTTCAATCCCACACATACATTAGACAGCAAATGGACTGTACATTATTATTATATCATTTCAAATTTATGTCAGTTGTGCTGTGGGAACAATTTTTTCATATGGAGTATTTAATTCTGGAAGCAATAGCCAGTGCTTAGTGCTGGCAGGAAGTAGCAGTGGACAAAACCACCTACGGACCAGCAAATTTAGAACATCTCTAAATCCATCATCGGCTCCATAATTCACCATGTTTCAATTACATACCACAAACACCAACAGGAGCTTAACAGCGACTGAATATGGAAATCAGTTTCTGGGGAGATGAAGTTTACAGGCTTTATTTGCACTTTGGATCCGGAGGCTGGCTGGGAGGAGCTATGTGGGAGTTGCTGCACGTGGCTGACGGCACCCAGGAGGCTCATTTTTGATGTCAGCATGGCACACCGGGCACACTGTGTCCAATCCTGTGTTCTGGTGCCCTCTGGACACCAGCTCAAAAGCTGCAGAGGATTCTCACGTACATCAGCAGATGCCTATTCAGTCCCAGCTTTAAAACCTTACTTTCATTGTTGATTCTGCCCCACACTCTCTGTATAACTATAGATAAACTGGTGAGCAGCAGTACTCCCAGACATAGTGTCTATAATAGCTGCTCAGTTCTCAAGAAAGCAATAATCAGTGGCCTATCTCCAGCCCATGCAGACATTTGTCTGAGGGTCTCTGTGTCAGTGAAGAGTACCACTAGATGAGACTTTTCTATCAGTTCACAGGTGTAGCTGCATACCCTTCCCTCAGTGCTGTTTTATTTAATTGATTACATCAGTTTTAATAACTAAGTCTGCTTTGTAACTTGGTATCCAGAAAGTGGTGGAAAGACAGCGTTAAGTATGCAGAAGCAGGACGTCGATGCTGTTAAACAAGCACATTTCTGTGGGTGAAGGACAGCTCAAGACACAGCGCAGTAAGAAGTGGGGAAAAAAATTACAGCTTGTCATAATGACAATGACAGTCTCCTCATGTGTCCTCACCCCGCAGAACAGGGAGGCAAAGGAGCCTGAACTGTGCAAGCCGCAGCATCCCTGTCAGCGGCTGCACACAAGCAGTGCCTTCCCAGTGAGAAGAACACAGCCATGCAGGGCAAGCCCATGGAAGGACAGCACTGCCTGATGAGACAGAGCTTGTGTCAACAGCCTTTCTCCCACACTGATGCCAATCTTGGGGTGAAAGTGGCAGTTTTGTGGGATTTCTTCTGTGGTGAGGGGAAGTGCTGGGCCTCTTTTCCTTGATTTAGGAAAGAGATGCTTTTTGTCTAGGAATTAGCTCCTGGCTCAGCTTTGGGCTTGCCTGTGGAGATTGGTTTTCTCTGCCCTACCGAAGGTGCTGGATAATGAACTGCAGCCCCCTCACAGCATAAGCCAGCCTTGCCTAATGCTTGCACAGGAACAGATTTGCTAAATACTGATGCTGGAGAATCACTAGCACAAACATTTTCACCTGGGCTCCTGAAATAGCAGTGATCCTGACTGATTCATGCATTTTATTCATGTTTACTGTACAGCTGGAAAACAAGCAACTGAGCTGGAGACTTTCACACTTTCTTTGGAGGTTGGTGCAGAATTTGGACAGATTCTTCAGAAACACAGTGGTCAGGGTGATCGAATTCATCGAGCTTAACAACACAAGATATCATGGGGATATGATGCAAACTTTCTCAGTTCAGTAATAAGGGCTGTCAGCAGAAGCCTCAAAATAAACATACAATTTGTTGAGACTGTGGGCTTTTTTTGGGCCTCTTTCCAGAACTGAAGATATACAATGGAAATAGTCAGGCAACCTCCAAAACTTTGCAAAAGTCACAATGTATGAATTGATTGTAAGAAATGTGAAGGTGGACTTAATAGAAGACAAATTAAAATGTTTGGCAAAATTATAGTGGAAAGAAGAAATAAAAAAATCTTTCCCAGAAGGGAATACATTTAAATCAACATGAAGCAAGCAGTAGCCTTTAGTATTTTGTCTAGCGGTGCAACATCAGCTCCACGGAGTGTGAAGCAGGACAACCCACCCATGGCAACTCCAGGCCATCTCCATACCACAGTTTGTATGATCAAGTAGGAATAAGACTCGGTATCTCCCAAGTTACCATTGTACTGCAACTCTAGAGTAACCTCAGTGTTCAAGAAGAGACATCAAGTATGAAGCAGGAAGGGAAGCTCCTTAAAGTAAAGGCCAGATGAGACACTTACCCTAAAGCTGCAAGAGCAATTGAAATAATTGCTAGCTCCTTAACCTTTCAAGAAAAGAATTAGCTGAACTGTAAAAAATGAAGGATTAAAAAGTGAGGTGGGGGAAACAGAGAGAAAACTAGGAAGAGAAAGATGCTTTTAATTTACAACCTGCTCTCTTCATCAAAATTACTTCAGGGTAATCAGGCAGATGCGGATGTTTCCTGGAAGGTAATGCTTGAGTGGTGAAGGTAGAATGCAATGGTTGGATTAAACATGCTTGCAAATTTGACAGGTTACATTATCTTTTATTGACATCTGAACAGAACTGCCAGACTCTGGAGGCTTTATTTTTTGCATCAGCCTCTTTTTTTTTATGACATCTGCCATCTTTAGAAACTAAACAAACTTTTTATTACTGAGTTTTAACAGATTATCTCAAGCAGCCTTGACTGCTTCTTGGTAAATTGTGTGATATGTGATGTGCTTTTGACTTTAACCTGCATTTTTTCTTTCTTTCTTTTTTTTCCCTATAAAATCATTCAAAATAATTTATGAAATTCACTCTGCGCTATAATCTAACTTTGATCTGGGGAGACAATAGTGAGGCAAAATAGAAAAAGATGGATTATAGTTCCTACATTAATAGACTTACAACAAAAAAAATCCCTTACACTTTATGAAATGAGAAAGATAAGAACATGAATTAATAATGCTTTAACAGCAGTGGCACAAAATCTTTGAATGGTAATGCTCCAAAAGTACTCATATTGATTTAAAATCTGTATTTAAGACAGTTAGGTCTAGAAGTCCCCCTTCAGCCACATCAGATAAAGATTTTCAGTTTACAGGATTATTTTAAATCACAGTCTTTAATTCAGAAAATATCATATGGGCTTTCCATGTTCAAAAGTATATTTCTTCTTTTTGCTCTCTCAGATTATTCTAGTTAAAGTTTAACAGTTACCATTGATAAATTCTTGTGTGTGACCATGGCAAAGCAAGACTGCCACATGTCCCTCAGTGTCCTTGTCCCAAATTGCATGGTTATAAGGCTTTGGAATCTGCAAGGAAGGAAATCCCACAGTGAATACAGATTAGAACAAGATTTAACTCATGGTGAACTTAAGGTCACTGAGGGCCAAATTCTGCCTGAGGTGATGTGTACCTATTGAGTACAACAAGGGGGTTTGTTCATGCAAGGGCAGAGTTTGTCAAAAGTGTTTTACTAATAATAAACAGAGATTGATGTTCTTAAAAATAAAGTTAGACAATTCTTCCCTTTATATAGAAGTAGCAGCAACAAGAGAATTGATAATTGCTTTCTTGCATTCCAAAACAATTCTTCGGGACTTTTCGGGAAGTGTGCACCGTTCATTCAAAGGGAAGTGATTAGAGCCTGCAGCTACATTAATGTGCTAGTATGTAATTAGTACAGTGTCACCTTAAACACCAAATTAATTCACAGTGGTTAGGTAAATTGTAACACATTCTCACTCTATTTTTCTATAAAATTACTGAAATTTTTAACATGCCCAAGCAAGACTGTCCTCTCCAAAGAATAAGGTGAACTGGTGTGGAACAGATGTGAAATTTAATTAGGAGAACAAAAGGGTATTTGTCACAAATTCAGAAATCATAACAAAGAATGCAGGCTGGGAAAGAAAATTGATTCCAACAGTGGCAAGAAATGTCTCCCTTAACTAATAATAGTAATGGGCAGAGAAAGCAGTATCCAGATCCAAATGAAAGTGCTACTTTATATTTAATGTCTTGAAGATGAGGAAAAATCACCCTGGCTCGAGTTCAAATTCACATTCTAGGGCTTCAGAATCCCTGTGATGTGTTTCTGGAAGTGGAAGACAGCCCTCTTCCTATATTGGGTCCATCCACACCACCAAATTTTAAGGGTGGGTTTGGTGGTGGAAGTCAAAATTCCTCTCAGACCTCCAGTTGAAGAGGTTTGATTTGATGGCTGAATATGGAATGGCAGCTCTTAATCCCGGGGCAGGATCCCTTGGACACCTCTGTAGTCATATGAGCACATTATATCGGTTTTTGCTCCTTACACAAACCATAGAAGTAATGACTGTCTGGCTAATGAGATCACTACTGATTGGTCTCAAACAGCTCACTGTGAGGATTGCTCTGACCAGCTCAGCCAAGAGGCCAGAATTCAGTGATAATTCACTGCAACTTGCTGTACCAGCTTCCCACTCACATCAGGGGAGAGAGAAGTGAAACACCACACAAGAGGTGATTTGCAGATCTCCTCCTCACCCTCCATTCCATCAGTATTCATCGTGACTCAAAGTTTATAGCCATGGAGTGAAAGATGATTGTACTGTCAGACTAAGGAAATTAATCGTGAGGAATGAGCAGATTTCCCATTTGTCCATAAATCGACTTACCCCTGTTGGTAGTACAAAACAGGTGGAAGGATGTGTTGTGTAGTGCAGGCTGCAGGGCTAATGCATCCTGCTTCCTATAGGAGACATCGCACAGAGCACAAGAGACCATTCCAGAAAGGCTTGTCAACTTGGAGTAACTCCTCTTAGAAGTGCCTTCAGTGAGCAAAACTGAGGAGATAGAAAAGAAGGAAATATAGGCTAATTAAGCAGGATCTTCTCTAACAAATGGTTTTCACGCTTTTTCCATAGGGCATTACCAAATTTTAAGGATGCAATTTCAGCTCTAACCTTGAATTTCCTTGCTGTAATAGGGATAGAGTAAATCTTTTAGCTTTATCTGAACATAATTTTTCTGCAAAAAGCAGGTTAATTCCGGGTCCCCAGTTTCTAGTACTCCATGTTTTCATTTCCTTTTAGTGCCCATATAGGTACAGTTTAGGGAATTGGTAAGACAGATGGAGTTGGCATGATTTTTTTTTTTCACACTGGATATAAAAATGGTTGTGGGTTGTTGGGTTTTTTTTTGCTATGCAGCTCAGTTAAGAAAGGCAGGTGGCTGGAAATAACTAATTTCTAAATAAACTATATAATTCTTGGCAAAAATCTCAGAAAACATATACAACAAATAGCTGAGGGTTCTTCAAGTTGCAGAATAATGGATGAAAATTCTTGTTGCACTCATCACTAGACAACCTTAATGTTGTTGTTCAAAAAATTGACAGCATTCCTTTTGATACACTCATATGGAAAGATCTTTTAATTCACAGCTTTGTACTTTGTGTAATCTAAGCTGTGACTTCTTGAACTATACTTTGTTCTGTGCAAGGTAAGTATGGAAATGAACAAAGCTGATAGGTATTTTATTTGAAGTAGATAGGAAAGTTTTTAAAAAAAGTCTTTTAAACACATGTTTGTCATTTCGGAGCAAACATCTTACGTAATTTACTAAATTGTATTAATGTGAGTACTTATCTTCAGAGTGCCTGAACAGGCATTCAGTGGGTCATCTTCATAAAAATAGCAGCTAATTACACTTCATTTCCTCTCCCACTTCTTCGAGTTTGTTTGGAGAGGCAAAATCACCAAATGAAGTAGCAACAGCATAAAAGTGATATGTAGAGAGTCAGGGACAAAAAAGCAATAAATCTGCCAAAGATATTTTGAACAGAGATAGCAATAATCTTCTCTTGTATACCTGGCTCCAAATTGCTGATCTTTATTGTAATGCACAGCAATGTAGTGTACTGGATTGACATTTACTGAAAAAAAAAAAAAAAAGTCCTTTCAAGCTCTGCCTCTCAAAGCATTTCAGTTGGGAATGAATTGTAAGTCCACAAGGAAAAGAACACATACAAATAAATACTGTGCTCATAAGAAATTCAACAGCTCTGAATATTTTCATTAGCATTAATTTATGACTTCAGTTGAGCAAGCAGTAAAAAACCACCCTATCCTGTGAATATCTGCTTGGATTCATAACTGAATTTCAATTTAACTCTTTGAATCATTTCTAGGAGTTGTTTTCTGTGGATATTTGGCCCGGAGCTGTATCAGCAGAAACTGTTCTCAACAGTGCCCATTTTAAATTCAAAAGTTTGAATGTTTACTAAAAGTCATTTCTTGAGCTGTGTATCCACAGTGTCAGTTAGTTAATTAGGCAACTAACCTCATCAGGAATAAGTTTTACATGGCTTACATAATTAAGAAATGCAGTATGATTTGCAAATGTCCACAACTCCTTAGCAGTGATCTGCAGACCTGGAATTAATTATGAAGGCATTCATAAATAATTCTGCATAACAAATTAGGAAATGTTGTGATCCGTGTAAGGGCAATTTGCAAACAAGAAACAAAAGGCAGAATTTGTTTATACATGATTAGTTGCTAATTATTTGCTTAGCTTTATCTGTCGTTGAAAGAATAGGTGCTGGCAAAGTTGCCAAAGAAATGTTTTCAGTCTTCAAGCTGTGGAGTGTGCTGGAAAGGCAGTAGGGCTAATTCAGACTGCTGTGATCTGGCATGGTTAAAAGCTGAATGTCAGCTTTTAACTCTGGGTCTGAACTTGACCTTTCTGCCCCAGGTTGGCAGCTACTTGGGTCGTTTTTCCATTTGCAGTGTTGACAGTAGCAATAGCACACAGTGTTATCTTCGTGCTGTCCACAAGCACCTCATTTCCATTCTTCTCCACTTCTCTTCCACAGATTGACGCATAGGTTGAATTGAAAAGTGCAGGAAAAGAGCTCTGCCTGCGAAAGGAGCCTGCACTCCTGAGGGCTTGCTTTAAACTATTGTGAGACCTCCGGCTACAACACAGGACATGGGAGCTTTTCTGAACCCTCGTGTCTTGTGTTGCAGCCAGAGGGGCACATCTTTTCAACCGAGTTTGAGACACATAGAAGAAACCAACATGAAAGAGGTGTAAAGAGAGAGAGACGGGTACAGGCGTGGGACTTCACTGAACATCTGAGAGGAGCAGACTCAGAAATGTGATCCTTGGCATTAGCCTTTGAAGCTTTTTCCTAGATCCAGAGGAGATGTCAAATTTCTGCCTGTTGAATGCAGATTGAAAGATCTGAATCAGGTAGTAAAAGTTACTGTGCTTGCAATGCCACCAGCATTGATCTTTTGTTTCTTCCTGCAGATATGACTAGAATTCACTGAATTATACACTAAGCAGTTTGCAAGTATCTCATAATCTGCCCTTTTGAAATTCAGCAGTTTTGTTTCTGTACTTCAGCAGTTGAAGGTGTGAGCTTTCAGTAGAAATAGAATTAAGTAGCTCTGCATGTTTTGAGAAGAGAACATGGTTGTAATTAAATTTTTTTGTTTCTCAAATTTTTCACTTCAGCTGACTTTAAGGCACCCCTCAGCTTGAGTGTGAGCTGCAACATGATCTCTTTGTTTTGTCTTAATTTTGCCACTTGTTTAAAACATTGCATGCCAGTATGTCCCATCTAATAAAGAATTAAAGTACTCTCAACTGAAATCTTCCTTTTTAATACTGCATAAGACTGGGTATACCGGGATATAATGTTTTAAATATCTGCATCCAAAAAATAGGTACACCACTAAAATACCCAGGAAGGGTCTGGATTTGTATTTTGAGTTGGTAAAATAACATGGATGATGAAAACTGTTCTCATTCTGATCCTTCCATTTTGACATATTTTAGGAAGCTATAAAGACATGTCTCCTTGTGTGGCAATAAACATGACTAAATTTTGGGGTAAGATCTGAATAATTTAGAATACATTTCCAGCTTGTCTATGATTGTTCAGACTTTGCTCCATTCTGTGTTCATTGATTTCACAAAAAAAAAGCTCTGCTCAAGAGATGAAAAATAGCAAAAACTGGTCCTTGGATCATCATAGGACAGATTTTTTGAAGATTCTTGTACCTGATAGATAATGTGGGTTTGTAGTCCATTTTAGACTGCTGTTTCTCATGGGAAAAACACAAAGGTAGTTATAAGAAAAGTAAATAAATAGTCTCACCTTCATGTCTCTGATCAGTGTCAGTGTTTCTTTCACACTTTGTGTAGCTATCATTTAAGTGAGAGAGTGCTTTCATTCAGAAAGTGGACTTCTGAGTCAGTACTCATAGCTTAGTTTTCAATGCCATTTACACTATTCAGTTTGTCCTCCTGATCTTTGGTGCAACTCAGTGGAAAGAATTAGCAAAATAACCCATGGGAGACTGATGCTCCACTGCCATCCATGGCACCCTTAGTTTCCATGGGTTGAAAAGCCCAGTTGTTGCATCTCTGTGCGTGGGTCTCCGCCTCCAGCAGAGATCCCTTCCAACCCAGAGCATTCTGTGATTCTGTGATCTCATTCAGTTCCAGGAACACACAACTTGATAATTTAAAAATTTCTTGCTAGAGAAGTGCCATCTCTCAGTATTCTCAAATAACATTTTCTGAAGGAAAAGGGAGTAGAAACAGTTCCCCAGTCCCAGTGGCAGACATTGGAGGAAACACTTCAAGAGCAAACAGGGACACATGCACTTGGGTAAAAGAGCAGAGGTCTGGGTATAAATCTTTGCAGTTGCACCTCTTTACTCCAGCCTACGGATTTTACCTAATGATTTTCCCCTTTCTAAAGTATCCCTTATGGACTAGCAAAAATTCCAAGAGCTTTCTAAAATACACAAACTGGATGATGTACTTTGGGGTTTTTTTGTGTGATCCTTTTTCAAATTCTTTGCTTTCTATTGCATATATTAAGTTTTGCACTAGAAATACAAAGCACATTTTTGACAGAAAAGTACGTCTGTAGTGTGGGAAAGGGATTTTTTTTTATTTTTTCAGGAATCTACCAACTAGATTGTACCAGTTGAGAAGACTTTTGCAGACTGTAGCCAAACCCCTAGTTTAAAGAAAAAACAGCAGTTAATTATAGTTTGGGTTTTTTTTTGCCAGGAAGTATTGTTATTATAAGCTGTAATTAGTGGTTTTAACTCAGCAACATTTCATTTCTCTTAAAGGAGAAAATGCTTCCTAGCTGAGCATCTTTGTTAGAGCTTGTCAGTGTCTGCATTCATAAAAGGAAAATAGCTGTGATTGAAAACGGGAAGTTTCTTGATAGTTTAGATGCACACCCCACCAATCAAGAAAGCTAAGGCCTCCTGATGATATTAAAATAACAGAAAATGGAATTTTGTCAAACATTCAGGTGTCTTTCAGAGAAGCTCTTTGCTCAAGTTTATTTTTTTGGGGATGGCTGAATACCTAATTATAGTAGCTGTGCTAAATATCACTGCTGGTGCTTAAGATATATTTAGATTCAGCTCCCTCTGTCTCAGAAAATACAGCAATTAAAATGCAGCACTGTAACATAACGTAACTGATAATAGGTGTAGGGCTGAGGAAGGTTTGAGATGTTGCCAAATCCGCTATGGAAACCATAGATGAAGCATGAAAATGGTGGGAGCTTTTTCTTCCTGTACTAGTTGGAGCCCTTACTCCACTTCTTCAGTGCCACATGCAGCAATACAGGGATTTCCAAGGGAATCTGAAGGAGTTAGGTGCCTTTGATAGTAATAATCATTACAGCATTACTGTCTGTAATTTATCTGTTTCACAAAATTTGCTTCAAATCACATTCCAAAACTTAATCCTGAATAGATTTAAAGTATTCCTTTAAAAGGCTCTTTTCTCCCTTCTCTCCTTTCACATGAGGTGTACATATCCTTTGGGTCCTGGATAGGAGCATGTGATTCTCACCTCAGCTGGCTTCTTGCAGAGATTGGCATAAGCTGACATGATCATTGCAGCTATCCCCACAGGGGCTCCAATTTCATCTTGAGTTCCCAGATAGTGATAGAGAAGGAGAATGAGCGTGGGACACAAAATCTTTCCAAACACACAGAAACCTTTTGTGATTGCAGTTGTTCTCTGCTTCCATGTTCTCCTCCTCCACCTTCTTTGAGCACCCTCAGCCCCCTCTGATTTTGTTGAGTCCCATTACGGCTCAGACCCTTAGACAGTCCCAGCAGCATGTAGCAGCATGAAAGCCCTAATGCATAAATCCTGGATGTATTTGCAACACTCTCGTGCCATGAGCAGGAAATCGGGCACAGTATATCTTGAAGGACAGAGTGGGAAGGCATTTTCTGCTTGGCACATACTGTTTGACTTTGCTGTAGGAAAACTGCTTTGCAGCATGTATGGAGAAAGCCTACACTCTTACAGGCTCTGAACTTTCCAGGAATTTTGTTAACTGTGTAAAAGACATGCAATAAAGAAGTATCCTTGTCCTCATTTAAGCTCTATTTATACTTTGAAATTCCCACACAGTTCATTGAAAGACTTTCTCCATCCCTCTTCAAAACATGAACTTACTGATTGTCAGAGCTCCATACTGACAGGATGAGGAACTGACTTAGCCTGTTTAGCCATAAAACGGTGGCACTATATGAGTTACTTTAGGCAGTGAGTTGCTTGGAAAGCAAAAGCCTGTTCATATTTGCAGGCTGATCCAGTCTGTGATAACTATGCAGAGCATGCAAACAAAAGTGGCAGTTCACTCAAGCCACAGAAAAAAAGAGACTTACCTGTCATTTACAGTGCCATTCTTTAAAGCTCCCATCTTCCAGTATGATTTTTTTAATTAAATTATTGCATGTATTTGTTTCAGTATTACATGTCTTTGTTTCACTGAGAATTTAATTGACAAAAAACTCATTTTTGACTGGAAAAGGTGGTTTTGCTGGAAGCATAATAATCCATGCACCATTAGCCTTGGGTTTAGTCAAAAAGGAACAGTAGAAGTGTTGTCTTCTAGCTCAGGTGGGCTTCCTGAGTGGTTCACAGGTGGTGGTTGTTCACTTTACTGACTAAAATAAATCTTATTTCTCTCAGCTGCAAGAACAATGCAGTCAATGGAGATTGAGCTGGCTTTCAGGCTGTGTCACATATACTCAGCACAGATCAATTTAGTACTTTAATGAAGAATGTTTATCAGTAGTCATGATGCAGGAGCAACATCCATTAAGAGCCTGGGGTGAACTTCCAGTAGTCTGGAAAGAGAGTGTCCCTATAAATAAAGCCAAGCCAAAGTGGCACTGAGAGCACGAGGGTCCTGGTAGCACTCCTAGAAAGGGGCCAGACTGAGCAAGGCAGGCCAGTCAGGGGACATCCCTCTTCACTGCAGTGAAGGAAGGGAGCAAGGCAAGATCTGGCAGAGCAATCCCTTAACTGTGACACAGGGTCAACTCAAAAATCCAGTAGGAGTGATGTGGTGAGTCAAATCAGTGCCTGTGGCAGCAGGAAAGTGGGGAGAAGATTTCTTACCTCTTCACGAACTTGCCTGCAAAGCTAGCTAGCTGTGGGAGGACATTTTTCAAGATCATCTACCTTTTTTAAAGGCTGAGTGGCTGTCATGGCAGTACAAGTCCTTTTTCCTGAATGCTCCTGTGTCCTGATGCTGGCTGACATGCTGAAACTTCAGCAGTGTTGTTGGTGTTCATGTATGAGGTACCAAGGCATACCACAGTTGCTGGGTGCCCTCATCTCAACCAGACTCCTGTCTGGCCCCACTGCACTTCTGATGCTTTTCTGCCCTGTTTCTGCTCTCCAAAGATGAGGCAGAGCTAGCAGCAGCAGAGAGATCAGTGGGATTTCCTATGTGATGCCACTGGTACATCTTTTCCTCACCATCACCTTGTCAGAGGGGAGCTGTAGCTCATGCGGTGCAGCTGGAGGAGAAGGCAAGCATGCTGGGATTAGAGCATCCACAGCATGGGAGTGGGCAAAGGCCCTCAGCACAGGTCATACAGCTCTAAGGGGGCTTGGAGGGAGGGAGGAAGAGGAATGTACCCAGACCCACAGCCTCCAGGACTGCGCTGTCTCCTCCTCCAAGAGGTCCAGTCCTGTACTTGTACCAAGCTACTGTTTCAGTATCAATTTTATGGTTGGTTGGAATGCCATCGGTCCTCAGTATTTGACACAGAAATGCAAAATCATTAATTCTGCTTTAATTAGGGAAGGAGACTGGGACTGTTTCAAATTCTGAAGCCAAGACACACAAAAAAAAAAAAAAAAAGTGTTTGGAATGGAGAATGGTGCAGTAAAGGAGACAAAAACAGTACATGAGTGGGTGTGTGCAGATGTATTTTCCAGATCACGGACTGAGGAGAGAAGAGGTGCAAACATTTGGGAGGTGATGCTATAGATGCCTGTTACCCTTGGATTCATCCAGAGCAACCCCATCAGCTTCTGCTGAGCCACCTGGCTTCCCATTGCAGTAATGGGTGATGAAACTTTGCTCCCAGTCTTTGCTGCATGAGCCATTTCATTTTTTTCAGCTTGCAAACCTGCAAGCTGAACTTGAATGTCATTCACAAAAGTTGTCTCCTTTACCTCTCCCTCCTGCATGAGCCTATCACACCAGGTTACTCAGGCACTGCTACCGTTCAGCATCCTCTGTTTGAACTTGGTAACAAACACCACAAAAGGCAAATATTTTTCCTTCTGCTCTGATAACAGGGGAAAATCAGGAGTAGAAAAAGCACTGTAGATGAAAACCACATAACTACAGGTGGAATGCATCCACTGGGTGATGAACAAACAATACCCAGAACAGACAAAAAAGTTTCAAGATTGTTGCAGGGCAGGCTTCCCTGCTCCACACATGGTGTGCAGTTGCAACCATGGCTATCCTGAAGAAACATCAAATCCAGGTGGCAGAAGGTTCCAAACTTTCCACGGTGTCAGCCTCCCCAGAATGACTCCATTGTACATACTTGGGCAGCGCCAGGCAAGGAGCCACAGGGTTTCTTCCTATGGCAGCACTCCAGCTGCATGCCTGCTGGAATTGAGCTGACTGCAGCATGCTGACCTGCAAAGTAGCAGATTTCAAGTGGTAGCAATGTCCTCGTCACTTGCTCCTCACTGATAGAAACCCCTGTGTGCCAGGGAGAGCCACTTAGCCACTCTACAGCCTGCATCCCTCTTCCTCTGCTGGTGCAGGGTAGGTCAGAGGAAAGGAACAAGGAGAAAGGGCTTTTCACCACCATCAGGTTATCAACACCCAAAACACCACTCCCAAAGGGCTGCGTTTCTGTGAAGGTGCCTCTGCTGTCTCTGAGGAGTGGGAATTATCCAGAGGCTGGGGAAATCGGGTTGACCTTCAAAGAATCACAGAATCACA
>VWZY01010495.1:18654-39586 GCA_013399075.1 Chloroceryle aenea
AGCGGCCGTGATGATGTGCTCCGCTTGTCTCCACAGACCCCGGGGGCCCCGGTGGCGCCGCGGCGACAGAGCAAGGAGAGCAGTCTGACGGTGAGTCCCTCGGGGCGGCTGTTCCGAGGTGAACGTCGTGCTGGGCTCTGTGGGGCACCCGGGCAGTGGGGCTGGCAGCGGCCGTAGGGCAAAGCCTCCCTCCATTCCGAGTAATTTTGATGTAAGCGAGGGCCCCAGGAAGGCTTTGGGATCTCCATCCTGAGCAGAATTCCATTATAATTTTTCCTTCGATTCTGCTGTTCTGAGATGAGCAGGAGGTAAGGACAGACCAAGGAAGGGAAACGTGAGCTCCAGAGATGCTAGCAGTGAATCAGGTGCATGAAAGAACTTGCTCATCTGGCATGCATTCCCCACCCCAGTAGCATCTGTATTTGGAGAAGCACTGACAGGTTAGAGAAGTACGAACTGAGGATATGTGCCATTTCACTAACAGGCAGAATTTTATTTTTTTTTCCTCAAAGATTTGTCAGAATGTATTTTTCTGTGCCAGACTGTCCCAAGTGAAGATTTCTGATGGACAGTATAGGCAAATGTTTTAGATTTCAGTACGAAATTAGTATTTGCTTTTAGTATTAGTAATTAAATATAGCTGACTTATTTAAGATGTTCAAAGTACCATTTTTACAGACATTAATATCTTTTTTATGCCTGTTGACCTCATCTGGAATGGACTTCTCAGTGCAGGACAGGTGTTTAAAAACAGAAAGGAAATCTAAATAGATTAATGAAAGTGTCTGGGAATAGAAAGGTTTATTTAAAAGGAAATAATGCAGAAGGTAAATGAGCAGATAAATGAATTGCAGTGTTAAAGGATAGTCAAACAACCTTATAGCTATAGGTATTAGCAGGATATAAAATCCATGAGAACAAAAGGAATGGTTTAATGTTTGACATCACTGTTAACTGTTGCTATGCAGAGGAGGTTGTTGTCTACATTATCATGTACAGCCTGTTGATGTACCTGTCATTTGGCATGATACCCAGGGATTCTGATTAAGGGACAAGGGTTTGAAAGGAACACATAAGCGTCTGACTGCAGTGCATATCAGTCATTGCCATGTTAGGTACAGTTTTCTGGGGAAAAAAAATCTTCAACAGATAACTAACCCATCTTGGTTATTCAAAATTGTTATGAATAAAAAATCTGTTGTTACTGTTAATTAGTGTATTGAGAGAGTGCTATATCATGAAGTAAGTATAAATCTGTTGGTTTGGGCAGATTTGCAAGTGTCTTGGGAAATCATTGCACAGTCTCCAGGGCCATGGTGCCTGGGGCTGGAAACATTTCTGAGCCACCTAATGCAGCCTCCTGCCCACCTGTCTTAGAGGGGCAGGAGCAAACCATGGGCTGAACATTGTGTCCATAGGGACTAGACGTGATCCTGGGGTGGGTTGCACTGGGTATCAGGGCACAGCCCAAGAGTGACAGCACCTGTGTTTCTGAAATGCTCACTGCTTACAGTGGTGTGAACTCAGGCTGTTCACTGAGGGTGGTTTTCATTGTCTCATTTGCTGTCCCATAAGCCATCTGGTAGCATCTGCAAAGCAAGAAAACATCATATGTTATGTCAGGGTCACTGGGTGTGCATTTCTCCAGCAGAAGTCTGAAGCTTTCAAGTATGATGCATCAGACAGACAACAACAAGCTAATTTTAACAGCTGTTTGCTCCAAGCCATTGCCTGCATAAAGGTTGCATTGTGAAAAGCAACATTCTCATATGGAGTGTGAGCTGTAAGGCAATATAATTTTTCCCTCTGTCTTCTAGGTTATATTTGTTCAGCACCCCTCAAGCTGATGCTGGGATGCTGTTGTTAACAGAGCTGCAGGGCACGTCCTTAGCTTTCTGTCAAATGTTTTTTCTTGGTCTGTAGCAGTGCTCAGGAAGAACTCCTTTCAGAGGGGATTTTTGTCATTAACTTTGGGGCACTCAGTCCAGCAAACCTCCCCTGTCTGAAATCCTATGATATGCAAACTGTGGACATCAGTTATGTCCAAGCTGATCAGCAGCTGCAACCTAGCTGTCTCACTGCTTTGAGCAGAGAGGTGGGAGTTCAACCCCATCTTCCCAGGAATGCATCTGCTTCCTGTACATCCAAATAGCCATGTGGGAGTACAACTTCTGGAAATCCGGAAGACAGGTGGGAAATGCTGTATTTCCAATCTATACACACCTAAAAAGAAGAGTATGGTGTTTTCTGCTTGGTAAATGAATGTTATCAACATTGTGTTTTCTTATTTTCTTTGGAAAGGAAAACCTTGCTGGATTATATCAGAGACTGTTATGAAACTGCTGCCTGCACAAATTATTGATGCTCACTTAGGAAGAAGCAGTGCAGGTCTGCGGTCTGCAGTCTGTGTGGATTTTGCAGTGAGTTTCATGGTGCTCTCATTAGTTTTAGTCTGGATGGTTCACTTTCTGATTTCTGAAGATCTGTCTCTGTCCATGAATTCATATGGAAGCTGAAGCTTCTTTACCATAGGTGAGGGAGAGTTAAATGGAGAAGGTACAGGGGTATGTCAGCTCGAGGATAGAGCTATGCCTCACTCAAAGAGCAAGAAACCTATCTAGTGTGACAGTATTTCTAAGTGTGGGTTTCTTTCTGAAGAATGCTCTAGTGCCTTGTCAAGATACAGCATGATGTGGAAAATGCTGGCATTTGTATTGTGTATGTTGGGCACATAAATGAACATGTGCTGCAGATGGGAAGAAGGGCAGCCTACAGGCAGTAACTTGCTATTTTCTACTGGAAACATGATGTGCTCATCATGGTATGAGGCTGTACATTCATTTCTGTTTTCCCTTCTGCCCTGGGGCTGATTGCATGGCAGAAACTGTCAGATATCCCCTGCTTTGGCAGACATGGACTGAACTGCATCTGGACCTTTCTACACACAGACCAAATATAGAGGGCTCCTAATCACTTTTGGCAGAATCTTCCCTTTGAAAAGTGTATCAGTCAACTTTGTTAATGATAGGATTTCAATAGTCTGTTCTCCCCTCCTGTTGTACCATAGCTGCAGCATCACTCTGCCAGAACTAAAACCACATGAGAACCCATGGTATTGAAGCTGTGTAGACACAGTCTAGGCATTCCTGGGCTTCCCTGTCTGGGTAGAGTTAAAACTGCCTAGGCTTTTCTTTCTAAGCTCTTCAGAGATCTCCAGCCTTTGTATTTGGTTGGTGTGCCCAAGCAGGCCTATTTGGTAGGTTTTTTGTGTCTCTGCTAAAATTGCAAAGCAAATACTGAAGTCAGGCAATCTGGCACAGCTCTGCTGTGTTTAAGGTACTGTGGATATGCAGTAATCAGAAAAAATAATCTAAGTTTTTAAGTTGAAGAAATAACAACAATGTTGCCCTGCTTTAGTCTCTTTAGCATTGCACAGTAAGCTCACCCACTGTCTGCTCATTTATTTATATAGTGTCTTATATAATAAACATGTAGTTGATTATCTAAGCCTTGGTCAAAGTATTCTTGTTTTATTCATGTTGCTTGGCAATGTGTCATTTACTGTTGAGTGCTGGTAGCAACTTCAAAGCCTCCTGAAGACTTTGAAATTCATAAAATGAATGTGTATGTCCAACCCAAAAAAGTTTCTCACTCCTGTGCACGATGTTCTTTGTGCAAACCTTTTGCACTCGCCTGCCTCCTTGTGACTTTTCTTCTTCTGTCACCCTTTTGCATCTCAGACATAATTGAGTCACCTACAACATAAAACAGCTCATTTTGCCATCACTGCCAATCTACTCATGTGAAATAGGAGCTGCAGTATTTAGCTGTTAAGAGTATAATTGCTTTTGCTCATGATCAGTATACAGGAAAAAGTATTTTACTCTATTTATTGAGTTTGGTACACAGTGGGATTGTCAAGAAAAATGCATCAACTTGTATTGGTTGTCTGGTTTTCTTCCCCACCTTGAGCTTTTTTGTCACCATGCTTTTCACAGCCTATCTTCTCTGACTACCTTCTTTTATCTTGGTGATCCAGTGGCTCTCTCACACAAGTTTTATGGTATCACTGGTGTCCTGTGGCATCTGGAAGAACTGGCTGCTGTCCTTTGGCATGTTTGTTTAGCTTATACTTGGAGTATGCATTGCTGCTGTCTTGTCATTAATTTTGATTTGTTTCAAGCTGACAACAGCCATTATTTTTATTAGTGAAGAGGCAAGGTGAGGACGTAATATCATAGTGAGGCTGATTATCACTTTCAGTTGTCCCAGTGAGCCTGTGCAAATGTAATGTGGGTGATACATTCCCTTTTTTTCTCTTAAAGTTTCATGACTCCATCATTAGCTGAGATAAGTGTTTAAATTTGTTTTGTATGTTACCTGCCATTACAGCTTCTGTTGCTTTTCTTCAGGCCTTGTTGGCTAGTCAGCATTGCTGAAAGAGCTTAGCACTGCACTGGTCTATGCTGATGTTTGGATTTGGCCCTTGCAGCCTGACAGGCTGTCAGGGGGGCAGTTAGCAAGAACAGTGGTCTCTCTCACGAGGAGGGGCCTTCACTGCCTGTGGGAGTGATAGAGCTGTTTAATGCTATTAAATATTGGGATATCATCACCAGTTGCTTTGTCTCTTTTTAGCATCAGTCAAAAATCTCATCTGTGGCACTAAGCTGGTGAACCAGAGGGCTTTTGTTCAGCCACCTTTGATTTTGGAAACAAGAAAAAGAGCATTTCAGAGGGGGGATTGTAGGGGGAGTAAGATGTCACTCCAGTGTTGGCATGCAGCCAATGTCCTGCTCAGTACCAGTCCAGTGCTTCCCCCTCTGCTGGTAAACTCTGAGAGGTTTTGGAAATGTTTGGAAATAAAGATCCAAGAGCTCTTGTTTAAGTATAAAGGTGATGAAAGGAATGAAAGAGTCACAAGATTTCCTATGCAGTCATATATAATTTTTAGTAATATTTTTAGAGTTTTGAAAATTTTCATGCCCCCTCTGTGACTTTGCATAGAAAAATCTAAGTTCCGTTATGTTCTGTTAACCACACAAGTAATCCCTTTTCTTTTTTTTGTGTGTTTTCTTTTTATTTGTTTGTCTTTTGCGTTTGGTTGGTTGGTTGGTGTTTGGGGTTTTTTTCTTTGTTTTGGTTTGGGTTTTTTTTTGTTTTTAATTGTAACATCAGTTTCCTTTAAAATGTGATGCTAGATCCAAATGGCCTCGTGACTTTTTCTGAACAATTCCGCATTGTTTCTACACAGTTAATTATAAGCTTCTGAGAAGGGAAGAATGTTTGATATATTCATAGAACTTTAAGTCTGATGATATTCTTTTGAGAAAAACATGAATTAACCCTGCTCTCATCATCTGTTGACATGTGTCCTCACTGTTTCTCTTCCTGCAATGCGAGTGGACAAGGTTCGATCCACTGCAGCGTGGGACACCTTCACTAGTCCAAGGATGGGCATTTCCAATGACTCTGTGCTTTTTTCTTCAGGATATAGTGATATATCAGAGAGTCTTAAAGTTGATAAGCAGCTTCCAACCAGCACAGATTTAGTTTTTGTGAAGCAGGTGCCCTTTTTAGCAGAGAATATGAATTTTCCTTGCAGTTTCTTTTTGTAGATTGCTGTGCTGCTGGGAACACTCTGTACATGCTCCCTGCTGCATGTCAACTCCATTTCCTGCTGCACAGTCCAATGATGCCCAGGCTTTTGGTAAAGGTTGCAAAATACACTTCAGAGGTGCCTACTTCCCCCTTCTCATTATCCAGTGTGACAATGTTGGGCATTAGAAATCTGCATTGAAAATACATCTGTCTTTGTGGGAAGCATTTGATCCTTTCTTAGTTGGAGTAAGTCATCTTGGGCAACACAAAACTCCACTGATCAGTGTGCTTCCACAGGGGAACTCCTAAGAGGGTAAGTGGAAACCAGAATAGCTTCTTTCACCACTGCAGTTTCAATGCCCCTGATACGGAGAAGTGAATAATTTACAGTGTCCCTAAAACTTCCATACAGCCTTTTTACCTCTTTTCCCTTCTGCTGCTAACTATTTTTTATCTTGAGCTAAATCCCAAGTTCCTGCAGTGGCATCACCTTTTCCGGGATGCCCATGGTATGTTGTGTAAGCACACATGGTAGCTGTGCACAGAACAGTGTTCTGTGCAGGCTGCCAGGCTGGAGGAGCTTCAGGTGATGAAGTTGCTGCAGTGGCTAGAGTTTCAGGGGGGTGGGTTGGAGATGCTGTACAGGCTGGAGGGGCTGTAGAGGTTGGAAGGGCTGGCATCCAAGTGACCTGTGGCTGTCACCCAAATTTTTATTCAGAGAGTGTGAAATGCAGCATCAAAGCCAGAACCTGTTTAAACCTGTCTTGACACTGCATACCTTCACACAGTTACCTGTAACATTGTCATTGCCAACAGTTCTTTGTTTCCTGTATCTCCTCTGCTCTGGGAAGATAGGCTGCAGTGTTACTCACTCATGGGCAGCAGTTGTCCTGCTATCGTACACGACAGAGCAATTGTGCATGGGTTCTGAGGCCAACTCATTTTTTTTAAGGCAAACTACAATGTACTGATACCATCAACCTGAACTTATGCAAAGCATTTGACATTGTCCTGCATGACATCCTTTCTCTAAAATTGGACAGACATTGGATTTGATGGATGGACCATTCAGTGAATAAGGAATTGGCTGGATAGTCACACTCAAAGTGTTACGATCCATGGCTTGATGTTCAAGTGGAGAGCAGTGACAGCTGGGGTGTCTCAGGGGTCAGTATTGTGACCAACTGTTTAACATCTTTGTTGGAGTCATGGACAATGGGATCAAGACACCCTTAGCAGGTTTGTTGATGACACCAAGGTGTGTGTTGTGGTCAACACACTGGAGGGAAGGGACATATCCAGAAGGACCTTGACAGTCTTGAGAGATGGGTCCATGTGAACCTCAGGAAGTTCAACAAGGCCAAGGGCAAGGTCCTGCACCTGGGTCGGAGCAATCCCAAGCACAGATACAGGCTGGATGATGAGTGGTTTGAGAACAGCCCTGTAGAGAAGGACTTTGATATGTTGGTCAATGAGAAGCTCAATATGACCCAACTCATTCACAGCCCAGAAAGCCAACTGTATGTTGGGCTGCATCAGAAGAATCATAGCCAAAAAAGTTCAGGGAGGTGATTCTCTCTTCTACTCTGCTGTGATAAGAACCCCTGGAACATTGTGTTCAGCTTTAGGGTCCCCATTGCAAGACAGATATGGACCTGTTGGAGCAGGTCCAGAGGATGCCACAAAGATGGTGAGAGGGTTGGAACTCCTCTGCTGTGAAGAAAGGCTGAGACAGTTGGGGTGGTTCAGCCTGTTGTAGGGGAGGCATCTGGGAGACCTTAAAGGGAGCCTACAAGAAACCTGGGGAGGGATTTTTTACAAGGGCTTGTAGTGATAGGAGGAGGGGTGATGTCTTCAAACTGGAAGTGGGTAGATTTCAGTTAAATATTAGGAAGAAGTTCTTCACTGTGAGGATGGTGAAGCACTGGAACAGGTTGTCCAGGGAAGTGAAGGCCCCTGGAAGTGAAGGGCCAAGCTGGATGGGGAATTGACCAACCTGGTCTAGTTGGAGGTGTCCCTTCCCATGGCAGGGGGGTTGGAACTATATCATTTTTAATATCCCTTCCAACCTGAACCATTCTTTTATTCTTGAGTAATAGTGTTTGTCTGTGACAGCATAGAAGCATACCCAGGTACCAGTGCAGCTGTGATCAGCAGTTACTGGGATGTGGTGATGTGTGGAGCAAAGTGGAGCCTTTTCTCTCTCTGCCCTTGTGTGCTGTGCCAGTCCAGTGGTGGTCCAGGTTGGTGCTTGTTGGATGCTGTCTGAAAGTAGCAGTTTGGCTTAAGGTTTCTAGGTGGTATTTTTAAGACATTTGATCTTTCTGGTGGTGATGAGACGAGTCCCCTAAGAGGGTGTTGACCCCAATGTACACCAGCAGCCCCTCATACTGGAGCCCTGCAGTGCCCATGAGCAGCTCTGCACACCCTAGCTTGCACTGGCTGTGCCCAGAGGACAGGTGGCTAGGCTGCTTCCAGAGGATGACAGGATCTTCTCTCAAGCTTTTAGATCTCATGATACCTGAATGGGTTCATCATGGATACCAGGTAACCCAGCCTACCTAACCAAAAAACCAGGGCAAGGTGGGCTTGCAGTGCTCTCTTGAGATAACTGACCTTGAAGGAAAGGAAAACTTTGGAGACAGAAGGTATCCTCAGTGAAGCATCCTTTGTGGAGGGGCTTCTTGCTGGAAACTGTGGTGGTGTCATGTGAGTGGCCACACATGGCCATCCTTCTCTGAACTGATGTTTTATAACTCCTGACACATGGCATTCCTGATGGGAACATGAAGGAACAAGGAAGTCTTTTCAGCAGCTCCTATTGTCTGTTGTTGGGACTGTGTGGTGGCTAGTGGAGGTTGACTCTGGGTGGAGATGAGGTGTCACTGTAGTGCACACCTGCTGCCTACAAAGTGATGGTGAAGTGAAAGCCCTGGTCTCCAACCTCCTGCAGATCAGAATGAAGCTTGATGGCAGCTGGAAGGGAAGACACGTGATTTAGGATCCAGCTCAGGTGACAGCCAAAGACACCATAGGTACAGAGGCTTCAACCTGCTTTGAAATGGACTTGACAAGCTCTGGAGAGAGTGATTTTTGTGGAGAATGGGGGTGGAGAAAGCTCTTGCATTACATACAGGACAGCCACTGAAACTTCAGCATGGGCAGACAGCAGCAGAGCCAATGAGTGTAGGAATAGCATTGGATCAGCTAAAGGCTTTGTCTGCACTGCTCTAGCAGAGTGGGTTTACACTGTCAGCACTTCGCAGCAAGTTGCTGTGTACTTTTTGATCCTCTGTGAGTAGCCCAAATAAAGATTCACTACATGTAAGCACTACCTTTGGGTTTGACTGTGCAACTGTGCTAACCCTGCCCACAGCCTTGTGTTTGCATTTCCTCTGAACATAACTGATTCAAAAAAAACCCAAACCCATACAGTTACATTTGTAAGTTTTCCATCTTCAATTTCCTTTGGTTCCATGACTAATACACAAGTACTTAGTGTCCAGTGAGACTTGTAGTGTGCCTCCCCAGCAGAAATTATAGGTGAGCTCAGACTTTTGCTGATGCTTCCCCTGAAGGGCTTAACTATGTCCAAAGTTATTCCGCAGTACATGCTGCAGTAGCTGTCATGCTCTTCACTTCCACTGTGCTACATTTTCTACTGCAATAGCTTAATGAGCACTTGTCCTTATGCCTTTGTTTAATGACTGTGCTGAGTCTTGCCTCACAAATTTCTGAGGTTTTTGCACACTGAAGACTATCTGACTTCAGAGAACCCCCGTTCCTTTTTGCAGGGAACATCACTTTGATATGAAAAGGTCTCTGCTGTAGATGTAAGGGCTATGCACTGGAAAAATAGCACCTTTTTTTTGTAATTCTGTAATAGGCTAACATAGCTAAAATTTTCTTATGAGATATACCAATAGTGTCTTCAGTGCTCTCTGCTACTGCTGGCATTTCAGGACATGTTTAGGGTGTTTCACATCAGGAGTTTTACTGCTGTTTGTTAAGGATCTAGGAGACTCTCTGTATGGCACTTTACAAATCAACCAGATTTTCTGTATGTGAAATGGGTAGTTTATTTTCCTCCAAGCTGACACTCCCATCTTGCTCAGAGGAGCTTTCTGGGAATTCTTAGCTACTGTTTCCATGTAACAACCAATTTTTTTTCACCTATATGCATTCACTGTGGATTTTCTGATTGGAAACACATGTATATAACCTTTCATTTGCTTATTTGTCATCATCAACTATATTTCATTACCTTCTGACTGTCTCTTGGTTGTTTTTTGTACAGATAAACTGTGTGACTTTCCCCCATCCTGATGCAATGCCAGAGCAGCAGTTGCTAAAACCTTCAGAGTGGAGCTACTGTGATTATTTCTGGGTAAGTAGGCAGCCAGCCACATGCCATATTGCAGTTCCCGAGCTTCAAAAAAAAGTGGAACAAACATCTTGATTTGTGGTACAAAGTAAAGGAGAATTTGGGCTGAAAAGCAGTGCATTAGGGCAGCACCAGGGAGACTGAGGACACCAGTGAAGATCAGGTGGAAACCATCTAACTATCAGCAGTTTTCAGAATAGTGTCCAGAAAGGCAAGATCAGCTGACAGATGTTTTCTTGTCAGGAAATGAGGATGATATAGGACAAACTACATGTCTCAAAATAATCAGCTAAAAGGGCTCTGCAGCAGGAGGTGGGATAGCAAGGTGGCTGATGGGGAATATTATTTCATTGTTTCCCAGAGCATGAGGACTAGGCATGCACGTGGAAGCCAGCAGCGTTACAACTAAAACAAGCAGATAATTGCAAACTCTTCATTAGATTGCAAAACTCAATCCCATGGAGGCCAAATGATAAATGACTTTTTTAAAGGATGAGATTTGCGAAGGATAGGCCCAATAGTAGCTCTTAAATAGAGTAGTTTTAATGCAGCCTTCAGCATGGGAAGTCTCTAGTGGCTGTGTTTCAGGATCCCGAATCAGATTAAAATGATACAGTAGTTCTTGCAAATATGGAGGTGACAGACAAAGTCTCCCACTGAAAAAACATTTTTGGGTCATGGGGGAAGTTCTGTGTTAACAATGAAGAGTATATGAATTTTACATGTGTTTTCAGTTATCAGTTATTGCAGCACTTCCATTAAAAAAAGTTTCACTTATTAAAAAAGTGTAGCTGTTGGAGACACAGCAGCACTTCCCCTCATGCATGTTTAGTGTTGGTTTGAGGACTAATGTCAGTAAGTTGCTAAAAATATACTGATATACTTGCAAATGATCATGTTACCAAAACATCAGAGTTTCTTCATTTTATTCCAGTCTTCTGATCCCAATGAGCAATAAATTATTAATGATGTATAGGCTTATTTTTGGCATGTGTCTTACCGAAGTTGCTACTCTGCTTAGGTCTTTCGAATTAGGCTTGGCCACTTCTTGGGTTTGGTCACCTCTCGCTCTCCGTGAAACTCCACTTAAGCCTGCTTTTCTTCTGCAGACTTTTATTCTTCCATAGCTCCACTCTCAGGATTTTCCTCTTGCTTGGCCTTGTCATCCGTGGTCTGCCTATGCTCACCCTTTTTCTTTGCTCAACTTCACTCTTTGTCTCAGCTGTCCAGTGCCTAGCATGGCATCCTACAAGTCTCATGCTTTGATTAATGTGGCATTTTTCTCAGTGCAAACGTGCAGCAACTAGGGTATTGGAACAAAATCTGTAGTCCTTAGGGAAGTGTTCTTTGGGCTGGTTTGCTGCAAGAGGGTGGGAAATGAAATTCTGAAATATGAGAAAGGAGAGAGAAAAGGGACAGCAGGGAAAAGACTACATTGGTCCTTGTAGAAGCCCCGAAGTCAGAGGATCAAAGGGTGGAAAGGGGCTGTGTAGGAAACAAACAGTGAAAGATGGGATGGATGATGGTAATGTATTGAAGAAGTTGCTGGTTTATCCTGCTTTACAGCAGATCTGTAGACTGGCTGTATTTTTTCTGAATGCAAGTCAGTGTTGAACATGACAGTCTATTAGAAGATATTTAGGGCTGCATTACCCTTGGAAGGAGCAGCAGTGTCCTTTCCTCCTCTCTCCCCTAGCAGTTCCTTTTGGAACTACCAGGATCCCTTCTTCTCTTTGCATAGTGGACTGTCAGGGTTCACATTTTCCAGAGCCTATCTTGGGCACTATGAGATATGAAAGGCCGTAGGCAGAAGGGAAGGCAAGGCTGCTGCCTTGGCCCCCACATAATTTTATGCTAGACAAACATAATTGTAAAACTTCATTTTTTACTAAAAAAAAAAGGGGGAAGGTATTGAGCTGTTCCTCTGAGAGGAGCTGTGGTTCTGCAACCATCAGCTGTTATCAGAGGAGGGCTCTTTGGACACCACTGCTCCTGTTACTCGGACTCCTTGGGCAGTTGCCAGTGGGGACCGTTTGTCTGTTTTTCATCCTCATATCTTTTTGTTGAACTTCCTTTTTCATTCCAGGCTGATAAGAAGGATCCTCAAGGGAACAATACAGTGTCTGGATTTGAAATTCTTCTTCAAAAACAACTTAAAGGGAAACAAATGCAGAAAGAAATGGCAGAGTTTGTTCGAGAAAGGTAATTAACACTTTGCTGTGAACTTAACTATTTATGGCAGGGGTTTTTTTTCCCTGATTTATATTCCTTTGGTAAATTAATGACGTAGCTTTGGTAAATTAATGGCGTAGCTTAAACTGCATAAAAGACATGCTACCTATTCTTGAATGACATTTAATATTTCTTTAACGTCCATCCACACTCTCCAGTCTTCCCTAGGTTTCATTTGTCTCTCCTGCTATGCCTATCTCAGTCATATTGCAAACAGGCTGTCCATTTAAATAGAGGGAACCAAGAAGATTGTAAAGTGCAGATTCAAGAAAGATACACAGACATGGAAAAAACAAGAGTAGGGGTGATATTTAGAAAGAAAATTTTGTTTGAAAAATAGAGAAGCAATTTGTTTGCATTGAGCATGGGCACAGTTTCCTAGAGGAAGATGTAAAAAGGCATCACTTGGGACTTACTCTGGTTAGGGAGCTAAACTACTCCTGCAGATACATGGAGTGAACCCCAAGTCATAAAGGCAGATGTCACATCCAGAAAATGTCAGAATGCTGGTAATTGCCTGTTACTCTGCGACATGGAATTGCAGTGAGCACCAACAACCAGTTGATAGAAGCTCCGTTCTACTATTATTTGAAGCTCCGTGTCACTATTATTTGAAATTGAGTTTTATAAGACAGACCTCAAGAAAGGGAGGAAAATAACTAGTAAATGGACTTAACTGAAAAATCAAGGGTGTGGGTGTGACAGAAGGAACAAAAGTGAAAATATGGTCCAGCATTTGCATCCAAGTAAGCACACCAAAACAACCAAGAAAATCTGCAGACTACTCTGAATGGCATCAGTCTCAAGTATAAGAAGCAGTGTTTTTATTAGTAAAGGAACACTGTGTTAGGCTTTTGGCCACTCACTTTTTAATGGAGCTGGGCTACACTTAATAGATCTAAAATAAATAGCAGATTATTTACCTGCGTGAAGAGAAACACGAGCAGGAGAATGACTGTAGTGAGTCTGATAAAGGTCTGTCTAGCACACTGACCTTAATCTGACCATTACATTACTGAGTGCATAAGAATAAAAGAGCATGTGAGTCTGTCTTCACAGCTTCCAACAACTGGAAGTTTGGGAATTTTCAGAGTCAGTTTGCCTTAGGTCTGCCATGTTCAGTAGATACCTGTAAACATCTTCCAGTATTTATCTAATCCTTTTGAGTCTTTATATTTTTGACCACTGCAAAAATTTGTAGACTTATGCAATCTATGCACTACCAAAAAAAAAAAAAATTATGCTGCTGTTGCCTGATAATTTCATTGTTGCCTCCTAATCTGGAGAAGTAGTGTAAAAAGACTCATAGTCACTTGTCTTCACACAGTGGCAGCTGTGTAGAAGTCTGTCAGATATCCTCTATCACCTTTCTTCATGTTCCCCATGTTGTCTTAATCTATTTATCTTCTTCTTGCATGGTAGTCACATCAGATCATCTTTGCCTCCCTTTGTAGCTCTCTAGTTTTTTATTCATCCGTTCTAACATGGCATGACTGTAACTATTTGAATGTGGGCACACAAAGTACTTTATAAAAAAAAAATCATAAGACAGCAGGGAATAAACATCTGAAGAGCAGCTAGAACTCATAAAGTCAAGACAGTATGGGCCAAAATGCAATGCTTTTGACTACTCAGGGAGTGAAGTTCTGAAAGTTTTCAAACAAGTTAGTAGAAACAAGAAACTTAGGGTTTGGTTTTTTTAGTGTGAAGGTAGAGTAACTGTGAAACACAGATGGATTTCCAGAGGTAGATTCACAAGGCTCAGGAATCATTGTGCACTGATGTGTTGGTATTTCACAGCCACCACGATCCAGAGTTTGCAGGGTGTTTATATCAGCCAGGGCTAAGGTGGCATATTTTTTCTTTTTTTGAGATATGTCTTCATCTTGGTTTTTATCCTCTTGAGGTGTTCAAGGATTTTGGCCAGATGCTGACAGGATGCCAGACTGAGGTAGAACGATTTATGTCTTATAATTTGGGCTTTTAAGCAATAACCAATTCACCTTTTCATTTTTATTTTTTATTGTTGTTCCCCCTTGCCAGTCAGTCTGCACTATTAGTGTGCAGTACAAGTAACATTTGAAATCCCAGACCTTGAGCCAAAGCTGGAACCAGTGAGGAGCATTTCTACCAAAGCCTGCATGTAGGGTGACACTGTTAGGACAGGCACAGATGGCAGCAGACATAGTGTGTCTTATGTGTGAGTGTGAAAATCATGAGGTTCAATACTTCCCTAGCTACATCAGTATCAAGGAAGAACTTCACAGGTTTTTAAAATTAATTTTAAAATTATTCATTGTTTTCACAGCAAACCTTTTTGATGGAAGATGGTTATTTCTCTGTTCATGAGACAAAAAGACATGAATTCTGTAAGGGTCTATATGGGCAGCTCAGAACAGTCAGCAGACCAGCTAGCACCTTTGTATACCTAGCATCCACAAGTAAATCAACCAAAGACATCCTTAAGCCAAAATCCATCAGGAATAAAGTTGCATGGTGAAGAATGTAGCGTTGGTTGAGAAGTCCTGGTAATGGGGGCAAGAGCAGTGAGCCTGGCTTTGGCGGGACACTTGGGTATTTCTCTCAGCTACATTTTAGACATTGTAACTTTATTATAGTTGACCTATAATCCTTTTCCAGTCTCTAGAAATTGTTGCTTCTGAGGAAAGATTAGTCTCATCCTGAAGTAGGTATTTAAAATGTGTCAGGTGAGACATGCCTGTATAAAGCCCTTTTCATAGTGAGGTCCTAACCACAGCGTAGCCTTTGGTGTTGGAGAGCTGTATTTATCTTGTTACAGCAGGTGTGGGGAGATGACTTGTTTTATTCCTACAGGAGGGGGAAGAAGAGGACCCCACATGCTGGATGACATCTGTAGTTGTATTATGCCATATTGAGCTGGATGTCACTTTGGGCCTCAGCCAGCAGAGTGATAACCAGATCATAATTTCAGCAGACCAGAAAATCAGAGCCCTCTTAGCTGGCTCAGGGGACCCCTTTTGTCTCAAATATGCCACACATAACAGTGCTTTCTCAAGTAGCTACTGCAAATGGGCATGCTAAAAATATTGCATCCTCTGTCTTCTCACTGGAAAGAGGTGGATTTTAAACCATTTTTTTTCCTATGCTTGTACATAGTTGTCACAGAATCAGGAGTTGCTCCAACTGGGTGCCACTCAGTTTTCTCCTAGAGATGCTGTATTGAGAAGATGGATTGAAAACCAGCAAATGGCCAGTTGTTTGCCCTAGTTGGAATCGTGTACTGTACAAATATTTCAGTAGAACAACAACTCAGTGAAGATGGAGATGGGTTTTAGGCATGATGAACGTCACTTTGAATCAGGAGCTGCTCATTTCTTCCCTGCCGTGCCATCAGTATTTACCCTTGTCCCTGTGCTCAACAGCTACACTTGTTCTGCTCCCTGTAGCCATTGCCATAGTGGTTGTGTGCTAACAGTTTGCATCTTCTGCATCCCCACTGCTGTCAAGCTCAGATCATGTTTCTGGTGTGGTGCTGCTGAGTAAATAGAGAGAAAGATTGGGCAGTGGTTTGAACGAGAGAAGGGAAGGGGCTGCACTACAATGTGTCAGTGACAGAAGCCCCTACCACATCTTCACCAGCTTTGTCCCCTGCAATGGGGAGCAGGAAGCGTTCAGTGTCTTTGGGAAAGTTGCAGTCCAGCACCCCAGACTTGCTTTAGATTTCTGCTGTATCACTATGTTCCTGCATCTTTGCTTCAAGGATGTTTAGCAGCAGACTGAAACACATGTTTCTCAAGTGAGCCCAGTTTTACAGACAGTCCATGTTGCACAGTAGAAACATTTTGTCCTTGTTATTTGCTGCCCAAAACTGTAGCTTTTTCTTCTAATTTTATCCCATGTGCTATCCTAGATATATTCCTGCTTTTGCCACTGCATTTTTAGCATATTGAGGGGAGAGATGGATCCTGAAACTGGTGCTGCCAAGCCCTGGAGACTGAAAGGAACATTCCTGTAACAATATCTGTTAAAAGAGAATTTCTTTAAATTATGTGTATGAGTTTCTGCCTTAAAGCCTCCTTATTGCTGTCTTTTTATTTTCTGTGTATGTGTGTGAGTGTAGGATAAAGATTGAGGAGGAATATGCTAAGAACCTGTCCAAACTGTCTCAGAATTCCTTGGCTGCTCAGGAAGAAGGGTAAGTGTGTCTCTGTGACTTTTTCAGAAGACAAGAATTTTAACATAAAAGGCATTCCTCCCACACAGGTACTACACATCTCTTCCATTGAAGTAGACGTTTATTTAGCTTAGCATCTTGGGTATATTGTGGAAGATAGAATTGCTTTGAAGTATTTTTCTTTTGTAAATGTTCATGGTAAGTTTTTAGGAATATGTGTGTAAAGCATTGCATTTCCAGTAATGTAGTTTATGTTATCCTTGTTCTAGCCAGCACTAGTTCTTACAGGGATTAGCAGTTGTAAGTATATGAATATGTAAGAATATATGGAATATATATACTGCTGAAAGTAGATCTGTAAAGTCAGGCCAGTAGAACTGGAGTAGTACGGACAGGGAAGAAAACTCTTCTTGTCATGGATCTGCCCTCCAAGAAAAGCAGCAGATTGTCCCTTTATTACAAGTGTACACTTTGTAAGTTTTAAGAAGGTATCAAATAGTGCACTTCAGACTAGATTGCAGTTCTTCAGTAATAATGAAAAGACACCACTCCTGAAGGATTAGAAGTTGTTAGCTCTATCTTTTCCAACACAAATGCTCTAAGCTCTGAAAGCCAAGCTTAGAAATTACTGTCCTCACCCTAGTTATGACACAGTGTGTTTCTACTGGCACTGAATCTCCACAAGATGTTTTCTAAGTTTCCAGTAGACAAGGACAGAAATTGCAAGAGGCTAACTAGGCTGCTACTTTTCTAAGCACCTACACTGACTGTTCTTTCCTCTTTATGGTTGGGTGTTAACCTGCTCCTGGAAAAACTAAAACCACTTTCTTCCACAAGCTTCTCCCACTTTCTCCTACACCCAACAGGAGAAGCGAGAAATGTCTGAAAAAATGAAGAAGGAAACTACAGGAAAGTAGATGAAAAGAGAGGCAATGAGGGCTGAAGCATAAAAGGTATAGGGAACTGAAGGGGACACAGAGCAGTTTAGGGAGCTAGGAATTCTTCCCAGTGGTGCACTGTCTGCAAGGGTGGCAAGATGAGGAAGTGGAAAGAAGTCCTGCTGAAATTTATCCACTTGGTGATGTGGTGGTCAAACTGGCTAAGACCAAGAAGAGGTTAATAAGAAGATCCTGAAAATTGGTGAGGCCCAGGAAAGGTAAAAACCCACTTTAAAAAGTGAGGGAGGAAGAGCAGCCAGCAGGATTTGAAGGAGACAAAAGTGGGACAGCAGCCTAGCATACTCCAAGTAAACATGCACCATGGTCTTCCTCTTCTACCTGAGAAGGTGCAAGTTGGGGGACCCCATGAACTGCTTTGTGAACACACCAATTACCACTAAAGGTTTCATACTCCACAGACCATTTTCCAACTTCGCTCTCTAGCAGTCTTTTGGTATTGACAGGAAGTCAAGTCCCTACAGGCTCCTCTGCTCTCCTCTGGTGGTAAGAAGACCCACCATCATGTATGTGATGTGCTGGGATGTATTTGTGATGTCGAGCTGCTTCTGTGAAAGTTGGTGTGAGTACAGTGCTGCTGCACATACACAGAAGGTGATACGATCAGTAGTCATTTAAGTCACTGTAGTTGGATAAGAGATGCAAAAGATGCTTAGCAGGCTGAAATGCCTTTTCTGCTTTAAGTAATTCAGATAAAATAGTGTCAGTGAGAACTGCACAGTGGGAGGGGACATCAGGGTAGGACTAGGGAAGAAGAGTTGGGAGCTCTTAGGTAGGAGAAACAATCTCAGGTTGTTTAGTCGTGATGAACATGACACATGAGGACTCAACTCATTGGAGCAATGTCAGATACGGCATCAGTATTTTGAAATGGCAGATGACAGGCTATTTTTCAGACTATTGGGAAGGGGCAAATATGACTTCGAAAGGGGGGTGTGGGAGAGAGAGAAGTACCTGGGAAGTTGTTGATCACTTACCTTTATTTAAGCTCTGCAAAGTAGTGGAATAAACCATCAAGCCTTCCAAAAGCACTTAGTGGAAAACTAAGGTGGTGAGTCATTACCATGGATGCATACAGAACAAACAATGTCAAGCCAACGTAATTTCCTCCATGATAAAATAACAG
Source organism: Chloroceryle aenea (assembly GCA_013399075.1). Taxonomy (NCBI): domain Eukaryota; kingdom Metazoa; phylum Chordata; class Aves; order Coraciiformes; family Cerylidae; genus Chloroceryle; species Chloroceryle aenea. The sequence continues at coordinate 37,107 of VWZY01010495.1, forward strand.
AAGTAAACAATATAGCACTTAATCTAGTATAGCTTTTTATAGTGGGAGATTCTTATAGGCAGGCAAGAAAAATGTGACCTAGGTAAAGCCTAAGGTGCTAAACTAGATAAGAAATCATAGCCACTACAAAGAAAAAGTGCAGAAAGTAGCTATGGTGTGAGAACCTATAAGGTTTGTCCCAAGTCTAGATTATTTTCAATGTTTTTGTTAATGACCTATGATAGAATAAGCACTAGATTTACTGCAGTCAGAGATGAGACAAAGCTAGGAGGCATGGTATGTACAATTTGAAAAGAAGATGGCAATTCAGGATTATTTTGTTAAACTGGAGAAATTAACTGAAAAAAAATAAGATGCATTTCAATGAGGACAAAGTACAAGGTTTTATACTTTCACAGGATGTAAAAGATACAGTTACATAACAGTTTGTGGGAGAAGGATCTGGCTATAGTGAATCATTAGCTTATTCATCAACAACTTCATGCTGTTGTTTGAAAAAGCAATCATACTGAGATATGTAGAAGAAAGAGTGTCAGGTAGAAAATAATCTGTTACCAGTTTAGCAACTGGATGACCTCTGCTGAAAGATGGTGTCATTTTGGTTATGATGCTTTAAGAGAAATTTAGGCTCTTGGTCTAGAGGAGAATACCCTAAACTGCAGTCATCTAGAAAATAATTTGTTTGAAGGAAAAGGAACTGCTGCATACAATGCCAGTATAATTCTTCCCTGATTACAGAGATCAGTTATCTCTCAGATTTCTTCTATGACTTTTCTGTGAGTTTGCTGAGCAAGATATGGTAAAAGGTGCTGTACCATACCTATCGCACAGTATCTGACAAGCCTTGGTGGGAGGATGTGTAGAAGCCAGGGAATTGATCGTTGTTTCTTTGTGTTCTTTTAGCACACTAGGAGAGGCTTGGGCTCAGCTGAAGAAGAGTCTAGCTGATGAAGCAGAGGTTCATCTCAAATTTTCTTCTAAGGTAAATAGTTCTGGTTTTGCAAAGATTTTTGCCCTGTAATAGATGTGGACCTCCCTTCAGAGCTTGTTAGTGGAGAAAATACACATGTATATAGTATATGAAGAATTAATAACTTGGTGAGCAAACTTACAGAAACTGTCCATCTTGCCAAAATCATAGTTTATTTAATCTACCCAATTAAAAACACAGTTAAAACACATCTAGACTTAATTTTTTTCATAAAAAAGAAGCAAAACTGATTCTAGAGGTTATTCACCTAGGGGTCTAAGATCCGCCCTGCCAAGCAAGTTTACCTAGAGCTTGTACAAATTACTTTTGTAGAGGCAGAAGTAAAATAATAATTGGCTTCTCAACAAGAATCTACTTTATCTTTCTGGAAGGAAGAGAACCAGGACTCTGACTTCTTCATTTAATTAGCCTTTATGAAAAGTGCACTGTGAACTTGCATGTATTTTTGCATCTTCTTTCAAGTGATGCTCAAGGAGATTTCTTATACAAATTATGATATTTATCTGGTTTTTTCCCACCACATGTGACACACTTTTGTGTCCTGTTACATTACATTAACCTCTGTGGGTGATCAAGTTCAATACAGTGGCAGATATGTGAGCACAATAGCCATGTTCTGGTGGAAAATTATAGCTCTGCACTGTTTTCAGGTGATTGTGCAGAAGTTACTCAGGCAACCAGCTGCTGCATTGGTAACCCACTCCTCTGCTTCAGACTTCTACTTCAGGGCTGTAATTAGTGAAATAGTTTTTACTCCGCATTGTCCTTCTGTATGGTTTTCCAAGAGGAAGAAATGCACAGTGGTTGTGTACATGTAGGCAGGCACTGTAGAGGGGCTCTTTCATTATTTCACATAAACTCTGCACAGAAACTCCTGCAGCATACTCTGAAGTCTCTCCTCTATTCCTGTACCTGCTTTAGGAGTTCATATTTATGACTTTCTTTTATTAAGAGAGTGTGTCCCTCAGTATTATTATCTGTCCCTCAGTATTATTATCTGTTACTTTCAGAGAAGTTATTCTTAGAAGTATCATAGAATCATAGAATAGATTGGGTTGGAAAAGACCTTCAAGATCATTAAGTCCAACCCCTGATTAAACTCCAATTACTATATCATGGCACTAAGGGCCATGTCCAATCTCTTTTTAAAAACCTCCAGGGATGGTGAATCCACCACCTCTCTGAGCAGGCCGTTCCAATGCCTGATTACCCTCTCGGTAAAGAATTTCTTCCTAACATCTAACCTAAACTTCCCCTGGCAGAGCTTAAGCCCATGTCCCCTTGTCCTGTTGTTGGTTGCCTGGGAGAAGAGACCCACCCCCACCTGGCTATAACTTCCCTTCAGGTAGTTGAAGAGAGTGATGAGGTCACCTCGATAAGCCTTCTCTTCTCCAGACTAAACAACCCCAGCTCCCTCAGCTTCTCCTCATAGGACTTGTGCTCAAGTCCCTTCACCAGCCTGGTTGCTCTTCTCTGGACCCGCTCCAGC
>VWZY01010495.1:39684-98126 GCA_013399075.1 Chloroceryle aenea
GCTTGGTCGGATCCCTTGTCCATCCTGTAGCTGCTGTGAGATTGCACACAGGATGATCTGCTCCATAACTCTGCCAGGCACCGAGGTCAGGCTGACAGGCCTGTAGTTACCAGGGTAGTAATTATATTTCTAGTTGATAATCAGATGAAAACAGTCAGTCCTGGAAAAAGCAGTCATTACATCAGAGAGCACATCAGGAGTATTCAGATGTAAACACCAGCCTTGAAGAAACTGAACAACTTATGTGACAGTATTTCACAGCACTTTTACATTGAGGGGCATGAACATATCGGAGGAGGTGACACCACTCTCACAGCACTTGGAACATAAAATACTAATACACTACTAATGCCTGTACAGTCTGTCATAGCATCTGTAGATACATGCACATGAGGAATCCTTCAAAATGCCTGTCATGGCACTGAACCTCTTTTCCAGCTATCTAATTATCTCTCACTGGGCTCCAGGAGATGAGTTCTTCTGGAAGAGAAGGTGCACGTGTATTGTACTAGTTGAAATTGTGGTGGACTGGCATGGATATGATGTTGTGTTTCCAGTCATTCTGGAAATGGTACTTGATGGAGCAAAGGCAAAACTTGTGAAATCAGAGGAATTTTTGAAGTACGTATTTTTTTCATCTGTTATATGCATTTGAAAGTCTTATCAAGATCTTCTAGGAAAAAAAAAAGGAGGGGGGGGGAATGGACATCTGTAATGAAACATTTAAAAGCCTGGGTCATATTTCAAAGCCTGAGTCATTCACATATAAGTCTATTTTGGTAATGTATGATACCTCCTGTAAGATGGAAGTTCAGGCAGTATAATGATACCAGAGGAATGATGACTGTCATCACTGGGAAGTCCACCTCTTTGATTCCCAGAACACAAAATGGGAGGAACCTGTTGCCTTGTTTCCATTTTGAGCTTCCTAGTGATGTGTTTCCATCATTACAAGGATCTCAAAATTTCCTGTCCCATCATAAGCCATAGAAATAAACAAGTATCTTTACTTTCTATTAGGCAAGTAGAACTATCAGTGAAATGCCCTGTTTGTTGTGTTCCTGACCATGGGGGCTTTTATAAATGTTTTTACAGACATGTCTTATGTCAGATAGGTCAGATTGCTTCTTCTTCCATGAAGGACAATTGACTCTTGTTGGGTTATTTATTCAAGTTAATCCATTTATTAATGGAGTAGTCTGAAGGGCATGCAGACTGTTTAGCTACTTCAAACAGACATCTCTGTAAATTGTAATATATTGCCTCTGGAGTTTTTCTGAAGCCATCCTGAACTTCTCTCTCTTCCAGTTCTTGTTTCATTGAAAATTGACAATGCTCCTGGCACTGGTATCACTTTGTACCTCTGTCTTAGGTAACCATGCTGGACCACAGAGTTGTGAACAGGTTTTTATTAGCTTTCCTGGTACCACCCTAATGAGACTGGCATAAAAATATTGTCCAGAACTTTTTTGTCCAACATCTCTAGTTATTAGAGCAGTACTATCACCCACAGTGGACCAAGTCAGCATAGTTGTGACCATCTTTGTCTAGCATAGTCCTGAATATCTCTAAGGACAGCAGTTTCACAACCTTTCTGGTCAACTTGTTCCAGTGCCCAGATACCATACTGGTGATTTTTTTTTAATTTATTTTTCAAATTACATTCAACATGAACCTTCCAAAGCTCAGTTGTCTGTTGTGTTATTGCCTGGCCCTATGAAGAAAAATATGTCTCTCTTACCCTTGCATCTGACCCTCAGGTAGCTAGGCCATATTAGATCACTTTGGTATTAGTCTTCATCTGCCTAAACAATCTCTGCTTTAGGCTTAACCTCTCTAGGGTGAGCCCTCTAGGGCATTGGCTGTCTTTGTAGCCTTTCTCCATTGAACTTGAATTAAGTTTCCTTCTTCATTAAAATAAAAGTGGAGAAAGGCTGAAAATACTCAATTTCAGTGAGCATTTGGTACTACTCCACTGTGCGCCATGTCAGATGCCTACAGAACTAACCTGCATTGACAGAGTCCAGCATCCCCACAGGGTGACAAAACAAAAAAAGTATTTGGTTGCTTCTGGGAAGGTGAAATATCTTTATCCCTTCATAGCACATTTCCTAGATGTCAAAACTGCGTATCAGGAGCAATATCATACAAACTCTGTCAGAGTATTACTAACTGTCAAGTCCTGCTTCTAAAAGGTATGTCATATGTGCCTGATGTATCTTTCCGGAATTCATTTCAGTGATATCTCATTACTATTTGAAGAGTTTCAGTTAAATACTTAGCCTTCTCTTTAGGCTGCCTTATACTTGACAAAAATAAATAAAATATGCCCTTATGGCATATCTTCTCACTATGCAAGAAATGCAATCATGTCACCACAGTCACTTTATTGCAGTCAGAGTTAGCAGCTTTAGTTTGTGTACTTTGGGTTTTTTTAAGGAAGTGACATCAGTTAGGCCAGAATCAGAGCAATTCAGTAGTGCTTTGGTTGATCTTATGTGTAAGAAGACATATATGATTTAAACAGGGAGAGTGGGAAGACAAAATTTCTGTCTTCCTTCTCCTTTCGGTAAATATTTCCTTAATAGAGCTGTCCTGCAAAGAAATAATTTTTGCAGTAGCTTCACTCAGAGCTCTCTTGGGGAAGAGTAGCATTTGCTGCATGACATTGCCTTTGGCTGTGATATATGTATTACTTTCTCTCTGTCCTGAGCTTTGCTCAATGGAAGAGACAGGAATTACTGCCTGGCTCCTTATTATTGCCCTTTGTTCCTTTGTTTTCATTAACAGCTTCAGAGCGAGGTAGAGAAACCCCTGCTCAACTTCAGAGAGAACTTTAAGAAAGACATGAAGAAGTGTGATCACCATATTGCAGATTTACGGAAGCATCTGTCCAGCCGCTATGCAGCAGTTGAAAAGGTGGGAGCAGAGAACAAACTGTAGAGTTTGAGATGCTTCTGGTTTGGACAGAAAAGCAGCTGCCCTGTGAAAAGTTTCTGTTCTGACACAAAAGTTTCTACTCAGTGCTTTCTGTTGTTAGTTGCTGGGCTTATCTGAGATTTGGGAAATTAAGGTCTACAGGGTTAACATGTTGCAGCTCAGGTGGCTTTTTGTTAAATCGTTACCGTATCATTTTGGGACAACATTACATTTGATTAAAATAATCCTTGTTCGTGTGCATCTGGAAGTCACATCTGATGCCCGCAAAATTTAAAAAACTTTGCCTTAGAATAGCAGCAGGGTCCAAAGGCTGTCTCGGCTCAGTATCCTCTTGTGCAGTGGCTACAAGCAGATGGACAAGGAAGGCAGCTCAAACCTGGCTCAGCAAGTCACAAGCTCTCTCACAGTTGCTGTTTTTTATGCTTTGCAGAAAACATAGCCACCTGCAAAACCCAAACAGTATCAGGACCTTAGTATCAGGGGCTGTTTTAATATGAACAGCCAGTAGGTAGCTGAGGTTGTGATTTAGAGAGAGTTGTACCCACAAAAGTGATCTCTTTTTGGTAGCTGACAGGAAATAGGGTACCCATGCCTCAGCTGCCAAGATGCTTATACCAAATGGTATGCTCAGGCATTTTGCTCTTGGGTGCAAGTAAAGGAAAATACCGTGTTCAATCAATCCAGAATGTTGTTTGGGCTTTCATTAAAGATCAGTGTGCACATAAGAAGGTTTGTCTGGGGACAGATTTGTTACAGGATGCCCAAGGTTATTAGACTGAATGTATACAGGTATGGCATTGCTGAGCAAAACAGAAGGTTCTCCTAGTTATACTTGCAAAGAAACAAGGTCCGCAGTAGGAATATTGAAAAGAATACATTAGAATATCCTTGAGAAGAAGAAAGAAAAAAAGAGACAAGGCATCTCTGCAGTGTACCTGATGGAGCAGCTTCTCACCACATTGCTTTCCTGCAGCTCCCTCTTGTGACCTTCTGAACCAAGAATAAGGTCTGTAAAACTGCAGCTTGAAAAAATTGAAATGGTGCCTTGTGATTGTAACTTGCAGGCTGGTGTGAATGTAGAAAACGTGAGAGGTGCTACCAAAATAAAATAATCCAAATTTAATTTTGAACACAGTAACTGGATAAAGAACAAATGTGACATATTCTGTAATAAGTCCATGCAAAACAACATGTTTTTATTTTATGTCTTTAAGCAACTTCAGCAAATGAGGTGACAGCATGCGTATGTGGTATTGATGTTTATTTCTTACGACACTACTAGTTTGCCTGTATAAGTTCATCAATGATACCAATAAATCAGGTTTTAAAAGCCTAAAGAACTTTAAAGTAATTTAAATAATCAGTTGTAACCAGGTCTTAGGTTCTTGATTTCTACAGTATGTACTCCTGTAGTCATAAACCTAAATCAGTTATTCTGAAATAAGTATAAAAGTTCCTCCTGTCAGAGTTTCTGATAAATGTATACTGAATCCAGAAGGTACTTCAAAATAAATTTTGTAAAATGCAATTCTTCAAACAGTTTAGATCCTATGAAAAGCAAATGGAAGAGGTGCCTTGATGATGCTGGTTAAGACATTTGGAAGAAACTTCAGTTCCCCTTCCTTCCAGAAATAGTGAGAAAGTTACTAAGAAACGTGCAAGTCTGATAATGTCTTTTGTACTGTGCCTTTCTTAGAACCTAGGAAGAATTGAGATGCTTTTTTATTTTTTTGTAACAACTTCTATAGAGTGATAGGACACTTATTTGAATACCACATGCTGTCCGAAGAACTTGAATCCCAGTTAGGACCCAATTTTATGCAGAGTCCCTGACTTCTTACTGACACATATTTGTGTGAAGGAGTCATAAATGGCTGAAAGCAGCTGGCAGCTCTTTTCCTCTAAAGCATGTGACTCTTCTTTAAATACTCCAAGGCACGAAAAGCTTTGACTGAAAGACAGAAGGATCTAGAAATGAAAACACAGCAGCTAGAGGTGAAGCTCAGCAATAAGACAGAAGAGGAAATTAAGAAGGCAAGACGGAAGTCCACTCAGGCAGGTGAGTACCCAAGTCCTGTGGTGGGAGGTGAGCACAGCCTCACACATGGGAGGAACAAGATGGAATGCAACTGTCCCCTCCACTCACATGTTTCTTGCTTTTTAATATTGTGGCTACAAAGTCAAAAGTGAATTGTGCTACAGATTTATTTGGTATTAAATCCTCTGAAGAAACAGGACCAATTTTTCCAAGTGAGATGTCACAAAATTGTGAATTTGCTAATTGGAATGTGAACAGTAAAAGAGGAGTGAATTATCCTGTTGTTTTGTGGAAGTGTACAGAGATAACAGAATGTTTGTGAAACTTGAAAAGTGAAATTCAAAGAACCTCATCTAAGGATGTTACATCCTTGAATCATGGTTCCTTCTTTGGTTCTTTCCTAAACCACAGTTACCCACAAGTTTGTGAGTGTCTGTTATGCTTCCTATTACTTTAACCTTGGAAGTGAATTTTTGTCTTTTTTCCACTGCTGCTCAGTGATTAAAACACTATTTGTTCAAGTTGTAGTGAGGATACAGTAGTGTGTGCTGTACTGAACTGAGGACACAGCTGCTTGAGAAGACATTAACATATTTTACAGATGCTTAAACCAATTCTACAGGATCTATCAGAAACTGTCTTTTTTGAGACCAACAAAGCCGATAGGTGCAACTCTGTACCTTTTCTGAAAATGTTTTAGTGTTGGCTTCTATGTTTAATCCCTTCATAGGTCCATTCCTTGCAGAGTTGTTCTGGGGCTTTTAAAACTTCAGCATGTCTGGATTTTGAGGAGATTGAGAGAGTCATTCAGAATGTGACTGTGTGTACAGACAACCATTTGAGGAGAAAAGTTACATGTTAGCAACAGGAGGCTTCATGAGAGATGTTCTTTATCCATCCACAATTTCACAGACTTTCTGTGTTCTCTTGGGTCCTCAGAAATTGTTCATAATAGATGTTTATTAAAGAATCAAGGGAGAGATGAAGGTCAGATGGGAGTAACCCACAGTTTGGTGTGAGTCTCCCCATCACTCTCCCCCAGTTTGTGCCACTGTTACAGTGCATGGCAGGGGAGGACTTGCCCCATCCCTGCAGGTAGTGCTACCCAGCAGCCCAGATGGGGTGCTTGTGATGTGCACAGCATCAGCATGTAGTGATCTAGCTTTGAACTGAGGTCTGCTGCAAGTGGATGATAGGCCTAGAGAGCTCTAGACATTCTATGATCCCACTGCTTACTGATACGTAGTGTTGCTTTGTGTTCCCATGGATTGTTCATGTCTTTCATGGCTTTCATGTTCCTGGCTTAGATTCTCTTTGGTGGGTGGAGGATAACCCCAAGTCAGATAGCTCCTGAAGAGCCTCCTGAACTGTGAGAGACATTAGTTTGGACTTGTCATGTCAGACTAGGCATCCCCCATCTAGATATATAGTCTTATTGACGGAATTCCAGTTTCTTCATAGAGTTAGTTTACCATCCCAAGTTCTAAGTCTGTGAGAGACTTGTAGGTGCATTTACTTCATTGATACTTGTTTAGGCTATGGAGTATTGTCCTTAAAGCTTGGTTTGTCTCTCATTTATGTATAAAGACCTTTTTGCACCTGAAAGAACAGGATGAATTTAAACCCTGGACCTAGGCAACAAAGCATTGGGGAAAGTGTAACTAAACCTCATTTAAAGAAGAAAGAAAATTTACTAGCCAGAAAGCATTTATCTCTGAGGCATGTCTTTTAGATTTTCTACCCACCTTTCCCCCTCTGTCAGAGCAGAATCCTTCAGCAAAGAAGAAATTGAAATGACGGCTTATTGTGTTAATGCCTTGAACATGGAAGGAAGCCAGAGCTCAACTTAATCATGCATCTTTAGGGAGCTAGAGAATGCATGAGTGTGCAGCTGAATTGAGGTTGCAAATAAGCATCTTAGACATCTTGAGCCTGATGTGTTGCTTCCATTTTAAATAGACCTGTCTTAGAATGCAGCCTCACCTACGGAGTACTACCTTTCAGCTCAGTGACTCATTATTGATTTCCCATTTCAATTTTTTTTTTTTTCAGATGTAACTTTCTGTCTTCAGGCTTTTTTATTTTTTTTTTAACTGAAGTAACTTGCTTCCATAGTTCTGGGAATTTTCTAAAATATTACTTAATGTTCATATTTTAAAAATCTTGTGTTCCCCCTCATTCTTTGTCACCCCAGTCTTTTACCACACATCAGGTACATTACAAACACCATGTAATAGAACTGCCTTCAGCTCTACCAGATCTGATCTTCAGGCCCTCTGTATCTGTCTACAAAACCTGAACTGCAATTTCCTTCTAAGATCCATACCACTGGCTGAGGAAGACTAATGTGCTACTGTCTTGAACTTCTCAGGAGATGACCTGATGCGCTGCGTGGATCTTTACAATCAAGCCCAGTCCAAGTGGTTTGAGGAAATGGTGACTACCACTCTGGTATGTAGCTCTGTGTAGCATCTTACAAGTATAACACTGCAAAATTGTAATAGTGTAAAACATTCATCACTCATAGCTCGTTACAGAGCAGAAGTGAGGAAAATTGTTTGATAGACTTCCCACTGTATTTCCCATTCTCAGTTCTGAGAAAAACACTTATTAGAGGAAGGCTAAAATGATTATTTTCTTTGCAGAAAGCAATAAATCAGTTCAGGGGTGCTTAAGGGCCAGAGTGCTGGAATCGTCTCTAGGAAGGATGAAGTAATGCACAAGGAAGACATGGAAAGATGTTATAAATTATTGAATCTGTTCATATGTTAATGAATTTTTGTATTGCACGATTTTACAATTTCTTCATGAGTGTTGCCAGCTCAAAAGAGGCATGCTTTAATTTCTTATTGTTCTGTTTCTGTGAAGATAACACAGCTCACAGTATTCACCCAAAGACCTTATACCTTTGGAGTTAGTCACAAGATATCAAAATACAGATTTGATATGCTGCATTCCTTGAAGTACCTGTACTTTGGCTTTAGTGCTCCTCCCTCCTGTCATTCCTTAGAACCCTTCTGGACAACAGCCAGTTGCTTTCAAAAATGGAATATAAACATGTCTTTGACATATATTTTTCTCATTCGAGAAACACAAAACTGAAAACTCCTCTTAATAAGAAGCAGGGTAATAAATTGCTCAGCATTTGGAAGTATGTCAGTGCAATATTTAAACTGCAAATAAATAAAGACAGATGGATGAATGGAAAACCAGGAGGCAGATCACTTTCCAAAAGCAGAACCAGAGAGAAAAAGTTTGCTCTTCCTGTACATAAGGGTTCTGATTCTGCTCTCACCTTCACTGATGGTTTCTCACTGATGCAAATGACCCTGACAGTTGGTGCCACTGGGTCTAGATGTGGCCAGGTATATGTTAGATGCATATTTGCTCCTAGAGAAGTAAGACTCAGAATCGTACTAGTAGATGCTTGAGAAGGAAGTCATAGCTTGCAGGCTGCACTGCAGGTTGTGAAACTCAGGCTGAAAAGCATTTGAAGGTAAACATAAATACAAAATCTAAACTGAGAAACAGTCTGCATCTGATCAACTCAGATATAGTTTAGTTCATATGCAGTACAAAGTTGAGAGAGCCAAAGTCTGAATATTTTTGTTTCCTTGCATACCTTCCTCCCTTAAGTTTCCAGTGCAGATACCACACACATTCTGCCTATGGTGTGCTTACCAGCACTAGCACACTGAGCTCTGTGTTCTCGTAACTGTGCCTCTGTGCCCTAAGTAAAGGAGTCTTACTTCAAAGTGAGACATGTTTTTCACAAGGGCAGTACATCAACTATCAACAGAATGAGGAGCTCACTCTTATTTCTGTCCTGTCCATACCATCCCCAGGCAGATAGATGGCCTGCCACCTGAGATTTTTGTGTTGTAATGAAGAATCTGTTGCCCAAAGACATTTAACAAATTGCAGATAGCACAGGGAAGGCAGTGTAGCAGCCTGCCTGCAGATATATTCTCAGGTTGCATTCCTCCACAGCGCCCAGTAAAATGGATACCAGAAATGCCCTCTGAAGCAGTTTTTTAAAGATTTTGTGTCACTGATATGCCTGTGAATACAGACATTTCTAGTGATACAGCAAAGTCCATTGCAGTATGTCTTTAAAGGCAGACTTCATCGCATGCTGCTTCCACTGCTGCCACTTGGATGGGCAAGGAGGCATTTAATGCAGATTTTGGGGTATAATATCAGAATCCAGAATAGAGAGGCAAAAAAACTTCATGAGGAAAATTTGAAATCACCTACCTTTTCAATTAAAGTGTTGCTAGAGTCTGCTTATTGCCAGTTGAGTACGGTGGAGATTTGTTCCAGCTTATCATCTGGTGAACAGAAGAAACTGCTCTTACAGGTGCCTGGTTAAAATGAGGGCACTCAGGCTCACTCTCAGCCATACACTCCAGCAGTCTCCTGCTCCCCCAAGGAATCACTGTAACTTCTGGAACTAGCAACAAAGCATGCAAAGCTTCTTGCACTGAACAGATTTCCCTGCTTGCAGCATCCCTGAAGACAGTAGCTCCTCTCTCTGCCTTGGTTGTCTCAGTTTTGGAAAGGTTTCAACCTCCTTTTCTGTCATTAGGGTCAGACTTAAGTGACTTCTGTTGCTTGCCATCTCTGATTCTCTGCAAATGAGAGGGAAATGCAACCACAGAGTTCAGCTCCAAAGCATGACCCTGAGGTGGCATCATACTGACTGGCAACCTTTTGTGTGTTGTCCTTTCTATGGGCCTTTAAGCTCAGCTTCCAAGAAAAATATGGACTTGTTTTTCTTCTTCTCTTTCAGGAGCTTGAGAGACTAGAAGTTGAAAGGGTAGAGATGATTCGGCAGCATCTTTGCCAGTATACACAGCTGCGTCATGAGACAGACATGTTCAACCAAAGCGTAAGTCTGCTTTTTGTTCAGTCCCTTTGGTCTTTACTGCACTTCAGGTGAGCAGAATAGTCCCTGTCCTGATCTAACTGACTTGTATCAAAAGGAGATGTGAAAACTGTAGTCAGCTTGTTAATTTGCAGCAGTACTGTAATGCCACTCTACAGTCCTGCTTGTCCAGGATTCTCTGATCCTGGTTCCTTTCCATACTACTGGATCACAGTTTTTTGCTGGGGAGGACACAATGGATTGAATTGCACTGGACCATCATGAGCCATTATTAGCTCTCCCAACATGATGCACTGCTCCTTGAGGTCTTCTGTTCTTGCAAAGAAGGTGGAAAATAGTTTCAGTGATGGGAAAGAGTTGTTTGTTGGGTTTTTTGTTTGTTTGGGTTTTTTTATTAAAACAATGGCTAATTGACAAATACTAATATAATAGGGGATGGATGCCAACCTTGGTACATGGTTGTATTTGGTGTAAACTACAGATTGCAGGACAGGAGTCAAAGACTGGTGGCCAGTGCCTGGCACAGAAAACCTGTCTCTGCCTGACCATAACAGTCTGCCTTTTCTTTTAAAAGTCTGCCTCTCCTCTGCTTCGTGCTACAAGGCTTCCCAGTGGCTCTTGTCCACTGAATCTCACATAAGTGCAGTTCTCGTTTGTTTGTAAATGCAATGTAGGCATGCCCTTAGCTGCTCTACACTTCAGAGCAGTGGCTGTCTCTACTTGAAATGTACCCACAGCAATTTGATTCTTGTTTTGTTTGTTTCAGACAGTAGAGCTCGTGGATCAGTTGCTTCGAAAAGTGGATCCTGCCAGAGACAGGGAACTGTGGGTAAAAGAACACAAAACTGGAGATATCCGACCTGTGGACATGGAAATATAGACTGATCTATAGTTGTATGTGATGAGTCCACTGAATTAACCAGGCTAATGTTTGTTAAAGGTCAGAAGAGCACAGGGAAAAGGTCATTCCACTACCAGACACTTTGTAATTTTTGCCTGTACAGGCTGTCTCTGTAACATTTTGTCATTAAAATGGTTCTCATTAAATACCAGACATTCCAGGGTGAAGAAACCAGTTGTATGCTTCCCATCAGAGATTCCTAATTACACGCAGCTTCCAGAAGAAATCTCTCTGGTGCAGAGAGAACTCTGTTCTTCAGTGACGTTGTGCTACATCTCTTGCATGACTATCTTTATACAGTATGTTAGAACAACCATGCAGTGAGCCTCTGGACAGCAAGTAGGTAACTGAACATGATGCAGGAGACAACAAAGTCATGATCAGGAATCCCAGGTCTGTCAATGACTGCTTTAATGGCAATAGGAAAGTCAATGAACTTTTTTAGCTCCTCCATCTATAAAACACACATATCCTTCAGCAATGTAGTGCAAATAATTTTTTTTTTCCATATAACGGTTGCCCATCCTGTCAGTGAAGTGATGGCTCTTCTCCCAGAATCTATGGAGAAGATTTCTGCTCTTCCTGTTTTATACTCCCTCTCAGGGATACATAAATCCATTATCATAATGATTTCTGGTTTAGGCCAAGGTTGAAAGTGTTGCCATCACTATTGCTTACCAGGAAAGACTTGCTTGTGCTACACCTACCTCATTAGCTGTTGTGAATGCCCTCAATGACAGAAAGAGGTCACATACCTAGGATAAATGAGATGTTCCTGCTTATGCAACATGTTTTATCACAGAGTCTCCTTAAAGACAGTCCTCTAGCATTTTATTTGGTATCCAGCTTTAAATTTTCTTTGTTGGTTCTTTTAGGTGAACATCACAGCCTTTAGGTATCTTAAGTTACCAAGTTTGTCCAACTAAATTGTGGGGTTTATCTTTTTTAGAGCCTGATTTTCAAAGATGCCATGAATCTGTGATGCTGATTGCATTAAATGTAGATGTAGGTACCCAACACTTCTGCACTATCTTAACCTTAGGTTTTTCCTTTGTTACCCTTACTGAAAACTGCCAAAAATTCAACACTGCTCTTGGCACATAGTTTGTAGAGTGGTTTTGAAAAGTTACTAATTTAATTCTGCTATTTCTGATGGATTATTCAGTGTCACTGTTAATATATTTTTCAGCATTTCGTATAATGCCAAGATTCCTAAAATTCTCGCTTTAGATCCAGCAGAAACGATTCTCACCACTGTGGCCTTTACCTCAGTCTTTTCTGTGTTGCTGTCTACAATTTCCCAAACCATACTATTTCATTTGATCTAGAGTTATGCTCCCCTTTATCTTGTTGTTACCATCCCTTTTCTCCCCTAGCACCAAAACCACATCCTTGTTTTGTTCATCAGTGTCAAAGTGCTGTGATTAGATCATTGAGAATTAATATTCCCCTTTACAAATACAAACTCAGACACAGAGAAGTCTTATCTCAAACACATTTTTAATACTGCTTCAGTGGTTATTTTTCTGGTTTGCTATTTCAAAGTGAATTCTCTTTCATTTTCTTATTGTTTCCTTTTTCTCAACAATCTCTTTACCTGTATAGATTTGTTTCTGTCTTGCAGATGCCTCAGTAACCCACTTCTCTGCTGCATCATTAACCTTTACCAACCTTTGCACATTGGCAGGTACAGTGACATGACCACTGCATGCTCAGGATCACTGTTCCTGGTGTGACACCTCCCATACTGCACTTGGATTACACACCTCTGAGTTTACTATTTTATATACGATTTTATTCTTGATGTCGGAAGCATCCAGCACATTGTTATGTGAGTTTCTCCTAAGTTACTGCAAAGACCATTGCAATACAAATGAAATATGCCTAAGCATCACATGGTCCTTGAGCTCAGAGTAGAAATGCTTTCCTAGACTCCCGCTGCTCAAGTGGGGAAGTTTTCTGATAATATCTGTTTTTCAGTCTTCCAATTGATTCACTCTCTTTTTAATTTTTTTGGCATACCAGTATCTACCATGCACTTTGGGAGACAGGCATCTCAGTGCAAGCTCTGTATTCTAAGCTGTATCATAAATTAAAATAAGCAATCTTGACAACACCTCACCACATTCTTGTTTTGATTGCAAAACCAAGCTAGTTATGCACTTTATCCTTAATAAATACCTAAATAATCAATTGTCAATTACACTTTATTTTTACCTTTCTTTAAAGATGTTTGTTACTTTTTTCTGTTTTGGACTGGAATTACTGTCCATTAGCACAGATTTCTTTGAGGAATGAAATGTATCTTACTAAGATATATTTCACTCTCAATTCTCAATTGTGTTTTCTGTTGTGTTGTTTTATTGTTTTTTTCTTTTTTTTTTTTTTTTTTTTTTTTTTTTTTGGTTTTGATTTTTTTTTTCCTGTCTTTATTTCCAAATATTTTTGCTACTTCTGGTTTTTGTTCCATTTGAAATGTTGCAGGAGTCTGTGAGCTGCACAGAACAATAATTCTCTTGATGGAGTCTGTTTATTTTCTTCCACTTTGATAATCTGAAGACATTACTTGTTACATGGCTGTTACTCTTTATCAGGCCCAGAAACTCTTGCATGGTGCTGCTCTGCAATGGGTGAGATGCTTCCTCTACAACAAGGCTTTTATTTGTAATTGGTAGAAGCATTAGGGGAGTTTTGCTGCTGCTTGTGGACAGTTTCTAGCTAATTTCATGAAAAAGATGGTATTTCCTTGTGATAAGACACTGCAGACAGTGGGATCAGTGTTACCTGGTTGATTAATTTCTCTGGCTGATGAATCCTGGTCAGTGTGATACCTTACAAGTCAGGGAGTGCTGGTGCTCCTGTGTTTCTGAATGGACAGTATCTTCAAAGAAAGTGATGGAAAGTTTGAAGAGAAGCACAGACACCTTCCCTCATGTTCGTTCCTAGCAAGGCTACCCAGAGAAGTTGTGGAATCTCCCTCTCTGGAGACTTTCAAAACACTCCTGGATGACATCCTATGCAACCTTCTCTAGGTGAACCTGCTTTAGTGGGAGGGTTAGACAAGCTGATACCCAGAGAATCCTTACAACCCCTACCATTCTGTGATTTTGGGAACTTCAGGTGTTCCAGCATTGCTCTATTCATCATCCATTAAGTTGAAAAAATGCTGTTGAACCCAGTCTTTCCTTATCCTGAACATCTTCTCTGGAGCAAGATAAACCTTATGTTAAAATAGCTAGCATGTAAAAAGAATAATATTGTTGCAATCTAACCAATTAATAGGATTAGAAAAGTAAGTCTCTTGCCTCCATAGGTACTGAGCTTAAGGGTCATCTCATTTTGTCTGGCAGATGGGCTCACACAAGTGATTTTAGTCACTACAGATAACAGTCTTTTTTTGTTGTTATTGAGTGACAAGGCTTTCTTGCTTACAGATCTGTGGTCACAGAACAGAAGGTTAGCTTCCTATTAGTGCTGTTTGCTTTCATCTGAAGGGTTACAATTAGTGGGAATTTGCCTCTGGATCTTAACCTGGTAGCTCTGCTTGCCTGGGTCTTTGTTTAAACCATCTCTGTTTCAGTCTTGCTGCTCATGTGGAACTCCCTGTGGTGGTATTGTTCACATAATTGTCTTGTGCTGTGAAGCTCCCTGGCAATCTCTGCTTCAGCCAGAGCCTTTTAGCCCTTGTCTGAGCTCAAGGGCTTTGTCAATTCCTGCGGCTTTTAAACTGTTGCATATCCTGACTCCAGTGCCAGAGCTGGTGAGGTTCCTATGAGCTGTAACCTCAGCTGTCATATCATATCACACATGTTATTCATCATCCATACCCACCTGCTTGTGTCTTCAATGCCATCTTATGGCCAGTTTACTCAACAGAGAGTCTTAACTGGAAGTTTTTATCTAAGACATTTCAGATTATTTCTTAACTATAGAACTCATTCTGGATCCAGCTGGCTGATTCCTGTTGGAGTTAATGAGCTGAAAGCAATGAGTCGTTTACCTCATGGGCCAAGTACAGTCATCTCCCACTGACAATATTCCAGTTGCTTTCATAGAATAACATCCATAAAAGCCTAATTCTGATTTCCAGCTGGCTCCAGATTCACTTATTCTGTAACTCACAATTGTGCATCACTTCTGTGTGTTGAATGTCTTATGAAATACTTCATTTGTTCCCTTACAGGACTGTTATTTCATTATCTAACACTGGGATCTTCAGCGATAGCTTCAGCTTTTTTTCTAAATGTTGAAGTATTGTAACAGCAATGAAAGAATACTTTTTAGAATGTTTTTCTCCCTCTGCAGAACTACATGAGCTGGTGTGGGTTAGCTGTGCTGACAGTGTCTTGTGACAGTGAATTGCACTCACGTCACCTCTTTTTTCTTTTTCCTAAAAGGCATTTTCTGTAAAGCATTCACAGGAAATGTTTACATGCTCAGGAGTAGTCATAATTTCTTAGGTCTTCTCAGAACCTATTTTTTCCCTATTTTTAATGTCATTATTTTAAAGTTAGATTCTCTGGAGGAATGCGCACTCTTCACCCACTCTTTGGGAGTGCTTGGAAGTGAAAAAATTATTGGAACACAATAAGGAGCATGTAGGTGATAAGAGACTTTGAAAATCAGGCTAACAAATAGAAATGCACAACCATCTTTTTTCCTTAGTCATTGAGTACATATATAAGGTAAATATTAAGAAATGAGAACCTCCAATACTTACAGTATAAGACGTAGCTGCTATATATGGAGTTCCCAGCAGCTCCGCAAGTGACCCTTTGTAAGGCTAGCAGTGGTAGGCATGCAGCATTAGAGCGTCGGCCTATAGCTCACCTCCTGATCAGCTGCAAAATCCAATATTAAGTAAAATCCAATATTAAGTAAAATATCTCTTCCCATCTATTATTTATAGTCACACACAAGGAGAAAAAGAGCACTGCGTACACAGGTGAGTCCTTCACTATCAAGCACCTTAAGAAATCCAGACCAGCACCTTGAAGGTCCCCCTGAAATCAGTATATGACTTTTTGGTGTAATCAATTGATTTTTTTTTCTTCTGAATTAAAAATGTATTCGCTATTTTATATTAGCTAGTGTGCTCTGTTTCATTAGTACAGCCTGCTGGGTCTATTCCTAGAGACAGGAGTCATAGTCTGGTGTCCTGGAGGGAATCCTGGTTACCCTTACACTTCCACTTTGAAAAATTAGGTCTTCAAAAGACAATGTCAAAAAGACAGTTTTCAAAATAAAGATCTGGAAAGTGTTGGCTTTTTGCTACACAGCATGTGTAGAAATAGGAGAATGAGGTCCCAGAGGTTGCTGTGAATGGTTCTTGATGTGTGGGCATTCCTCCTATACTCATATGGTGGTAGGGAACAGCTGGTGGGTGTCCTTTGCACAACAGAAATTCTTGATATTCTCCCAGAGGAGCCTGATATTCCTGTTTAACAGAACCAGGGGGACAATAGTCACAGACGGATTCAAATTTAAAACAGGCACATAAACCAAAAAATATTTAGCTGTCATTTGAGCTTCTCAGTATGAGGCACTCATCCTCAAATGGCAACTCATTCCTCAGACCCTCACAGGTCCAGTAACTGGCTCATCACTTTCCAAATTCTGCGTAGCACATGAAAATCAGTGATGAAAATTGTATCTGTTGCTTATTACAGGTCTCTACGATTAGCACCTGGTTGTGCCAGTGGGAGACTGGTATGTGGCAACACTACACTGGTGACTACAGAATGACTTTTGGCATTTGGCAGCTCTGTGATAATCCTGCACCCTTGCATTCAACTGACCATAAGTCAGTCAAATCCGGCACACAGGTATTTTCCAGGAGCTTGGAATGCACAAACTTCCTGATGCATAATGGTGATGAAGTCTTTCCAATCAGCAAAGCCTTGTCTTTTCCTGAGAAACACTATTGTGTAAATAATATTCTTTGTCTTACAGTTCAACTTACTCATCTAAACATGCATCTTTCATGATCTTTTACTTTGGATTTTTCTTATCAGCCATTGGGTTTTGAAATGCAATGATTCCTTTTTGTGCTAGTCACAGTTTATTTTTTCTTCCTGGACATTTTTTCTAAAGGGACCAATACATAGCACAATTTGACTTAAATTTATAATCTCATGCACTCCTCAAGGCAGAAACCTTTTGTGCCTCATGATGCATCTGATTGTAAGGATTGTACATGGATAAAATCTTTCATAGACCAATTAAAAAAAAAAGAAGTCTTAGGTTAAACACATAATAATTACAGGAGGAAAAAAAAAGATTTAAATACCCTAATTTTATTCCCTCACCTTACATTAACTATTTCAGGTGTGTTGTAGGAGACAAATTCAGTGGATATTCAGAACAAAAGCTTTTCAGCTGCTTTATTCAGGTTGTGAGTGGACAAGACTTTAATTTTGAATACATGCAGTGTTTTGGGATACTGCTTTAACAAGTAACTGAGTAATGACTACTAGCACAACCCTACTAAAATTCTGCTAGTAGTTCCCCTTGAAGTGCCTCTTAATATTGTATCTGCTATAAGCATGTAAAATACACAAATTCACCCTATAAATTTCCAAAACTCAGGAACAGCCAGTATGCACAGATCTGCACAGGATTGTCAACTCTCCTTCCTTGCACTGTTTTAGGATGTCCACATATCTCACAGACCTGCCTTTGTCTCACTTATAGTTTACTGTCATCCTAAATTCTCAATGCAAAAAAATGGAGTAGAAAATGTTAGGCATAAAAGCAACTGCATTGAAGGAGCATTGCTAACCTTATCTTTCAACACATTCTTCAGTATATGGGTCTCAGCAGGGAATTCAAAACAATAAATATGACACTTAAAGACAGTTGCTGAGAAGAAATTTTCTGGTACTGGAAGTCTTAAGCTGAATAGTAATTTTGAGGATCTCACATCTGCGTAACAGTGACAATCTTAGTCATTTGAATTTGGGAATGCTTGACGTGAAATCCTTTGTTCCTTTGGAGATTCTGATGTGATGGCTGAGATATTCAGAATAGCCAAAGGAATTTGGACATCGAGTAGGTCAAAAACACTCTTTGGGGAACAGCAACCTCTGTGCATTATGAAAACAGCAGGTACTAGTATTGTACAAATATTTTCTTCTCCTCTTTAGATGGTTTCCTTTATTTTTGAAGCCCAAGACAGTGTGAAAAATCCATTGAACAGTTTTGTAGACATTCTCAAATTAGGGATTGAAAGGCATGCCAGATCACCAGCCATACACTAAAACAGAGTTTTCTACTAAAATAAAGGTGCTTATTTGGTCCCTTTTGTGTAACTTTAACTAAATATTTCTAAATTTCTAGGAAGGTTGTCTTTTACCAGTACTAATTAATTATTTTTAAGATGTTTAACCAAAATTTTGTAACTTTACATACATTTTGACTGAATAGACCCTTTAAATGGTTTATGTATCAAGCAGACTGTTGTCTGGGTAACTAGTAAATATTGTTGTGCAAATTATAGGATGGTTTTAGTTCCATGAGGATACATGAAGAAAACACTAAACTTAAGAAGTTGAATGCAGAGAAGATTTAAGGGGCAGATCTTCAGCTTGGGTAAACTGGCAGAGTTCAGTGGAAGCTACTTTGTGTCAGCTGTGGATCTCGTCCTTCAGTGTTAAAGGCATTTCCTATATATATTTTTTTCTGTCTTACTGTAAAACAATTTCATATGGTTAAACTTTATTTTCCTATATAGTTCTGCAAGCTTATATGTACCTCATTGCTCATCTCACCTTGTAAAATAAAGTGTACAGAAACACATTGAGCATGGAATTGTCTTTTCCCAGTTGTTCTTACTAAAGCCACACATTTGAATGCAGTATCATCAATGAACACTTGGTGTGCCATATGCACATGCACTGCTTTGTTGATGTTGGCTTAATGCAGCTTGAATTTGCAATCACATCACATGGGTGTAATCTACCTGTATTTATCCTTTTCAGGTATTTACATGATATTCAGATGAGTACAGTCCCTAAAATTTTATTTTTATAGGAAATCAATTTTAAGAAACACCTGTAGTTGAGTGATTTTTTTTATTAATCATTCAGGCAAGCTGTCTGTGATCAGTCTGAAAGAAGCTGCTGTGATATGGGCATGCTTTAAATGATCTCCAAGTCTTCTACATGCAGACATTCCTTTACTTGAAATTTCCACATCTTGAAGCATAATAGAGGAGAAAACATTGTTGTAAAATGTGGCTGTTCACAAATTGTTCTACTTTGAATATTTGAGTTAATGTGCATGCTGACAGGTTTTCTGACAAAGTCAAAATTGGCCATGCAAAAATCCTATCTCACACAACAACTGTCTTCAAAAGTGATCATCATGGGATACTGCTGTAGAAGCAGAGCTCAGAGAAAGCAGGTTTTGCAGTTCTGCAGATAACTCGTCCTTCCAGCAATGTGCGAGTTGGGGACCTTGGAAGTAAGGCCATTATTCACATATATCATATACCCCCATGGAGCTTTCTTTTTATCTGTTTTTGAACTCATGTAAAAATTTTATTTCTGCAACAACCTGCAGAATGGCATCCTGCAGTTCTGTGGTGTTTGTCCACTGATGTGATGAGTCGTTTAGTCTGGAGAAGAGAAGNGGTGCATCTGTGAAGAGTGGTTAGGGCATACACAAAACACCATCTTGCCCGTGTTGCTGTTTCTGGGCATGTACCATGTGTAGGACATGAATAGCCCCTTTCTGAGTCCCTTAATGGCCAAACCATCAGTCAACAGGAAGAACATCCAACAGTACCCAGTGAAAACATGAGCTGACCCCTGCAACTCAAATGCTTTAACCAGTGTAGATTTTGTTTGTGACAGTTCTGAAGACTGCAGTGAATGCAGACTTTGCTGTGTCAAGCAACACCTGCCCAGATTTGGTCAGTTCATTTTATTTTGCTGCTGTGCAAGGGAACTACCCCTGTGGCAGGGCCATCCCACTTCAGCTGTTTGATTATATAGGCATGTAATCAGCCAGTGATCACTGAATGAGGATTTTATACAGAGTATAAAACAAGGTTCAAGGATCATTTAACTGTTTCCCATTTGACAGAGAAAACCTTTTATCAGTCTTGTGTTTGGCAAATGAACAAAAAAAGGAGCAAAAGATGGTAATCCTCAGGCTGCACAGTCAAGCTGCAAGTTCTTATGTTGAGAATGTCAGTATTTTGCATAAATAATGCACATTTAGACTTGGGGAAAAAAAAATATTTTGTTCCAAGCATTGCTGGTCCCAGAGATTCAGCCTGTGGTGGCAGAAAGTCTGGCAGCTGTGTGGACTATGGCAGGAGTCTGGGGTAAGGAGGAGCAGGCATATCTGTGCCGTCTTCCCCAGCTGTATGGGGATTTCCATCACTGGAGACAGAATATAAGACAGCAAAAATAAAAAGCAAGTTTCAAGGATATGTCAAAGATCCTCATAGACTCAGATCTGCTTGGGTTTTGTGTCTAAAACAGGGCATGCTCTATCAAGCCCCTGAACTCTGGTGCTTCTTCCTGAGTGAGCTCAGCAGTCTTGTTAAGAGTACAGGCATTTATACCTGATCCATGTTAGTTTACACTAGAGATTCAAAGAGTTTGGGTTGAGAACCCCCAGTTCTATTCTGGTTACAGATAAGAAACACACCAGGTGCTTGACAAAAGCATAGTTAAAAGACCAGTCATTGAGACAAACGGAGAAATAAGCAATCCAATCAGTACTGTGAATAAATAAATTCATCACAATAAAAATAGCTGCTAAAAATAGCACTGAAAGTTAATCTACAAGTTCTTCTGAACAGACTGTAAACTGCTTATAAGGTATCTATTTTTAAAATAAAGGAGATGATGTTATATCAGGCATAGCTTTTCTGTGTATTTTTCTTTTTAAGCAATTTGCAGCCTGGGAAGAAACCCTAGGATTAGTTGCTGGTGCCCTTTCTCCCTTCTGTAGTTCAAAGCCATTTCTGCATTTCACGATGTTTTTGCAGTGCATGTTTCAATCTTTTACACTAGATGTCAGTGTGCTTTCCTTTTTGTCTTAAGATGTCTTCAGGATGGGATGTCTTTAGAAAACTACAGCTGTGTCAGTGGAAAATTGTAGGTGTGTTACCAGGACTGGTGATGGGCTATGTGCAGGCAGAGATCCAACAGTGTAGAAATACTTTATCTTTGCACAAATGTGAAAAACACCTGCTTTTCAAAATCTGAATTTATTGCTATAATTGACTCATTCTCGCTCATTGTCAGTGCACCCAATGTCTCCCAGTTTGGAACAGCAGAAGAGATGACAGTCCATGTCCTTTGATGTGCCATGTGACATGTTTCTAACTGCCTCTTTTTCTTTGTATATGACCTTGATGTATGGTCAGCAGAGGACACCACCTCATCTATAGCCACATTACATAGCTTGCGTCAAGCATTACTGCTTAACCCTAGTCCGACACCTTTGATGGGATTTCAGGGAAAAGCCTTGCACTTAAAGCATTCTTCTAGAGCAGAGCAGTAGTGGTGCAGCACAAAAATGCCTTGCTCAAGGAGTAGGGCATAACCTGCAGCTATCAAAAATTGATGCTGCACCTTTATACCACAGGGAGCTACAATCTTAGAAGCACCAAAGCACTCATCATCTCCACCTGCCAGGTAAATGACAGGGTGTCAAGTTAGAAAAAGGACCATATAATCCTCTACTGGACAGTTCTTTTCCCTGATGCTGCCCTAATGGAGTTGCTTCTTGTATCATTTTATGTTTCAGATAGAGCCATCACAAATAGTCATATTTCCTGATGAAAAATGTGCTGAGCAATGTTGTCGGGAAGCAGCAAGAGGCAGGGTTACTCCATGAGGGTGCATTGACATCCTAAGACAAGGTGAGGTGATGAACCAGGTTCATCCAAGGAATTTTTTCCAGAAGCAATAGGAGATGAGGCAGACATAAGAGACAAGGCTACAAGTGTCTGAGGTCCACCCAAAAGGCAAATCTGGAAATAGCTGCACCTACAACATAGCTCAGGCCTGAACTTAACTGATGCTTCTGGAACCATGGGCTGAATGTGGGTGAAAGCCCCAAGTCAGGCTAGTGAGCACAATTAAGTACCTTTGGTGCACTTAGGGGCCTGACACACAGTGATCTGTTGGACCTTTCTGCATTCATGTTGGCCACTGCACAAACACAAGAGGAGACAGTTCTGCTTAACACAGTTTAGGTGGAAAGAGAACCAGGTTGCAAAAGGTCAGAGATACTCATGATGATTTGCACTGCTCATTGAAGGATTCACACAAGACCACTTATTCAAGAGCAATCATACCTACTGTAAGTCAAAGAAAGTGAAACTTAATCTATGAGCTGAATGTGTTAAAAATGGTTTTGAACCCTCAAAGGACATTGTGACCTATGTCCTTCATGAGGCCTTAAAAGCAAAGCTATGTACCAAGTTGAAGCAATGGGTTTAATCTTTCCCGGTTGGCTGCACAGGTGTCAACAACCATTTCTCTCATGTGGTTTAATTAAATACTGGAGTATTAAATCAAGGAATGGTGTTGGAGTTAAATCTTGCATTAAACCTTACATTAAACTAACCTCACATGCAAATGAAGTCTCAGGAGTCAGGATCTTCTATCTTCACTCAGACAATGGAAATACTAATGTGATATTTCTTACTCAAAGAATCTTGCTTGTATAAATCACTGTCTTGGTCCTTATGCAAATGAAAAAAACATTACAAACATGCATTAGTGCATTTATTGTAGGGACAAACAGTCAAGACTCACTGATGAGTGCTGCATGCTCTCTTTGCACTGTTTTTCTCACTAGCCACTGAAAGTAGAGAATGAGAACATCTAGCTCTGATTTGATTTTGACTTTGTCTTCTATAAAGTAGAAAACTAAACATTCAGTCTCCTGGAGCTACAACATAATTTATGGTCTTTTTATTTACAGAACTATGACTTTTTCTGTAGACTTAGCAAATGCTTTAAGACTATCATTTGTCTTGCTTGTTTACTCAAAGAGACTAGTACTCTCTTTTTATATCAACTGCTTAGACATCTTTGAAGCTGATTCCTCCAACATGGTGACAATCATGGGTCTCTGCTCACAGGTACAGGTTTCAGGATCTCGTCTCACTGCCAATTCACTTTTTGATAAGTCTATTTAAAAGGAAGAAAGACTGATGGACAGCTCTGTGGTTAATGTGAAAACAGGAGAGAGTCAAGTCGGGACACCCTTGTAGCAATGCTCACAATTCTGAGGAATAATTACTGTTGCCTTTGATTATAAAGAAAATGCCTTCCAATGTGTTACACTTCTATGCTTAAGAGTATAATTACCTGCCTGCTTGCTGTGGTGCTTACATATGTAGAAGGATGACATGGAGTCAGTGCCCTTTTGTCCTTTGCTGCTTTATGATTTTCCTCAAAATTGTGTATTGCTGAAACAAATTAGTTTCTTACATGTCAAGTAAAGATGAAGGTTCAGGCCAAAGGTCCATATAGTCCAGTGTCCTGGCATGAAGAGTGACCAGTAAGTACCAGTTTCTTAGGGAAGGGTGGGAAAAAATGATCTTTATAATGAAATACATTGTGATTTGTCCCTAGATTTGATCACCGGTGATCCCAGCTCAGGGTCTCTCTTCTTCCACAGTGGCTGTGCTGTATTTAAACAGCACTTGACATATATTTTATTTTTCTTCCATGAGCTGATTTTGGAACACATATAAGCTTCATGTAACATTATGTAGAAAACAGCCAGCTGCACAGTGCAGTGTTGTAAGATAGGAAACATCTCCTTCTGCTTCCTACTAATATGCAGCTCTCCAGGTTAACTTGTTGTCTTAGTTCTTGCATGTGAAGAGACAGCTACTTGCCTTCTGTAGACAACCCACAACCTAACAGCTCACTATTGTGTTCCTTCCTTCCTGTCCCAATCATTTGTTGTTTTGGGTGAGCAGTTCTGATCCACAAATCCTCCTGCTATGTGCCTGACCTAGTCCAGGACCTGTGTCCTATCCAGGCGGAATGAACAGAGCTACACAAGGTATCCAAGATATAAGCCCACAAGGATAATAGAATCACAGAATAAAAGAATGGTGACAACTATCATCTAACTCTACCAGGGCCGCTACCACACCATACCCTTAAGCACCATATCTAGATGGATTTTGAGTATGTCCAGGGATGGCAATTCAACAACTTCCCTGGGCAGCCTGTTCCAGTATTTGATAACCCTTTCAGTATAGAAATTTTTCCTAATGTCCAACCTAAACCTCCCCTGGTGCAACTTGACGCCATTTCCTCTTGTCCTATCAGTTGTGACTTGTGAGAAGAGACTAACATCCACCTCTCTACAACCTCCTTTCAGATTTCAATGTACCTGTCCCTTCTAAACCCAGGTTACTACTCGTAACACTGTCCTTGCACACTTCTCATGTCTGAATATGAGGAAAGTAATTTATGCTATACAACTTCTCAGGGCTCCTCTCCATACTATACATATGTTCTAGTGATCAGAGTTAGGGGTTCTGATTTGTAGTGTTCAGAGTATGCAGCTGCCAATAGATCTGAAGAGACACTTCTCAGATTTTTGTCTATCTTTACAATCCTTAAAGCTTAAAGCTTTAGGTATGTTATTTATTCTTTCTCAGGTACAAAGACTTGTGCTAAATTTTTCCTGATTCCTTACCATCTCTACAGCTATTATCCTGAACAACCCACCTCCCATTTCCTACCTTTAAGGATGCTACTGGAAGAATGCTCATACAAATGCATCAAACCACCTAAAGCAAAGGATTGTCCCGGAACTAACAAAATTCAGAAAAAAAAAGTATTATATTTTAGTTTGTCTTTGCACTTTTATATTTTTTTCTGAATCTTTCACATTTTGTATTTAAGTAATAAATAATAATGATGACCCCATTGCTCCTTTGCTTTGAAAAAGCAGTCATTACTGTCACCTTTATTTCACACAGGGAAAATTTAAGTACATGGAGCTGACACAACTGTTCCAAAGCTACACAGAGGGTCAAAGTCATCTTCTGTAAAATTTAAATGTTCTGAGTCCCAGTCTTCTGTTCATTGTCCATGAAATTCAAATGTGAGTGTGCTTAAACCACATACTAGCAGCTTTAAGTAGAAATGCTATTTGCCTCCTGTCACTCTAAATCCTGGCTGTCTGTTGTAGATGGCATTGTGAGACAAAAGGGGAAGGATAAAGCTGAAAAATTAGTCCTAGTACAATTTGTTGCTGTTTAGTTTTCCTATGTGGTGTTTAGCATCCTACCTGGCACACCTCACTGTCTGCTGAAGAGAAGACTCTGCAGTAGGGCAGACTGCAGTCCCAAAGCATTACACAGAGCCAGACCTAAACACCAGCCATTAAGCACAAAGGAAGAGAGGAAGCCAGGAGCATTTGGTGAGCCCCATCATCTCTACTGTTGGTGTGACCCATGTGATGTCTGGGGTTATGGGTATACATCATGTTGAGTGAGCCCTTCACATTCAAGCAGACCCAAAATCGCTGCAAATCGTGCCATTTTTCTGGAAATCATATGGTCCTCCAGACAGGGACATCGTTACACTGTAAGGAAAGGACCCATGTGGAATATGCTAAAATCAAACAACATTTTGGTATATGGGTAGACACACATGACATGATGGGTAGATAGGATCTTCAGTTAGCCCAGAGGGACTCGGGCACCTGCATACCAAAAGGGCAGCCTCTGAGAGAGGGTGAACAGCCCAGGACTGCTGCTAAGCACTGCCTAAAGATGTGGTGCTTAAAATCAGAGCTGACTCCAAGGTGGGCAAAGAAACAAGCTGAGCAGCAAACAGCAATGAGAATTTGTCTGTGATGAGAGAAAATAATCATTGCAGTGTGATTAACATGATATTCAAGGAACCTGAGCCTTTAAGCTTTTGAGGTCGGTTTGTTTATGTGGCCACTCCAATTTCATTTCCTGGAGCTAATTGCAATGACATGGTTTACAAGCAGCTGCTTCTTGTAGTTCTGTGTGACTCCAGGAATGACTGCAAAGATACCTAAACACAACATGACATTTAGCACAGCAGAAAGATTGATAGATTTGGGATGACAGGTTTAAAAGAAATAAATGAAAAACCAGACTTGTGGTTGATATGAAAGCTGAAAAAGATGATGTCAGTAAAATATTGTTGGTTAAAAAAAAAACAAACAAACTAGTATTAGGAAGAATTTTACAGATCACAGATTTTCTCTTACTGCAAGCTGAAAATGATGGGAAAATGTAAGAAAATTTCTGAAGAAAATGAAAAGAAGCAGCTGTGTCCCAAAAAGAGAGACAGTTCCTACAAAGTTGAGGAATGTATGAAGCCTGCCTAACAACCTTGTACCCTGACCAAATAATAATCCGATATAGCAATGGCAGATGGAATCTTGGCATAGCTAGGAAAGTAAGAAGTGCTATGGGAAACCCAAAGATGGTGACAACTATTGAACTGAGGACATCAGAATTCCCTAAATGCATTTCCTGCCATTAGGCTGTTGTGGAAGTGCCGTACATACAGAAGCTTTGACTGTTGCAACGGGGACTTCCAGCAACATCAGATGCTAGTGCTAGAGGGATATCAGAGCAGTGGACCAAGAGGCAAGTAGAAAAACACTGATGAAGTCAAGTGGAAGTGGTTTATTCTACTGTGCAGGTGAAGAAAATAATATCAGCCAGGGGTGAAGGCATGATGCCCAGGAAGTTGTGGCCTACAATCTCTTGAAAAGGTATGTCATGGTTGGGCATTTCTTATCCTGCTGCTGTCCTGCACATTTTAATCATGTCTAACATCCACTGAAGGCTGAGCACTCATAATGGGGTGAAATCAAGCTGTCTGCCAGTCACCAGTGGGGTTCCTCAGGGATCAGTTTTGGGGCCAGTCTTGTTTGGTATCTTTATTGATGACTTGGATGTGCAGATTGAGAGTACCCTTATTAAATTTGCAGACAACACTAAATTCTGTTGGAGTGTTGACCTGCTTGAAGGCAGGGAGGCTCTTCAGAGGGACTTGGATAGGTTGGATCAATGGGCCAAGGACAATTATATGAGGCAGAGCAAGGCCAAGTGCTGAGTCCTGCATTTCCGTCACAACAACCCCCAGCACCGCTACAGGCTTGGGGATAAGTGGCTGGAAAGCTGCCCATCAGAAAAGGCCCTGGGGGTGCTGGTAGATAGCTGGCTGGATGTGAGTCATCAGTGTGCCCAGGTGGCTAAGAAGGCCAACAGGATCCTGGCTTGTATAAAGAATAGTGTGGAGAGCAGGAGAAAGGATGTTATTGTGCCCTTCTACTCAGCCCTTGTGAGGCCTCATCTTGAGTCCTGTGTTCAGTTCTGGGCCCCTCACTATAGGAAGGACATTGAGGTGTTTGAAAGTGTCCAAGGAGAGCTACCAAGCTCGTGAGGGNAATTTATTTAATTTATTTTAATTTATTTAATAATTAATTTATATATTTTTTTTAAAGTTGCTATATTAATTGATGTTTGCACTGGAACAAAACATACAGCCTTCCAAAACTTGTATTTTTCATTCAGTGAGGTGGCATATTGCCTTACTTCACTTCTATTTTGTGCCTTGGGAAGTGAACACATCAGACATGACAGAACTGGAACATCTCTTAATCTACCAAATGTTATTCCATATTNAGAGAGAGGCACTGGAACAGCCTGCCCAGGGAGGTGGTTGAGTCTCCATCCCTGGAGGTATTTAAGAAACGAGTTGACATGGTGCTTCATGGCATGGTCTAGGGGAAGGCATGTAGGGGGCTTATGTGTCGGATTTTGGTGTTGTGTGAGCTTTGGTTTTGTTTTGTTTGCATTTTTTTGTTTGGTTGTTTTGTTTGGTTGTTTTTTTTTTGTTTACTTTTTTTTTACTTTTAGTGGTCGAGTGTTCCTTATTCTGTAGGTATGGTTGGACTCAGTGATCTATAAGGTCCTTTTCAACCACAGTTATTCTGTGATTCTGATTCTGTGATTCTGTAAAGATCAAGACTGATGAAGAAGGTACATGTCTGCTGGTAATACTTCTTTTCCTCCAGGCACAGGTGTATGGGACATCCAAATAGACCCAGAGGCACAGGATTACCTTTTCCATATCCTGTACTTGAGTCTGGATGTGTAGGGACACCATTACTATGCTACAGTTTGGTCAGTAGCTAAGATAGACCCCTTACCATCTGAACCTTAACATCCTGGAGGGAAGATGACCATAATTTAAGAATAATAATACTTTTAAGAATAAGAATAATTAATTTTTAGATATTTATTTTATTTTATTTTANACTGAGACCTCACCAGACTGGAGGGTTTGTGATTTATTAATTCGAGCCTTTCCACAGAACCTGGTATGTAGAAGCAATATATTTTAACAAAGAATGTAAGTACACATCAATAATTAGGATAGATATGACACCTCTGGTCATAGAAGGAGCCATTGTGTCTGTACAGTTGTGCTTTATATGTAGTAAAACATAAAAATTTATGGTACATCTCACAGCAGATTTTTAAGACTGTGTAAATCTTATTCATACAACTCAGATCAGTTATCACACTACATCTAAGGGAAAACCTCTACTGAACCCCTCCACCTATTTTTTTATCATACAAGTTTTGATGGAAAGCAAAATCTTTGGCAAAAACACTTTCAAAGCTGTGGGAGTTAGGTTTTTTTGTAGGTTGTCTCTGATGTCCTGAGAATGAATATCCCACCTTGTGGACTGACTCAACAGAGACCAAACTTGCCAGGACCATGGTAGGATGGGCTCTTTCATGGAGAGGGAAATCTTTTAGTTCACATCAGTCTTGCTTGTGGGGCAAAGGCACAGGAAATCTGGAGAGTAAAAGTGAGTAATTGGTTAACAAAGACAAAATTCCTGTTGCTAGATCTACACAAGCGAAAAACCCTGGGCTAACATCAGGTAAGTAATTTACACAAAATATCATTTGCAAATAAATACCAATTTGGGTCACTCTGTCTCCTCCACCTTTTATCTGATCAGAGCAAGATCAGATTTCTTGTCCTTTCTCCCAACTGTTTCTGTTTCTCCAGTCTGTGCACTTACAGGAGTTACGGCAAGTTGTCTGGCTTCTGTTTCACATTATCTTGCATCCCTGGGACTCCACAAAGGGTACAAGAAAAATATCAGGAAGACACGTAGATGCAGACCTTTTCCTAGGAGGAGAGTCAGCTATTTTTGCCGACTTCACAGCTGTCTTTGCTCACTCTATTAACATATTTGAATTGTTGAGTTGGCTGCTGTCTGGACTGCATAATATTTTATTTAGAACTGATCAGCTGGTAATATTTCTGTTAAGATACATCATGTGTGTTGCATCCAGATTTAACAACTTATGTACTTCAGTGATATAATAAATAATGCCATATTTTTATTATGCAGATTTATCTACTTACAAACATGCTTTCAGAAGGAATCCATGTGATGATTGCTTTTATCATGCCTCCTGGGTCTGCTTATATAAAAAAGCTGATTTCTATAAACTGAAAGAGGTGAAAAGACCATACAGATAATAGAGAGGGGAAAATGCACGTAGCAGGGACTGTTGTTGAGAGCACAGAAAACTGTTTTCCTGACCATTGGAAGTACTTCTAAATGAAATTAAAAAGTAAATTATTTTACTGAAATATAGTAAAATCTTACAGTTTTCACATTTTTATGACCTGAGAAAAATATATATGCAGGATATATTTCTAATGAATGTAGTATTTACATTTTATTAATTTTTTTGCTGAACTATACAACCTTGTATGGATTAAATAGGTTAAGATCTTAACACTGTCAGAGCTGTAAAATACATACTTTTTGAAAAGTGCCAGAAATGTGATAGCTCAATTATGTTTTTGACCTAATGTTAGTTAATTAATTTATCTGCTCTTTCCAAGAAAACGGTTTATCATAACTGGTGAAGTTTACATGTTTGTACACTGAAAAAAAAAAAAAAAAAAGCATTGATAAATTATATAAGCTGCATAAACTTAGTTTTCTCAAAAAACACATTGAATATATAGACAACCTATCTCAAAAGAAGTGCCATTAACAGTTGTAAAACTGGCAGCAGAGATCTAAGGACAAAGCCACCCCATGGGGACATGTAGAAGCAGGAGAAAGCCAAAACGCCAGCCACAGTGTTGGCACCTTTTGGAGACAAGATGCATGAGTAGACCCCACAAGCAGTCCAGAAAATTATTTATTTAACATCTTGTGTTTTAACAGAATCACTGATTGGTTGAAGATGGAAGCTACCTCCAGAGGTCACATAGTCCAACCCCTCCTGCAGCTCAAACATGGCCACCTAGACCCTGTTGCCCAGGATATGTTTTATTACATTTGCCAGAATTTAGGTTAAAATAGAACACTTGCAAGTCAAGTACAGGAAAAAATCATAACAAATGCTATGTAAATAGCTGCAGGCAAGATAGTCACACATGTGTGCCTGAGATATACATTTATATTGTAGATAAACATTGTCTGCTACTCTTTATGTTGCATTTTTCTTTTCAGTACACTAATTGACTTGTATTTGTAAGTTTGGAAACTGGCTCTTAGAATATCACCAAATTAATTGAATTTCATAGGTCTCTGGATGAGCTGTTATATGACAGTTAAAAATTCATCATAGTTCTTGTTAAATGTACAAAGAAGGAGTCTTCTTCTTTTGGTGCTGTTACAGTGCAATGTCATTATCCATTTCAAATACCCTGAGATGGAAGGTAGAAACAGCATTTAGCACTATAGTACTGCTATACTACTCCATTTTGTCATTTGGCCATAGGAAGAGCAAACTTGCAGATGTATCAAAATGTGTTGCTTGTGTCAAAAAGAACAGCGTAAACAAAAATGGTATGAAAACATTGGGGGGGGGCACTTTGAGAATAAAACATTTTAGCTTTTCATTTCATAATGACATTTCCAGCTCTAAATTTTAATTGAAGACTCTCAGAAATGCAAGCAAAAGTTTGTTTCTCCCCAAGATTTTTTGTTTGGTTGGTTGGGGGTTTTTGAAGAAATAGAAAACCTTTTGTTTTGCTTGAACAAAACGTTTTTGCCTGAAACGGTCTTATTTGAAATGGAAGATTATCTCAGTCTGCAGAGATAAGAGTCTTCTTTCTACACACTTATCTCTACTTATGAAACACACTTATGAAAGATAAAAACCAAAGAACTTCTCTATGTGGAATGACAGTCAAACATGGATTTAGCTTCTGAGACACAGAAGTCTACTTGTTTCTGGAGTACATCCTGCTCCCCTCTGTACTTCTTGTCCAATATCAGCTATCTTCCAGACTGGTCAGCTAAAAGATTTTTTTTGATCCTGCAGATATTTTCTACACCAGCCACACAGGTTTACATCCAGATGAAAATGTTTTTTTGGATTAAGAAAACTAGGACTATTGGGATATTGATTATTTCCTTGTGCATTGCACATCTGAGAAATCTGTATAATCTGGAGGTGAGAGAAGATCTTTCAAAATACTGTGGAAGGTGCTGTCCTTGTGGACAGTTTTCTAAATCTCACTTTCTTCGAAGACTTCCTCAGTAGTTTCTCCATTGGTAACTTCCTCTTCACTGCTGTCTGACATGCTTGTTTGTGGATGAGATGGGAGAGCACAGACTGTCTCTGGACTGAGATCTGTCCTCTGTTTCACAAGCAGCTGCTGTAGCTGCATGCCCCAGGGCTCATTTGCCTCCAGGCTCATTTGGTGTTTGCTGACAAGGTGTGTGTTTTTTTGTTTCTGTGTACATCTCCTGAGGTACTTTATGTTTTCCCCAAGAAAGCAGAGTTTACAGCCAAAGGGGTCTGCCAGCAGGAAGCGGGACCACTGCTTCTGGAGCTCTGCTTTCACCTGGGGGGAAAAAAAACGAGTCTGTCCACAGTGATGCCTGGTGACCACCCTGCAGTTCACTAACCCAAATGCTAGTTGTAAAATGAGAGGGATTGTGGAACTGCTGAGCTTCCTGCCCCTTTGGGGTGCACCTCACACTTGGTGAGGTCCTTGTAGGGTACAAACAGACTTCTTTGCTAAGTCAGCCTTAAGACTCCATCCACCCTTTTGACTCTAACTTAGGAAAGCTTTTCCTAGTTCCTGAATCTCTGTTACACTGTGATCCTAATGCATGTGTGAGTGAGAGCTCAAGTGACTTGCGTGTTTGCAGCCTGATGAAGTGAAGGAAAGTCCAAAGGCTGTGGAAATGAGGACCACGTATCTTTGCCAGAATGTTATGCTTGGATATCTGTTTTGTTTTCCTAAAGTTTTTACCTGGCAGTCTGCCTTAAATCCACAGCACTGAGTGTCCTGCTGCCTGCATCACCCAAAAGAGATATGCAGGCAGAGAGCAGGCTCCAGGCCCACTCAGATGAGTGGGATGTGCCCTTGATATAAACATTCATCCCTTTGACCTGAGAGCTCATCTGGCCCAGGAGAGAGAAGACCAAAAGAGCAAATTCTAACTGCAGATGAGAGATGTTAGCAGTTCTGTGCAAATGTTAGACAAGTACTCCTGCATTGTAAACAAGTTCCAGTGTAGGTAGTTCTGAAATTGCTCCCAGTATTCCTGTTAAATATTAAGAACCTATGGCCTACCTTTTGTATAAAGCCCGTCTCATTTGTTTCACTAGTGCCTTTAAGAAATGTCCAAATTCAGGTACCTGTGTCAGTGTAGTATGTACCATGCCAGCTGGCTGTACCAGGCTCCTAAAAACTACTGACACTGGATACATGTCTGTGTATTGCAAGTAGTGGAGATCTGCACCCAGGTCAAATACAAGGGAAGTACAGACAGTGAGATTGAATTCAGAAAACATTTAAAATTAAGTGAGATTAATTCCACAGCCTTCACAGCATCTTCTTCTGAGGTAGCTCGTAGCACATCAGTGTGATAAGGCAAAGGCATCATGCTGCTGTGATGGAGATGAAGGCACCGAGAACTGTTAGACCTCTGAATGCTGCATCTATTTGGGCATCCAGTACAAGAACTCCATTGATAAGCTTGAACTTATCAGCACAGATCAGTGCTAGAGCACTTGCCCTATGAGGAGAGGCTGAGTGAATAGGTCTCATTCATGCTGAAGGCCTAAAAACTGTCTATGAAAATATCATGGAAGAGGTGGAGCCAAGCAATCTAGTAGGGACACAAGAGATAGTGATCATAAAATAAAATAAATAGAGGAAGTTAGAAAATATGGAAAAGATGTTTCCTCCTGAGTACAGTGAAGCACTGGAACAAAACAGCAGAGAGGTGGTGGAACCTCTGTTCTGGAAGGTTTCAAAGCTCAGATGGATAAAACCTTTAACAGCTTTATCTGAATTCAGTCTTTACCCTACACTGGGCAGGAAGTTAGCTTTCTCTGCTGTCATTTACCTTCATAAGAGCCATCACCGACATGGACTAAATATGTCCAATGAGGCATAGCAAGAGACAACTTCCAGACAAAGAATCCCCTCACATTAAATTCAGGTCTGTCCTAAGCAGTTCATGCATGAAATTATTTTTTTTTCAACACATTGCTGTCTAAAATATTTAAGTACCCCAAATATGTTTGCTTCATATGGACTTTAGGGGTAAATTAAGAGAGGGCTTAGTCTGGTGAAACATGAAATCAGCTGATTAAAGGAGTGGGGTTTAGGTGACTGACCACAAGCTTCTACTGGTATTTCAGACACTCTAGAATATCTGTACCTCCACAGTCCTATTGCCATGCAGTCCTGAATGGAAATACTTTGCATTTGAATTCCAAACCTCTGAGAGGTCTTGCTGTTGTCTTTGTACAAAACAATTATACCAGTTCAAAAGAATGTATTCATGCTCTTGAATAAGCAGAACTAGACTGTGTTATCCCTGTTGCTGTCATTTATATACCTTACTAATTAACTAAAAAATTTCTTACAGCGTTTTCTCTTACCTCTCCATTAGCAAAACAATATAAAACTGCTACAAAAAAACCCTGTAAGAGAAAGACAGTAAGAGGAAAAAGTTAGAGTGTACAGGAAATACCTGAAGTCTTAAAAACGACGTTAGTGTTAAAGCCATAAATATAAACAGTGAATCTTAATTTTCAAAAAGGAAGCTAGTTGCCTGTATTTACTTATTATTGAAGTACCTATTAACTTGTTTTCATATGGCGCTTTAGCAAATGTAGGGCACATCTGGTTCCAGTATTGGAGAACAGAGACTATACAAGCCAACTTCATCTTCCATCTATACTCATTTTGATATAACATTTTTTTTTCCCAAACTACTGTTATTTCTTTAATATGGTAAAAGAAAAAAGTGAAGTTTGGGATCTCATATTATCCATGTGCTTGTCTGAATTTGCAAATGAGACTACTGAGAGGGATCTCATTTGGATACTTTTAAATAATTGATGATATATTAAGTAATTAGTGTTACTTTAAGGCTCGGCTGTATTAAGTGGTATGGCTATTTTGAATTGCCATTTTTCCTTTGAAATTGATTTAAATAAACAACCTTTAGAAAAAAAAATGCTAGTGATAAAACTTCTTCTGAACCAAACCCAAAATTACTGTTTCCATTTTCCTCCTCTCTGTCTATGTTTGATCTCAGATCAAAGCAGCTTACATGCATGCATCCAGTCTAACAGTCTTACAGATATGAAGATTTATTGTTACTGCTTCTGGAACTGCACTTCTTCTGGTATGTCTAAACAAATCTATGACATAAGTTCTGATGAGAATAAATACCGTTGACTATCAGTCCTGAGGAAATACTCATATCAAAAGTAAAAATGCATCATAACCATTTATAATACAGATGAAAAAAACCAATCATTTTCATACTCACTCTTTTCCAGAAATGTTTCTGGTTTTCTCAGACAAAAGCTTAAAAAGAAATTCACATACACAGCAGCTTCAATATTTATTATATCTGGCATTAACCAATAACATTTTGAGCCTACTGTTGTTTTTCTAGAAATCTTGAAAGATTTGGAGCCATTAATTCCTTAAGCATATTTGCATTAAATATGAAAAAGAACAATTTATCTGCTACATTGGTGGAAATGTGGGCAGGAGAAATAGCAATTACAATTGCTTTTTCTATGTATTTTATTTCTACTGTCCTTCATGCTTCACTTGGGTTATGGTGAAATTATGTATGCCTTTCTATGACAAGATGACCTGCTTAGTGGGTAAGGGGAAGGCTGTGCATGTTGTCTGCCTTGGCTTTAGTAGACCCTTTGACATCATTTCCCACAGTATTGTCCTGGAGAAATTGTATTCTCGTGGCTTAGATGGGTGAACCCTTCACTGGGTGAAAAACTGGATGGATTTCCAGGCCCAGAAAGTGGTGGTGAATGGAGTTAAATCCAGTTGCTGGCTGGTCACAGGTAGTGTTCCTCAGGGCTCAGTATCAGGGCCTGTTCTCTTTAATATCTTTATCAATGATGTGGTTGAGGGAATTGATGGCATCTTTGCAGATGATATGAAACATAGATACACTAGGTAGGAATGCTATTCAGAAGGATCTGGACAGTCTGGATCAATGGGTTGAGGCCAGTGGCATGAGGTTTGACAATGCCAAGTACCAGGTTCTGCATTTGCTATCACAACAACCTCATGCAATTCTACAGGTCTGGGGAGGAATGGTTGGAAAGCTGCTAGGTGGAAAAGGACCTGGGCTTGTTGATTGAGAGCCACCTGAACATGACCCAGTATGTGCCCGTGTGACCAAGAAGGGAAACAGCATCCTGCATTGTATCAGCACTAGTGTGGCCACAGGACTAGGGCAGGGATCATGACTCTGTACTCAGCACTGGTGAGGCCACACCTCAAGTATTGTGTTCAGTTTTGTGTCCCTCACTACAAGAAAGACACTGAGGTGCTGGAGCATGTCCAAAGAAGGGCAATGAAGATGATGAAGGGTCCAGCACACAAGTCTTCTGAGAAGCAGCTGAGTAACCTGGGGTTGTTCAGCCTGGAGGAAAGGAGGCCTAGGGGAGAACTCATCACTCTGTACATCTACGTGAAAGGAGGCTAAAGCCAGATGGGGTCATTCTCTTCTTCCAGGAAACACATGATAAGACAAAAATGGCCTTAAGTTGCACCAGGGGAGGTTTAGGTTGGGCATTAGGAAAAACTTCTTAATTGAAAGGATTGTTAATCAGTGGAACAGACTGAACAGGGAGCTGGTGGAGTCACCATCCCTGGAGGTATTTAAAAGATATGCAGAGGGACATGGTTTAGTGGTGGGATTGACAGTGCTGGGTTAATGGTTGGACTCAATTATCTCGAATGTCTTTTCCAATCAAAACAATTGTGTGATTCTATGGGAGAAAGATATAGGTAATTTTGACATGTCAATGGGAGCAAGATATAGGTAATTTTGATATGTCATTTATTAATCTAACTTTTAAATAATATTCTGCATCTGAATTATTTCACAGAAGTTTGAAAAAGATCCCATAGACTATTGTGGTCATGTCCTGGGTTCCACCTGGATGTTAATTTTCACCAGGAGCTGGGATGGGACTGCAGCCAGGGTAGACAACCAAACTATTGGTTTGGACAGTCAATGGGATATTCAATACTGCCACTCTATAAGGGTGGCAGGCAGGGTGTATGCATGTCTGCCACTGGGCTGTGATCTACGGGAGAACTTGTAGAATATGGTTAATGGTTGGACATGATGATCCCAAGGGTCTTTTCCAACCTAAATGATTCTGTGATTCTGTACCGGGCTGGGTAGTCAGTGCTTTATATAGAATTTCATTACTATTATTGTTATTATTGTTGTTTCTTCTCCTCTTGTGGTGTTCTACTAAATTCTCTTTATCTCAGTTCATGGAGTTTTGCCTTTATCTCACTATTCTCTTTCCCATATAATTCTCTTTCCCATATCATTGAGGTGGGAGGGAAGCAATCAAGGAAACATGTGTTGCTCGGTTCCCAGCTGTGCCTAAACTGTGACACATCATTAGTGTTTATAATAGATGATTTACTGTGGGGATAAATTTTAGTCACAGAACAGTCAGAAACCATGGAAAGAAAACTTCTGTCCATCCAGAACCTGATGGATAAATACAAATGTAGCAGATTAAAACCCAAGTTTTTATGCAGAACTTCTATTGCACATGAAAATAGTTTCCTTCTCTGGGGGTAGAAAGTCCATGAAAATATCTCTACTAGGTGGGTGGGGTTTTTGTGTTCTGAGCATGAGATCTAAATTTGGCCTCAGAGGCACCACAAGCAAAAATAGAACCTAACTGTGTAGTGGCGTTAAGTCCTGTGACTGCTAAACTTGACGATATGCACTGCCAGAACTGTAGAAACTCAGCAGATTAGAAGACTTTCTGAATACTAGTGTCACCTCTGTTGAATGTAAGTTTGTAAATCCATATGTGAATTTAGTTCAGTGCTGCTGAAAGATCAGAGCATGCAATGACAGGCAGAAGTACTGTAAATCATACCAAAAGGTAGAAAAATCAGTTGATTATTAATGTTTAATGTTAATTTTATATCATAATTTCTTTAATGACTCTTTTTTTTTTTTGTAACACATCAAACTTCATATTTAGAGATCTTTCTCTTGTGTCATGACTTCTAAGGCATATGGCTTAAAAATAATTGCAGTGTGAAGGAATAAGAAGAACTAGAAATTCATGAGAAATGTTCAATAACTGATAGGAAAGAATAGGCATGTGTAAGACTCACAATTGTTCTTCAGTTCTAATGATAACAGCAACATGATAAATTACTCATTAAATAGCTGTGTTTTATCCACCACAAATCAGTATTTTTTCCTCTGGCTAACACATGCACCAATGAGCCAAGATAAAATGTTTAGATTGCTCCACTTTTTAAAGCAAAAAATCATCATATCTACAAACTTGTATTTAGTATTTAACTTTAGGCTCCTTGAAAATGTTTGAGCTAAAACCTCCAGATGAGATCACAGAGTTAATCACTTTTCATTAACAAAACTGCTTAACTGTTTTTTAATGCTACTGAGAAGATCTACAGACTAAACAAATGTAATTGAGTACAGTTTGTGCTTTTTTGCTATTTCCTTCACACACAAAAAAAAAAAAAANAAAAAAAAAAAAAAAAAGATGTAGATAAAAAAGAGCATCTACAATAAACATTGTCTAATATCTTTGGGTATTTCTGAAAAGTTTTGCTTCTAAAGCATGCCATGTAGCCGACTGTGCATGTTCCTCTAAAAGGAATGAAATTTGTGTTTTGTAGGAGGGATGAGTAAGCTATCTACTGTATCAGATTTCTTTGTGCAAGACAGTAAATAAAATTTTCACTTAAAATGATTCTGTGTTTCATAAAATAACATCTATCCACTGCAGCCTAGCCAAATAAGGATGTCTAATGGAGGAACATGTACTTCAACACCATGTCAGCAGGCTTTCTTAGGGAGGTGGCTTTTCATGAGCTCCTTTCTTCCTGCCTAGACATTTTTCCCCTTGAGCTGTAGTGGAATTTTTTTATTTGAGTCTCAATAACAGTGTCAAAGAATGGATGCATACATAAGTCAGAGCACTGGTGCATACATACAGACTAAAAGTGAAGAACACCATAAATTGTGGGAAAAATGCAATAATGCTTTGATGACTTCATGCCTCAGACTGTGAAAGAGGGCAGGCATATGTCAACATAGTGAGTTAAAGAGTAGTATGGACTTCTGGCCAGAGATATTTCAGGGTATCTCATTAAAGAAAGGAGACATAGAAACTGCTGTCCTCTCTCACCAGGAAGACCTGCCAGAGCTATAGTCATTCCCTTGATGCATTGTTTCTGCCTACTCACATACTACTAAAGCAAGGTGACTAAATGTGAATCAAGTTTATAGACATCTCTAAAACACTCTGCTGACATTAAGGTAAGAAGCTTCTTTTCCACCTGCAGATGCTAATCCATCTATCTGTTCCACCCATGTGATAACTCTGACAAATTTTCTCTTAGCTCCAGAAATTTGTTCTTCTATATTTACACTACTTTTTGTGAGTGAACATATAGAAGGCCATAGTGTCACTTTGCGAACATGGTGAATGAACACATAATTTAGGAAAACAGATCCCAGACTTCAGATAAGGATAAACATTCTCATAGTTACGAATTTTGGGGGGTAGAAAAGCTCGATACATAGACATTTCAAATGAAGTATTACAGGAATGAACCTTGTTTGTTATTCATTCACCTAAAAAATTTTGATACCTCCTGAACTGCCTAGTTCTTTCATGAGGCAGCAAGAAATCTTCTTCTTTGCTTAGAAGAATGAAATTGCTACCTGATTTACTTTGTGTGCCTTCTGAGAGAATTTCATACATGGCAACTCCATTAAAAAGAGAGTCTCTTAAAAACTTAATTAGAATTTATGAATGGCATTCCATAAGTACTTGAACTTTATGGGGTCTCCTTTTATAGTTATTTGAAATCAATGTGGGAAGAATTCTTCTGTTGGTCAAGCTGAAATGATTACTAGGAAGAAAACAAGCTCCCTATTGGGATATGTGAGTAGATATGTGACAGCAGTTTACAGGCGATAACCTTGCCAGACTTAAATCTTGGGTAAACTTGGGAGAAAAATGTAGTGATGAAATTTTTATTGCTAGGAGAACATACTAAAAAAAG
This sequence comes from Chloroceryle aenea, assembly GCA_013399075.1. Taxonomy (NCBI): domain Eukaryota; kingdom Metazoa; phylum Chordata; class Aves; order Coraciiformes; family Cerylidae; genus Chloroceryle; species Chloroceryle aenea. The sequence continues at coordinate 79,095 of VWZY01010495.1, forward strand.
TAGGAACATGGCAAGTATAAACATTTAAGGATTAAGAAACTATATTCCGTGGGGAGTTAAATGTAAACCTAGGAGTGAATATTCAAACCTACACAAGTGCAATTTTTCTCAAGTGTCAAGTGCAAAGCACCTGATTATATGGAGTGAGATGAAGGATGGGTCATTTGGACCCTAGCCTAGGGCTCACAACATCCCAGTAACTGGAAGCTGGGAAGCAAAACAACCAGGAAAAGAAAAAAAAACAAAAACAAAATAGAAAATGCAACTAGTTCCATTGTTCCTTGCATGGATTTAAACACCTGTATTAAGGATCCAGCTAGTGTCAGTGGGTCAATGGGCTTTTCTTCACAGGAGGAGAAGCTGGCTGTTATGATATAAACCATATTTTGCTCAATAACCTGGAAGTACAAGAAATATCTAGTGGCTCATCACAGCCATGCCCTAGAGTATTCACCCAGCTACCAACCTCACTGAGTGGAGGCACATCTGCACATTCTCAAATCAAGACAGGTTAATATCAACTACTGCCACGTCTTACAAGGCCATGAGTGAAAGTAAAGGATGAGTAAGGCAAGTGCTGAGATGTTCTACTCCTTACTCCTCTGATTACTTTTATTTTCTCTTACCTTTTAAAATCTATAGTTATTTAATGTAAATGGTGTCAAAACTAAGGGGTAAGTCCTGAGGTCTCAAAGCATCCCTTTCCCAGACAGATGCTCTAACCACTAAGCCACAGATTCAGATTCTCTTTCAGCCTCCTTCATCTAGGTTCATCTTGGATCTTTGGTTACTGACTTAAACAGCTTTGTTTGTGCATGTGAAAATGGTGCTGTATAAGCCCTCTTGGGCACTTCCCTGGAACATCTCCTAGGTCAAGTCTGTGTTGTCTCTATTTCCCGCAGGAGTGCACTACTCAGGGGTCTAGTCTGTACTAGTGTAATTCTTTTACTGGTGTCTATTCACTGAATTCATGTTGAATTTCTATGTTTCACTCTTGGTGCATTAAATGCTTTGTTGGTTTTATACTTAAACCCATGAAAGAGACAGAGGTCCCAAACTGAGGTCCTCAAAATGGCGTCTCAGATGTCTATGGAGTCTTGAAGTTTGTAGATACCTGAAGTATATAGATGTGGGTTTGGCATAAAAAAATGTCCCTGAGTTTTTGTCTAGGCTTGCAAGAAAGTACCTCTGTTACAACTGCTGAACAGCACACAACTCAGATGAGTCATGACCCTGAAAACATTATTGTACAAAACATATCTTCAGTGGACTTGCTTGAGGGCATTAGTCTGGTAGGCATACTCAGAGTGGGTTCTCTAGTCTGGAACCACACAGAAAGAAGTTCCTGCTTATCCTTCACAGGCTTCTCCTCACAGCAATTGTTTTACCTCTTCTCAGTGTTCTCACAGTAGTCAGGTCTGTATCTCCTTTCATTGAAGTATCCCAATTGCCATGTAGTCTACATTCAAATCATTTTGGAAAAGGTCCTAAACTGCAAGGATTGCACCACAGGCCTGCTGTGTCAGTGATGTCACTCATGAACTGACTGCCATTACTACTCAAGGTAAAGTGAAGTTCATGCTTGTATCTCCTGGTCAGAGTCTTGATAGTTGTTTGTTTATACAGTAGCACAACAAGAAGGTCATTATGGTGTGTTTGAAGTGTGTTGGATATGTATTATGTACTGAAAAAGATAAATCTGGAACCAACTCTGTCCTCAGTGTGATGGGAAATTCACCAGATCACCTGAAAATTTTGTAAAAAAAAAAAAATAAAAGAAAGCTATCCAATGCTTTTTAGGGATCAACTCATGTGAAAGACATATTTAAATAGACCACTTTAATCATCTTGAGTGCCATCACATGGTATGCATAGGACTACCAGGCAATCAGGCCCAGTCAGCACAGGTTTATGGAAAGCGGGTCCTGCTTGACTAACTTGATCTCCTTCTATGACAAGATGACCTACTTAGTGGGTAAGGGAGAAGCTGGTCATGTTGTCTGCCTGGACTTTTGTAAGCTTTTGACACTGTTTCCCACATCATTCTCCTAAAGAAATTGTCTGCTCATGGCTTGGTCAGGAAAATGCTTTGCTGGATAAAAAAATGTCTGGATGGGTAGGACCAGAGAGTTGTGGTGAATGAAGTTAAATACAGTTGCGAGAAGATCAAAAGTAGTGTTTCCCAGGGCTCAGTACTGGAGCCTATTCTCTTTAATATAGGTTGGATATTAGGAAAAATTTCTTCCCCAAAAGGGTTGTCAAGGCCTGGAATAGACTGTCCAGAACAGTGGTGGACTTCCTATCCCTGAAGGTATTTAAAAGCCATGTAGGTTTTGTGCTGAGGGACATGGTTTAATGGTGGACTTGTCAGTGTTGGGATAATGTTTGGACCTGATGATAATGAAGGTGTCTTCCAAACAGTACATTTCTATGATTCTATGATTATAAGTTGGAGAATAATATTAAAGAAAGATACTGTATAACTGTGCTATCGATAGGTGAGAAACATGTATTTGCATATATGACCCATAAAACAGTACTTACAAAACAGTACTTACATGAAATGAGCTCATTGTCAGCTGAATGAAAAGTCTTATATGTCTAGAAAGTCCTTCCACCTGTTCATCAGTGATGAAGGTAAATACAAATTCATGGATCCCCAACAATGGAATCAACACAAGTGTAGATCTTGCTAATCTTAAAAAGACAATGTTTGATTATAACATTTTTTCAACATCCTTGATGAAAAAATAAAAAATTCAGCTACAAAGATATTATTCCAGAAATATTCCTCAATGTTCTGACTCTGGAATGGTATTAGCAATTTTGTGATTTTTGAGGACATATTCCCAGAATCAAATGTTGGAGCACACTATCAGAAAAGTTTGTACAAAGTCTTGGCTTTGGGTTTATGATGAAAAGTTAGGGACGACAAATGCTACGGGAAGGACACTGTCAACAAACTTACGGTGCTAGGTAACAGAAAAATATTTACGTAGCTAAATATGAGTGATCTCCTAACAGGATTCCTAGACCTTCCTATCACTGCTGAAAACTTTGTGTAGCTGCCTAGAAAGTTTCTCCAGTACTGTTGACAGACATCTACTTTAAAAAAAAATGCAACCAGAATAATTTTTATAGAAGAGAATTTTCTTTAACAAGAATGGGAAGATGTTTGTATGGATGAAAGGATTTCAAAAGAATTCTGAGGAAAACTTGCTGAGTTGATAATAGCTTGAATCTTAGAAAGGTTAGCAAAAATAGAAGCAGTAGGAAAAAGACTAGAATGTGAAACATTAGGCTATGTTGAATACAGGCACTTCTATCTGTGACTGTTGTCACAACAATCTTCCTATAGCAATCTGGGGAATATAGCCAAGATCTTTAGGACTTTAAGTGCTGAAGGAAAATGGAAATATGTTCCTAGGGATTTAATACTGGAATTTAATAGGATGTTAGTAGTGGAATTTCTATTCCCCCCCCCCAATTCCACCCCTCCCCCCCACCCCCACCCGGTCTTGTCAGTCAATAAAATAATTCATCATAGTAAGGCAGCACTATAGTAGCAGTCAGGGAGTCACAGTGCTTTGATTAAAGTTACTAAGAATGGCAAAGAACTGGGATGTGGAAAGCAGTTAACATATCCTCAGGTTTACACTGATATAAATGTATTTTTCACTGCATCCTTAGCTCCTTGCAGAGAAGCCTGCTCTTGTTGTTTCCACAAAGTGGAAAAATGTGTGCCAACTCCCAGACTTTACATAAAACATGATGTACGAATGAGATTCTGGCCAAGAGATCCCACATCAGGCCCTGCAAAAGTGCAGGCTAAGGATAATATCCTGATTTGGATTTATAAGAAGACCAGGGACATTTTTGAGTCAACATTGTTTGCATCTGTGAAAAAAAGGTAGATTAGAAATTCTAATGTCACTTACGAATGTCTCACAAATCTACACGTACTTTACGTTTGAGGACTTTTTGTCATACTCAAGGAAAAATTGTGTCACAGCAATAGAGGTCACAGGTTTACAGCAAGGATACCTAAGAGCACAGATCTTACTCCTTTGTGAAGTCCATGAGAAAATGTCCGCAATACTCAGCACATAGTCTCTGACCTGCCTTCACATCTCATATAAGACAATGTTCATGGAGCCTGTTTCCCCAGATGATTTTCTGATATTATGCTCACTATTTTCCCAAGACTCAGTATTGGGTCCTGTTGTCTTCAATATTCCTATCACTTATTAGGATGAGGGGATCGAGGGCACCCTCAGTAAGTTTGCAGATGACACTATGTTAGGTGGGTGTGTTGATCTGCTTGAAGGTAGGAAGGCTTCTACAGAGGGATCTTGACAGGCTGGATCAATGGGCTGAGGCCAATGGTATGAGGTTCGACATGGCCAGGTTCTGGGTCCTGCATTTATGTAACAAGAACCCTCTGCAATGGTATAGGTTTGGGACTGGTGGCTGGAAAGCTGCCAGGTGGAAAAGAATGTGGGGAATATAGTCAATAGCCAGACAAATATGAGCCATCAGTATGTCCAGGTGGCCAGAAGGGCAGCAGAATCCTGGCTTGTATTAACACTAGGGTGGCCAGCAGGAACAGGGCAGGGATTGTCCCTCTGTACTCGGCACTGTTGAGGCCACACCTCAGACACTGTGTTCAGTTTTGGACCCCTCACCACATTAAGAGGATGAAGTATGCCCAAAGAAGGGCAAAAAAGCTGGTGAAGGGTCTGGAGAACATGTCTTCTGAGAAGCAGCTAAGGGACCTTTAAGTAAAACTTCTACTCTGGACTTTAAGAGGGCTAAGTTTGTCCTCTTCAAAAATCTACTTAGAAATATCCCATGGACTAGGGCTCTAGAAGACAGATGATCAATATTCAAACATTACCTCCTCCAAGGTCAAGATAAATGTATTCCCTTAAAAAAAATCAAGCAGAGGAGGCAGGAGAGCTGCATGGATAAACAGGTAGCTCCTGAAAAAACTCAAATGGAAGAGTGAGGTTTACGATATTGGGAGGTTTACAGAAATGCTCCCAGGGTATGTAGAGATTCAGTAATAAAGGCCAAGGCTCTCTTGGAACTTNATATCCCATGGACTAGGGCTCTAGAAGACAGATGATCAATATTCAAACATTACCTCCTCCAAGGTCAAGATAAATGTATTCCCTTAAAAAAAATCAAGCAGAGGAGGCAGGAGAGCTGCATGGATAAACAGGTAGCTCCTGAAAAAACTCAAATGGAAGAGTGAGGTTTACGATATTGGGAGGTTTACAGAAATGCTCCCAGGGTATGTAGAGATTCAGTAATAAAGGCCAAGGCTCTCTTGGAACTTAGTCTTGCCATGGAGGTGAAAGAAAACAAAAGCTTTTTCAAATATATCAATGAGAAAAGGAAGAGTATGGAAAAAGTGGGGCCACTGCTAAATGAGGTGGGAGGTATGGTAACAGAGGATGCACAGATGGCAGAGCTGCTGGATGCCTTCTTTACCTCATTCTTTACTCACAAAACCAGGACTCAGGAACCCCAGGCACTGAAAGTAACACAGCAGAACTGAAGCGAGAAAGACACTCCACTAGTCAGTCAGGACTGGGTTAGAGATCACTTGAATAAACTGAAAATACATATATCCATGGGCCCTGATGGGGTGCACCCATGTGCACAGACAGCTGAGAGAGCTGTCTGACACTGTCGCTGAGCTGCTGTCCATCATTTTTGAAAGATCATGGAGAACTGGAGAGGTGCCTGATGACTGAAGAACGACAATGTCACTCCAATCTTCAAAAAGGGCAAGAGGGAAGACCCAGGCAACTACAAACTGGTCAGCCTCACCTTCATCCCCAGAAAGGTGATGGACCATCTCATTCTGGAGGCCATCTCTAACCATATGGAAGAAAATAATGTTATCAGGAGTAGACAACATGGATTTATCAAAAGGAAATCCTGCTTGACTAATCTGATAATCTTCTGTGAAGCCATGACCAAATGTGTAGATGAAGGGATTGCAGCAGATGTCATTTACCTTGGCTTCAGTAAGGCTTTTGATACTGTCTCCCATAATATCCTCATAGAAAAACTCAAGAAATGTGGCACAGACAATTGGTCTGTGAGGTGGATTCAAAACTGGCTCAACAACGGGATTCAGAGGGTTGTGATCAGTGGTGCAGAGTCAAGCTGGAGGCCTGTGACCAGTCCTGTTTCCTGGGGATCAGTACTGTGTCCAATTTTGTTCAATATCTTCATAAGTATCCTGGACTAGGAGATGGAGTGTACTCAAAGCAAGTCTGCTGAAGATACGAAACTGGGAGGGGTATCTGACACACCAGAAGGTTGTGCTGCAATCCAGTGTGATCTGGACAGGCTGGAGAGCTGGAGAAGGTGAACCTAATGAGGTTCAATAAGGACAAGTGTGGAGTCCTACATATGGGAAGGAATAACACTAGGCCAATACAAGTTAGGGGTCATCCTGCTGGAAGCCAGCACCACAGAGAAAAACCTTGGAGTCCTAGTAGATAGCAAGTTACCCATGGAGCAAGTTATTCATGGGACAGCAACGTGCCCTTGCAGCCAGAAAGGCCAACAGCATCCTCGGGTGCATTAAGAAAACTGTGTCCAGCAGGTGTAGGGAGTTTCTCCTCCCCCTCTACTCTGCCCTAGTTAGAACATACCTGGAATACAGTTTTGAGCTCCCCAATTTAAGAGAGACANCATCCCGGACAATAATTATGACATCTTGCTTTCATATATATTATTGCTGACCTTCCAACCCCTAACATTCTATGATTCTATGACCTGGGGTTGTTCAGCTAGAACAGGAGAAAAGGAGGCCCAGGGTAGACCTACTTGGTCTCTACAACTCCCTGGAAGGAGGTCATAGCAAGGTGATGGTCAGTCTCTTCTCCCATGTAACAAGCAATAGGACAAAAGGAAACAGCCTCAAGTTGTACCAGAGGAGGTTTAGGTTGGATATTAGGAAAAATTTATTCCCCAAAAAGGTTGTCAAGGTCTGGAACAGGCTGTCCAGAGCAGTGGTGGCGTTACTATCCCTGAAGGTATTTAAAAGCCATGTAGGTTTTGTGCTGAGGGACAAGGTTTAATGGTGGACTTGTCAGTGCTGGGATAATGGTTGGACTTGATGATCATGAAGGTCTCTTATAAAAAGAATGATTCTATATTCTGAATATCTGTTACACATGTTGGAGTAAGCAAATGTATTATCTGTAAGGGGAAAATGACAACCTTATGAGAAAAAATAAAAGGGTTAGTACTTCTTTGTTATTTATTACATACCTGTATTTGTAGTCATGAAAACTCATTTGCTGAGCTTTTAGTTTGGAAATCAGCATCCTAAGAATTTTTAAGAAGATGCCAAAGTTAACCTTGAAAGAAAATACATATGGGTTACTTACAATAAATATTATGACACTACTTGTATAGGTATTAAAGAAGTGTAAAATTTATATAAAACTCTTGTAAAACTTGTTATCTTGTAACAGGAATGAAGTTGTGATCAGATTGCAACATAAGCAGGTTATTAGCACAGCTGCAGCAAAGAGTACAGAGCAGCAGTGACAGACTGCTGATATCAGCTCTCTCCAAATAAGGTAGTTAATATTTACCTACCTTTAGGTCATAAAACTATTCAACAAACCATGACAGCTAAGAAGAATGTAATAAAATTGTAGTAATTGCAGTTCTTCAGACAAAGAGGCTCTAGACAGCAGACCAGGAAGTGCTAGGCATTCTTTTGCAAATAATTCACTCCTTTGCTAATTAAGTTGTGCCGACTTAGACAAGACCAATTTCTAATGATGCCGTCAAATTCCTATGAGTTTTTAACTATTTCACTTCCACAAACCGAAAGTCCTATGCAAAAAAAGTTATTAAGGTTGCAAAGTAGAGAATTTTAGCATTGCCTTATTCAGCCTGATTCACATATACATTACATGATCTTCCAGTACCAAATTACACTGTAATTGTAAAACACTACTCTGCTTTCTCATTTCAGGGGTGTACAATTATTTAGGTCTACTTTTCTTGTCTTTTGATATTTACGTATTATTGCTGGAACTCTAGTTCTTGTTCTGTGTGAAGTATGGAACACTTCTTACACAGTTCTCCCCAGATATGTGAAGATGTGTCTTTAAAACCTCACAGTGTGGTAAGAGGATATTATTCCCTTTAAAAAATCCAAACAACTAATGGTCCAAAGTGTAAGATCTCACCAGTTAGAGGGGATTTTGATTTTACAGAGCAATTATCATCATTGTGTTATTAAGAGTATAATATTTTTGGCTCAACTGAAAGTGCTCAATCCTTACCCTGTCGGCCGTCTGGACATTCAGAAAGCAAGAAAACAGAAATTAGTTCTGATGTTTTGCCTAGCGTTGTGTGTGAACCTGGGGAAAGAGACAGAGCTGGAAAGTAATTTTCTGAGGTATCACTGAACTACTTAAGCTTGGGATCATCCCTTTTCCTCATGTAAGGCATACATCTCTGTTACTGAAGTGCATGTTTTGCAGACTTCATTTTCCTGTTGTGGGCATCCATTTGGATACATTGGGGGAGATTATAGAAGTGCACATGTACAGGAGGGGGTGCATTACCTTTAGATGGATGACTCTAGTGATCTTTCCTAACTTTTAGAATTTGACTTCTCCTTTTAATATTTTATTTTGGTTTGTTTTTATAAATACAAATAATTCATCACAGCAAACACTGCAAGGTTCTTCAAAAGTAGAGAGAGCAAGCACTTTCCATCCAAACCTGGCCTGGAAATTTGGTTTATTCTAAAAAATATTTTCCATCATGAAATTCTACTTTTCACAGAAAACAATAAAACTTCATTGAAAATGTCTGTCATAAGATTGAAATAGTTTTACTCTTCATTTTTTTATAGAAAACACAGAATTTTCACCAGAACATGGAAGCAAAATCAAAAAAAGATTAAGGTTGACAAGGACTTCTGGAGGTTACTTTGTCCAACCATCTTGCCTAATCAGGGCCACCTACAGCAGGTTTCCCAGGACCATGTCCAGAAGGATTTTGAGTATTTCCAAGGATGGAGACTTTACAACCTCTCCAGGCAACCTGTGCTAGTGCTCAGTCGCCCTCCCAGTGAAAAAGTTTTTTCTGGGATTAGGAGGAACCTCTTGTTTCAGTTTGTGTCCATTGCCTCTGGCCCTGTCACTAGGTACCACTGAGAAAAGCCGGACTCTGTCCTCTTTGCACACACCTGTCAGATATTTATATACATTGATAGATACCTGCAATAGATCCTTTCTTGTCCAGGCTTAACATTCTCAGTACCCTCAGACTGTCCTGTCTTTCCTCAGTCTCTTAATAATCCTTGTGGCTAGTTGCCAGACTCTTCCTAGTTATGTCTGTGTCTCTTTTGTAATAAGGCACCCAGAACTGGACATGGTACTATAAATGTGGCCTTACCAGTGCTAAGCAAAAGGGAAGTATCATCTCCCTTGACCTGCTGGCAATGTTTTGCCTAAGGCAGCCCAGGATATTCATTCATCCTCTTTGCTCCACAGGCAAATTGTTGACTCATTGGTCAGCTTGGCGTCCATCAGTATCCCAGGTCCTTTTCTGCAAAGCTGCTTTCCAGCTGGGCAGACCCAGCATATACTGATACCTGGGGTTGTATCTCTTCAGCTGCTGGACTTCGCACTGCTCCATACTGAACTTTCAGGTGTTTCCCGTCAGCTCATTTCTCCTGCCTAGAAAGGTCCCTCTAGCTGGCAGCACAACCCTGAAGCATCTCAGCCACTCCTTCCTGTTTGATATCTGCAAACTTGCTGAAACTAACAATGGGACTTGCTGTCCCATTGTTCAGATCATCGATGGAGATATAAAATAGGATTGGACCCAGTACTGGGTACACAGCTAGCTACTAGCTTCCAATTAGACTTTGTGACACCTTCTGGGCATGGCCATGCAGCCAGTTTTCAATCTGTTTTACTGCTCATCCAACTCACACATTGAACTGGTCATTACAATGGCTATGACATGGTTCCCACATCAACGCTTTTGAAGGTCTCAGCAGGGTGGTACTCTGATATCTACTGATAGTACAAAAATTATCTCATACTCCACATTAAAAATGTAAACCTGTTTAGTAGCAACCTGAGATTGCAGTACGAAACAGTCATTTCAATAAAAAAATCTAAAATGTTACCTATGTACAGCTACCCTAATACTTTATTTCATACCTAATGTGGGATAAAGAAACCAAAATAGCACCTGGAGATTGTAAGATCAGTGTTAAGAACTGCAGCTGTTACAGTCTCTTCCAGTTCTCCACTGCCAAACTCAGATATTGACATCCTTTTTTGAGGTATTTTCTGGGCAGCAATAATATATATGAAAGCAAGATGTCATAATTATTGTCCAGGATGACTACACATGAAGCACAGAATCATAATATCATGAAATGTTAGGGATTGGAAGGGACCTCTAGAGATCATTGAGTCCAGCCCCCCTGCCAAAGCAGAATCACCTAGGGCATATCACACCGGAATGCATCCAGACAGGTTTTGAAAGTCTCTAGAGGGGTGATTAGAGAAGGTGAACAGAGTTGCTCAGGAAATAGTATTATACAAACTAGCATGGTGCTTTGCCCATTATTTTTTAAACTTTATTTTAAACAAAACTGGGCTGTGAAATAAGGGCAAATGAGTTAAAAAAATACACCAACGTGTGCCCTATGAGGACAAGGTCCAGCTGCAATACTTAGCTTTTATAATCCACACACAGTCATCATTGGGTAGTACTGACACACATTTTTGCCAGTGAATTTTAGATAAATTAGCTGAATTATCTTAAAGAACAGCATACTAGCATACTGACAGCATCCTGTCTGGTTATTAGATGATCTGGCTCCGTGTTTCTAACACCATCATTTCTGCCAGCTATGATGCCTCCATACTTCAACTCTCCCTCTATCCAATTTATCTTGCTGAGATCCTTTTAATTCCTCTTCACCACTCTTTGGTCCTTCTTAATCTCCATACTAGTCACATTTGATGTTCCATTCTCCTTCAGTCTGATATATCATGCCTTTTGCTTAACCTTTCAATTTCATTTCTCGTTGATTCCTTCCCTGCCTCTCTCGGTATCAGTGGTGGAGTGATGCTGTCACTGATCAAGCCACTGAAGGAATCTCCCCACGTTCAGCTCCACTGCTGGCTGCCATCATGTATATTGGCCAACAATTTTATGATATCAGGTCTGTATATATATTTCCTTGTCTTTTCCTCAGAAGTAATTTCCAATTAACGGTCACTCAGTGTTATTCTGAGGAACAGACATGACAGAATGTCATGAAACCTAACAGTAACAGGCTGTCTTAGTGACATTTAAAAAGTTTTGTTTTTTGTTTTTTTTTAAATTGACTAATTGTCTCCAAACAAGTGGTAGTCTTTAAACCACTTCAGAATTCATTCCTGTCTCTTTGGTCTAATTTCCCATTATTCAGGGGATGTATTCTGGGTTGAATATACTAACATCAGTGAACTTAACATACAAGAAAAGCAAAACATCTCTTTGTTGTAACAGAAATGCTATTATTTGTTTCTGCTGGTTGTGTGCCACTAGCTGTGTTTTCTGTTCAGGACTTCAAAAAAAGTAAACTGGTGATTGCCTGCAAGTCTTCTTGTAGAACTAGACATATCCAGGAAGAAATTAGTTCAGACCCACTCAGGTTTGCTTTCTTTTGGATTTCGCCTCTTCTCACTTCTCAGGCCTTTTTACTTTCTCTTCTGACTCTTCACTACAATTCTTTCTTTCTTTCTTTCTTTCTTTCTTTCTTTCTTTCTTTCTTTCTTTCTTTCTNTCTCTCTTTCTCTCTTTCTTTTTTTCTTTCTCTCTCTCTCTCTCTCTCTCTCTCTCGTTCTCTCATTCTCGTTCTCTCGTTCTTTCTCTCTCTCTCATTCTATCTCTCATTCTCTCGTTCTCTTGTTCTCTCGTTCTCTCATTCTCTCTTTCTTTCCAGAATCCTCTACGAGTCTTCTAATAAGCTTTGGTTTATAGCTTCTAAGTGTATTTCTCTGTTTCACAGCTCAGTCCCAGCTATGCCCGCTCTGTCTCTTACACAGTTCTCTCCAACTCATCATCAGCAAAACAAAGTCCATTATTTCTTCTCTAAAATTTTAAATTCCACATCTTTTCTCCAGTGTCATAGAAAACAATATCCTCTTTTCCAGTTGATGCAATTGAATGCATCAATTGCTCGATATAACAATCCTTCCTTTACTCCCTGTACACATTTGAATTATTAAAGTATATGTCTTCTCTACAACATTTGCTAACTATCTAGTTAACCAAGTCACATATTCTTCTAATACTTTTATGCCTTGCTGACTATGTGAGAATATAAGGTATTCTGGACACAAACCTGTAACAGCCCACCTATAGTGTGCCTCAAACCTTGTGTGGTGATAAGAAAGAACTGTCTGGAGGGGAGAGGCTTTGTTTGCTCCCAACGTCTCTGTGCTCCTCCTTTGATTCCTTGAATGAAAGAGATAAGTTCTGCATAGGAAGGACTCTTTCTTTACTTAAGTGCTCCTGATGACTGCGCCATGGGGTATGCAGATAGCAGGCCACACTGCTTCTAGCTCATGGGGCTCATGCAAATCACCACTTCCTGTGGAAGTTGACACACAGATATCTCAAGGGTATAAAGGGACAGAAAAATATTAATCAGTGTGCACCCACCACCAAAGAACTGAAGACTTGGACCGATCCAGTGAGACACTGCTGGATCCATGGATGTCGATAACCTTTTTCTTACTGACTCTCTCACTCCCCCTTGAATTAAGGTTAAACATTAGGGAGTTCAATTTGATGTATATACTTGCTTGCTGCTGCTTTGTTCGCATGGTTGCTAATTTGCAAGGTTGAGTATTTGTAAACTCTTTTTGATTTGTACTTGCTTGCCGNGTGAGACACTGCTGGATCCATGGATGTCGATAACCTTTTTCTTACTGACTCTCTCACTCCCCCTTGAATTAAGGTTAAACATTAGGGAGTTCAATTTGATGTATATACTTGCTTGCTGCTGCTTTGTTCGCATGGTTGCTAATTTGCAAGGTTGAGTATTTGTAAACTCTTTTTGATTTGTACTTGCTTGCCGTCAAGCTGTCTGCATACTTGTGTATCTGTGCCTAACATTTGGCCTAAGATCTAAGCTGACTCAGCTGATAAAGAGACACTAACCTTAAGCAAGAGACAAGAACTGGACAGAACTAGCTTTATGGTTTGGAAAGATGCCAGACGACCACTGAGGCTGCGCCAAGGAAATTCCTACATAGGGTCAAGGAACAGACAAGTGAGGGAGACATCTTACTTCACCCTCAGGACCCCTGCAAAATTTACTGCGCCTGCTCAATGGGGAGGAGACCTCATTAGCATGTGAAGAGGGGATAGCTAATGAATGTGTATAGGTGCATTAAGCAATCTACTAAATATTAAGTGTTTAACACTATAAAAAGCTGTAAAAGAATGCCCAAGGTGCGCACGATAGGAGGAGTGATCCCCCGTGCACCCAGCGCTGCAAATAAAGAATACTCGCTAGAAATAAAATTGTGAGAGCTCCTTTCGAGAAACACCCTATCTCATTCTCTTTTCTAATAACTCTTTCTTCCTTTTCCTCAAAATTTAGTCATTCCTAGAAAAATAACACCATTATCCATACCATTGGTTGATTGCTTCATTAAGGAGAACTAATAAATTGTTTTGTTATTGTTCCTCAAAGTCATTGTTGTGACTCTGCTGCCCTAGTGGCCCTGCCATGCAAGGACAGCCTCTTTTGTGGGATCACAAAGATTCACCTCCCTCGTTGTCAACTGAGTGGGACAAGACAACACCACAGTCCCACTTATCAAAATTCTATGTTCAAAGTCATGTTCCCATGAGTTGTTTTGATCATGCTATTTCCAACTCTCCAATATCACTGCATTTCAGGTGTACACTTCTTTGTTTAATAAAAAAACCTCATAACTCAGTCTTTTCATACTAGGTTTCTTTTTTCATTAGGTGAATGCTTTCTCCCTGTGACCATCAATACTTCTGTTGCTACATCTCTGCATCCTTGAGATCATAAGATATTCTATAGAGAACTTGGAGCTTTTGTTGTGCTCACCACATGGCAGCATCTCAGTAACCTGCTTACTGAGAAATTAGGGTAAAAATATGAGAAGGAAAAGTGTCCATCTTTGATATAGATGGAGATGTGCAGAATTCACTGTACTGATAAATAGCAGTGTTTTGAGAGGTTGACACTGAAAACTTTGTTGTTTGTAGATAGCTCATCCACCTACATTAAGAAACTTCATTTACAGTTTTTTCTGTCTGATCTTTTCTAGTCCAAGGATAGGATTATACTTGAAGAAAAGGTCACAAAAGACAATCACACTTGTGCATAATATTAGAAACAGTTGAAATATTTCTTACTGCAATGGAAAACAACATTGGTCCTCGGATGATCCACCAGATTCCCATGTGTTCATTTGTTCCCCAGCACCTGAATAATAATTTAAAGTATAATTACAGTATTGCCATAGAAAAAAAATCAGAAAGCTTATAAAATCTATGTATATATTTCAAAGGGAAGTTGTCAAAGTTCAAGTTTTTCAGGTGACATTCCGGAGAAACAGAATAAAAATAAGAGTCTTAGCAACAACTGTAACTGTATTTATTCTGAGGATCCATCCACTAGAATGTCAAGAGAGGTTTCCCTATACTGAAAACTTCATAACTACCTGGTGAACTCAGCCCTTGGATGCACATAACAACTATACATGGCACCAAACCATCCTTGTGGAATTCATCCCACTCAAATTTATCTATCTGAAACTGGAAACTAGAATGGGTAAACTATGAACTGTGACCGAAGGCTCACGGTCTGTTAAAAAAATATGCATATTGTTTCCTTGAAGATATCTCCTTTTCTTCTAACCTTTTAATTTGTCTTATGTACATGTTTCTTCTTGCTGATTAACCTGAAATTCTGTAGGCGCTTGGCTTGTCATTTATGGTCTACATAATATCTAACTCTATGAGACTGCAATTGTGATTTGGTTCCTGATGTTGCACTTAATAATTTTGGTGTTTCAAATAAAAATCTCTAGGAACCACCAGTAAAGAAGAACAAAAGAAGTCATACCTAGACCCCAAAGGTTATGTGATGTTACTGACAGTACCACTAAAGACTGGAAGACTGGAAAACTGTGCAAGTTACTCTTACTGGTTCATTCACTGAATACTGAACATAGTCATTTAATAGTAGCTTTTAGTGAATATCAGGTTTTGCCATCCTCCATAACTTTTTTTTTTTCTCTTAAATGACAGACAATACTAATTAAACTCAAAGTGTAGATGGTCTCCATGGAAAACACTTTTACTTAAGAACAAGGTACTCTCTATGAAGATGTTTGTGCTGACAATTTCCCTCATAGAAGTGGATGAAGACTGGGTGCAATAGCTTTCATTTCAGGAACAGTGAATGATCATTCTACTTCTTGATTTATGTATAAGTAGATGTGAGACTTCCTAGGAGTACTTTAATGTAGAAGCACTAAAAGGAACCTAGAAAATGTAACAAGTATTAATAAGTGCAGTAAAATCTTAATATAATATTTTTAATTAATTATAAATAATTAATAATTAAATTAATTTCTATAATAAGTGAACACTTGTGTCAATTACTGTTAAGGGCTTCCAGAAAACTTAAGCAAACAGAAAGACATTATTTAGTAACCTACCCTGTGTTCTCCAGTTTTGATCTGCTTATTCCCCAAGGGCCCACAAACAGGATAGGAACAACTGAAAAGAAAAGGAGTCAATTACAGTGAGATCTGCAGAATGGTTCGTACAGAACACAGTTACATAATAGTAGTATGTTGTGCAAAGACACATGCTTTTTGGTCTTCTATTTAGAACTGTACAAAAATCAACCTGAGTCTGGCTTTTCCCCATTTTTAGTTCTAATACAAATTTAAATTTTATTGTATAGTTGAATTTTGCATTTTCGGACTGATAGATACATATATACTATATATGTATACTGCTGACCTGTCCAAATCTTCTAAATTCCTGACCCTGAGAATTAAAAATAATTGGCACTTGAGCCTTCACAGACTACCTAAGGCACCAGTGGTTAACATTTTTATTTGTTGAAACAAATTGTGTTTTCAGTGGAGTCAAGAAAA
The DNA here is from genome assembly GCA_013399075.1 of Chloroceryle aenea. Classification (NCBI taxonomy): domain Eukaryota; kingdom Metazoa; phylum Chordata; class Aves; order Coraciiformes; family Cerylidae; genus Chloroceryle; species Chloroceryle aenea. Next base: position 95,318 of record VWZY01010495.1, read on the forward strand.
TGGCTAGTTAATTAAAACAACTGACAAAGGCTTGTTTTTCATGGCTTACCTTTCCTGGATGCCCTAAAGATAATCCATGGTCCCCATTCCCCTACTGTTGCCCCACTTCCTGGAGATCATAGACTGCGGACTGTAAAAAAACCCTGAAATAAAGGATTACTACACTATTCCAGTGGTCTACAAATGTGGAGACACAACTTTCAATGTACAAGGCACATGAGCTACAAAAGGCAGGTGTTCAACTGCATTCTCAGCTTAATAAGAAAGACACAGGAGATTTTGTGGTGGATGGGGCAGAAAGGAATGGAGTGTGTCACTGGGGCTGGAACAGGATCTATTCTGGATTCTGGAACACTAGCTAAAGTCATGGGGAGAGCTGGAAGGTGGCTATACCGGGAAATGGCCAAAAGTAAAATACTCTGAGAGATAAATAATAAGACTTCTGAGTGGGTAAAATGAGGAAAGAGATGGAAAGGGTCTCATTCTGGGTGGGATATGACATTGGTGCAACAAGTGGGTCTGAGAGAATATAAAGGACATTGATCACTTGAGAAGGGAACTGTACATACAGGGGAATATGAGGTTGTCCTATGGGCAAAGATGATACTCAGGAGGATAAGGTGATGTTATCAAGTGCAGTTCCTAGACAGTAGCTGAGGAAGTGTGTCTCAGAAGATGTAAGCATGGTTCAACCCTTGCTGTCTGGGCAGCAACAGTACTACAAATATCTGTATGATAGGTGCCAAATGTCCCGTCCTAGTAGTAATTTTAATAAATATAAATAGGAAGTTAAGCTAATTAGTGGAAATTGTCTTTAGGAAAACAGTGACTGTGATACAGGTATATGTGCAATGGAGGTGGATTGACAGGGAGAAGGGATCTTTAAAGAGGAATCTGAGAGGCAACAGAGAAATCAAGACATGGATGGTGAGAAGGACCTTCTAACGTGTAGGGCGAAGAAGAGGAGAAAGCCCAGAGGCTTGTCAATGGACAGTGAAGTGGGGTGTTATGCACTAACAGAAACATTTAGTAGATGAGGAAGTATGGGATTGAGTGTGAAAGTGAAGAAGTTCCCGTCTGATGAGGAAGAAGCAAAAGAGGTAAAGGATGGATACCCAAAATGGTATAGCATGTTAAAAACTGCAAGCCCAAAAAATAATCTTCTTAGCAGCATAGTAGATGAACAAAAGTAAGGGCATAGAAAAGGATTCTGTAGCAAATAAGATAAGTACTGATGTGATTATATCTAGAGATGCATGCCAGAATTAAAGTAATAACTCGGTTCTCTAAAACATTGAACTTTTTAACTCTTCAAAGGTAGTTGTATTCTTCCTTTGGTTCTAGCAAGATACTTGATATTAATTATCTCAATTTAACCTTATTAGACAAAATTAATTCCTTCCTCCATCAGGTAGACTAAAATAAAGATTTCATCACTACTTGATTCTAAGAACTTAAAGAAAGTCCAAAGGGGTGAACACCACTCCATGCTATTGAATTGTTACTATATTGATCAGTAGTGAAGGCTCTGCATTTATCATTGGGGCATCAGAGCTCAGTTTCCACAAAAACCCGCTCAGTTTCTAGACAAAAACAACCTGAGTATCTTAACTTCTGGAGATAGGTCAGTTTTTATCTGGTCTTTAAAGAACTAAGAGACGTGAGATGGTTCTTCTATTGTCACAAGATGCTAAATAAAACCTGATTTTGTGTTAAAAACTCTAAAAAAAAAGAAGAGCAGAGCTCTTATTGTTAAAAAAAAAAGGAAAAAAAAGGTATAATGTTAACTTCCTGTTTTATATTTGCTTGTAACTGATTTAAGACTCAAAAATGAAATGTTTCACTGCCAAAATTAAATCTCCCATTGCCAAAAACTGAGTACTTTAGTACTGATCTCTGATAGCAAGATTATGCAATGCACAAAATGAAGCAATCTGTTGTATTGATATCTTCAGAACAATGCATACAGTAAATGCTATCTTATGTGTATTCAAAATCTAATTCAAATTCTCTAAGAGGCAAAAGAGTAGTAGTAAACACAAGCTATTTCTATAAAAGGGGTTTAAAGTTTCTATGGATCTTTATTCTTTCAGAAAAGTTTTCTGTCTTTCAGATAGTGTTGACCTAAACTACATTATTTTCTGTGCTTAACGGGGTTTTATGTTACACTTTTGAAACTTTTTTGCTTGGGTTTTCTCCACTGCAGTATTTTAGATGCTGAAGTGCTGTTTTGGATCTTGCTTTAAGCATTGACATTTTTCTACAGCAATGACTAGTAAATAAAATATATATATGTATTAGAAACACATCAGAAATGGCCTTATTTGAAAATCACATAATTCTAGGGATTTCTCCACTAGGATATTTTTTAGATGTTATCCAATTCTAATTTCAAAATTCAAGAGGTAAGGTAGATATCAAAGAGAAGTGAACTGTCTTATTCCTTATGATTGTTACAGAGAGAGCCTAGTAAAACTTTTAGACAACAAAAACTGAATTACATGAATCACACTAACAGAAAATTTGCCATATCCTTGATAACAGTAACCAAAAAATTCCTTTAAACATGTAAATATTCCAACTGCAATAATTATAATTTCAATCTTAGCTGCTATTTGCTTCAGCTATTTATGTCTGGTTTTAAACATCTCTTTAAAATTATACCTCTTTATCCTCAGCAGAAATGTTAACAATAAGTACAGCACAGCAAATATGGAATAATTTATTTACAACTACATATTCATCCACTGCAATAAAATCGTTCCTAAAATTGGGGGGGGGGGGGGTTTTTTTTTTTTTTTTTTTTTTT
>VWZY01010495.1:101033-138655 GCA_013399075.1 Chloroceryle aenea
AAAATTAAATTAGGGTTGCCTAAAATGTCTTTGAATGATGAATAAGACATTAGAGGAGGAAAGCGGGCACTCATGCTTCCTTTCCACTTTGCTTCATTTAACATTACTTCTTGCTAAATTTTTCCTATAAGCTGCTTATGTCCGTCTCTCACAACTTCATATAGCTTTACTAGCTCAAGAAAAGCTTCTCTGCAGAGGAGACATAGAGATACAAGATATGTGACTTTCATAACCCATATTTGTCCTGCAAAGATTTTCCTGGAATCTCTGTCTTTTCATCAGCGATTTTGCTGTTTTTTCATCAGCACCAGGAACTTATGCACTGTCTTCTTGACAGTGTTTGTCTCTAATCAGTTAATGCTTATGAGTACTGTCTGGATAGCAGGGGTGAGCTGTTCTTGCTGGTAGAAACTCACTTGAAGGAGGTGAAATTGACTAGGGAGAGCAATGTGGGTGCAGGATATTCCCATAGCACAGCTAATAGTTAATCTGCTCCATTAAAACATTAAAACAGGCTTGAACTTAATGAAAAGCATGAGTTATCATCTTGGCTGTGGCAACTTTGCAATATATGGCAACTTTGCAAATAAAACTGAGCTGATTCCTCTGATGTGTGCAGATACCAGCTCTGCATTATTTCTAACATCCAGGGGCTTTCCACTAAGTATAACAAACAGGTACAAAGCCACATTTAGTGTTGGTAAGAAAGCTGGTTAAAGCTTTCAGAGAATTTATATGCTGTCACACAAGATGAATTACAGTGTCTCCCACCTACAAGTCTGCAATCCAGAATGGTCAATAGACCGTGGAAAACTCTCAGTACCTAAGTATATTTATCACACCAGAGTTTGCTCTTTATTCAGTTTGGGAGGCCCGTTCCCTGGGCTGACAAAGGCAAATGCTTGGGCTGCATGTTGTATCAGACAGGGAAGGATGGCATTTGCCTTATTATGAAGCCTTCAGTCTGTGATTAGCTAAATACGATATGACGAGTTAATGGCTCATTAAATGCTAGAAGGCTCATGAAGCAGCAGGGAAAGAGTTTGTATAACCTTGAAGGGATGCTTTGAATTTAATTTATTTGCTTGTCAATTTGCAGTATTTTTCAATTTTATTAGGAGAAATTCAGCACATGTGAATACTGGATTCTGAACAGAAAATAATTTGGGCATCTAAAACAGGAATCCCCCACCTTAATCTTTCCTCTTCTGCTTCTAAATAAAATAACAGGTCTCCACTGGGTAATCAAAATGAAATCTAAACATCTTTTGCAGGTATTCAATTTTGTCAGTTTACTCAAGAGGAGATTAAGATTAAAGTATTACGTTATAATATAAAACATACTTACATTTTTTTGGAAATGATTTTTCTCAGAACATTCTGAGCTATCACGCCAAATGTCTGTGGAGTTTTCCTTTCTTTGCCAAGTCCCTTCATCCAAGCAGACTCTGTATACATTTCCTAAACTTCCTGAAAGTAAACAGAGTTTCAATCTGAAAGGTCAAAATAAAGATTTCATTTTTCATATATCGTTTAAAGTTTTCTTCCTTGCACCACAGAAACAGACACCACACAGCCCCACTCAAAAAAAAAAACAACCCCAAAACCAAAAAACAAACAAGCAAAAAGACAAACAAACAAAAAAACAAAAAGAAACCTCACTTTTCTTTTGCCATTGACAATATATTTTTCATATTTACATAGAACAAAGTAAGAATTTAATCAGAAATAAATTCCGAGAATATACCTCACATTTACAAATAAAGCATAGTTACAACATCCAAAAGAAAAACCTACATCCCACTTTATTCTTTTTTCCTCATTAAGCTCTTAAATTCCATCAAGTGTGTGTAGCATATTGCCCAGGCTGTGCAGCCAAATTTTAAGGGGAAGAGTATGGTCTGACTAGGAAAGGATATTTTTTTGAAACACCTGTGGTTGGTGTTTTCTTTATGTGCTTTTGGGCCTGATCAGCCAGTAATGTGAACTCATGAAGTTTTCTTGGCTTTCACTACATTGTTCTATTTTATACTAATTGAGAATTTGCCCATAACATCAGAAGAATGCTAAGGGGACCATGACTGATACCTGTTTGGTGTTGTTCTCAACAGCTACATTCCATTTATTTCTAATCAGACCAGAGCTTTTTTATTAATTTTTTGATTTCAAAAGTGTTTCAGGCTTGCAGCAACCACTGAAGTATTTCCTTTTGGTCAGGATAACTGCCACTGAAAGAACAAAGTCTATTGTGATGGACCAGGAGCTCTGTATGGAGATTATACACTTTAAAAACCCTGAAGGCATCTACAAAACATGATCAGAAATCTTCTTTCTAGACTACCCTAAGTTTTCAGTGCTTGTTCTTAGCAATGATGATAATCCACAATAATTTTATCTCAAGCTTCCAAACATGTCTGGCCTAAGTCTATCAGTGTGGTCCAGAACAGACTCAGCGATGTCTTCACAAGGGGACCAGCAATGGAAATGATGACCACAAGCAACCCTAACCCAGTGCCGCAAAATCTCTAAGAAGAACAAACAGATAGGCTGTTTCTAGTATCTCTTCTCCTAAGCTGCTGTGTCACAGATGAAAATGACATATGATGCTGTAGTACAGCAGCCTCACTGTGTTCCTCACTGTGAACACAGTTAAAAGACTCATCACCTGATGTAATGTCTTACATCTTGGTTTTTGTAGAAATTTAGACAGGAAAGAGAGAAAAAAGTGTCTCCAATACATGGAGGCAAGGAATTTTATTTCATGTTTATTATGAAGCACTGAATTTATTCTAAATGGTTGGCAGAAGCAGTTGTTTGGGAAAGCGGATAGAAACTGTGTCTCTTTATATTTACCAGCACAAAAAAGGACAAATAATGACATTACAGAACAAACCATCTGTTGGGTTTGTTGGAGAAAGCTAGGATAAGCAGCCTGTGATAGTGTCCCATAAACTAAAGGACTCAGACACAATTGGTCCTTCCAAATGGTATTAGAAATGCATCAAAGAAAGTTACAAATAGCTAAAAAAGCCTGTGTAGCAGGCTTCAGAAATGCTAGGCTGCTATGGTAGAAATGTCCTTTCATTTCTTCAGGAGAAAGGAAATGTTTTCTTTCAGACAGATGTTGTTGTTATTTCTTTCCTGTGAAAGCCACATTGTTCCACTGCTCTGCAGGCAAAGGTTGCTGGGTAAGTTTGATATGTCCTACTGGAGGGCTAACTGCTTGGACTGATGTTTTGTTTGGCTGTTGTTTGGGAGGCAGCATCATGTCTGGGGTCAATGGGGACTCCAGAGGTTGAACCTCAGCAGCTGAACTCCAAATCCCTTGCTGCCAATAAAGCCCTAGCATTATGTAATCTTGGAAATGTTGCTTTCTAGGAGACAATACGGAGGTGTAATAAGCACAGGTGTTAAAAAAAAAAAAGTTAATAATTAAAAATCAGCATCAATTCTGTGCCTCAATTCAGAAAAGAGGTGAAGAGAAGTGAGACAAGAAAACCCTCAGACACTTCAGAGGACTCTGGGACAAGACAGACCAACCCTATCTGTCCTTTATCTGGATATCCAGCATAAACTTGAAGACAAGTTTCCACTTTTACATTACCATTTTCAAGCCATGGCAAATATGATGGACAAGGAACAGAAACCTTTCCTGGGGGTGAGTAAGGCCAGCAAACAAACTGATCAAATGTCCCATTGCAATGTACTCCTGGGGAAAGAAGCAAATAGAAGTTTTACAAAACTTTGTTCAGACAATGATCAATCATGAAAAACATTGTATACTGTTTCAGGTAACTTGCAAGCTACTCCAGAATATTTACAACATGTAGCAGATAAACTTTGTGCATTCACTGTGCAATACTCAGTGCACAGTGTAGAAACGACTGCTACTCTTCCATGGATCTACACAACAGCAGCCAGTTTTGCTTGTTTCATTATGAGATAATGATATTCCTCAAAATCATCATGAGACCTCTGTTGTTCAAATGCAAATGACAGATAGCAGCTATGCTCTCAGTCACTATTTTTAGTACATGACACATACCTCTTTCTTGTCACTTTTCATGACCCCTGTGACACTGGGTCTCAGCTCAGACAACTGTCAGCTTCTCAGAGAGTGACTCCTCTTAGTCTTTGGGCAATAGAGGTTAAGGGTCTGGTAACTCAGTTTTGCATTTCACAGGTATCACACTATTTTCAGGACTTAAGGTTAAGAGAAAGCATTTGATAATGCAGAATTGAAATGGTGCAATCAGGTTACAGTAAGATAGAATGTGTTAATGGATACTCTATCCTTTTAGGTAGTTTTTGTCTTCCTTCTAGCGTATGCTGAAGTTGTCTGCTCTTGATTTTAATGGGTTTGCCAATCCAAATCTAGAGGAGTATATCCTGCTTTGTTTTCTGTAATACTTAGTCTGAGAAACTTGTGTGAGCAGAAGAACACAGGGAACGACAAAGAAAACTGCATGGTCTCTCATCCACATCTTTTTGGGGTGCTTCTTCTAAAATAAAGAGCACAGTGTGTGCATTCTTCGTAATTCTCTTGTATTTTTGAGGCTAAACATCTGTGGCCTCATCTGTCTACACACATATTTGTTAACATTTATAGTTGTATTTTTATTGTTCCTTTCCTTGATATCTGATCAAGTTTTGTTCAAGTGTGGATTGTTTTTTTTCTCCATTTCATGAAATGTTCTGAGTCTGTGTAGTTCTCCTGATTACATGCTAGAAACTACTGTCCTTCAATATCTTGCTACATGTCACTGCTTTTGGCCTCCTGGATCATCTGGATTAGTTCTAATTGCCACCAAAAGCCAACATTGTCTCCCTTCTCACCAAAAACATTCTTCTTTTGCATTGCACTAAGGGTTTCTGTACATCAAGTTTTCACCACAGATCATTAGTCTCTAGCTTCCCACTATTGTTACTCCTTCTTTCTTGTCAGGTTTAGTTATAAGCTGCAGTCCTGCAGGTGTACTGGTTGGGCTGATCTATGCTTTGCTTCCTTTGCCTCCGAGAAAGGGAAAGGGAAAGGGAANATAAATAAAAGAACACTTTTTTTTCCCCCACTTTTTGAGTATTATACATTTCTTGGTATTGAGTCCTACTCCTACAAAACACATATCTAGGGATAATCAGACTTCCTAGAAGGTGGATTTTATTGGAGGTAAGAATAGATCATCTTTCTTATTATACTGGCCATAAACACCCTGCTGATAATCCCTCTGTCACAAATAACACCTTTCTTTCTGAAAAAGTCTGCTTAATATTTCTACTGTATATCTTCATTAGTACTTTTCTGACTTTGGTCATTCACCTTTGAAATCTTGAAGATTTACACAGCATAGAAGGAAAACATAATTAGATTGTCAGCATCTAACAACATATTTTATCATCACATAAAAATCTAGTGTGATGAAGTGGACAGAGAAATTAGACAAATGAATGCTTCAGCTGAGTAACACCCCTGAGCCTTCCTGCATGTATTCTTGGCTCACTGTTTCTCTCCTACATGGTAACATACTGCATGTAACCAGAACAGTTAGTTGCTTGCTTCTAAGGGAACAATTAAAAAACCTGCGTGGGTTTTGGGGGATCTGTGACAGTCCAGATTCATCACACTGCTGACACACATTTCACTGTATCTTCAAATTGACACTGTGTTGTACTGGAAGTGTAGCAGTTTTGATGAACATAACTGCCAGGTTTTCCTGCCTTAAACTGCTTATGACTCAGAAATTATGCACCATCCATTCAGGTCCCTCAACTATGGGGGTTCCCAGGTTCTAAATTAGCAGCACGGAAATGCGTACTGAAAGAACTATTGATAGTTTTCTCCTTTTGCATAGTAATGGATAGAAGAATAGTCCTGGACATTATTCATAAAATCTTTATTACTCTCTTGTAAATTGGTGGAAACTAAATTCAGAACTTCCATGTCCCCAGAGAGCAGAAAGCAGAAGTTTCACACCCATATTACTTCTGTTTTCATCCTGTACCTACCCATAAAAACCTGATAAATATTACAGAGAACCAGGACTGGAACTCCTATCTTTTATCCCAGCTGTCACTGCTGGACATGTAAAGGGTCAACTTGAACAAGGGTTATTCTATCTCTTTCGCAGTATTAGTAGCCCAGTCGTTAGCATGCTCTCCTGAAATACCATAGAATCATGTAAGAACCCTGGTTGGACCTCGAAAGACCATGTGGTCCAAACTTTTGTAGAAAAGGGAGACTAGGTGAGGTTCTGTAGCACACTGTTCAAACATGTGTTGAAAAACTCCAGTGATGGGGATTCTACCATATCCCTTGGGAAGTTTTTGCAGTGAATTATTGTTCTCATTGTAAAAAAAATGTTGTTCTTACATCAAGGAGAAACCTCTCCCAGTGCAATTTGTACTTAATGCACCTTTTCCTCTCCATGTGGCCTCTCTCCTTTTTGTAGTAGACTTTAACTTTGATGAGGTTATCCCTGTTTATTCTCCAGGCTGAAAAGAACTTTTTCAGTCTTTCCTCACAGAGGATGTTCTCCAGCACTTCAATCATCTCCATGTACCTCCTGGAGGGACAGGATCTGTGTCTGAAAGATACAGTTGAGTTGTGGGGACCAGAACTGGACGCAGTGCTCCACATGCAGCCTGAGAAGCAAGTGGAGTGGGATGATCAGTTGACTCTATCTCTGCTAGTTGTGCCTCTGAGGATGTAGCTAGGATCTGATTTGCTTTTGCTCTGGTAGTCTGTGCATTGCTGACATGTTCAACATGTTGTCCACCAGGGTCCCCAGATACCTTTTAGCCAGGCTGGTCCTCGGACACACAGATCATAGCCTGTACTGAGCTCTTTGGTTATGTTTTTGTTAAACTTCATACAGTTCTTGCACTTTTCTAGCCTGTCCAGGTCTCTCTGTAAGGTGACTTTGACTTCTGACATGTGCACCTCATCACCCAGTCTGGCATCATCAGCAAACTTGGTGAGGGTACTCTCAGTGACATTGTGCTCAGATCTTTTACGAAGATATTGAACAGTGTGGGGGATCCCACTTGTGATAGGCTGCCAGCCAGAGTCAAAGCCATTTTTCACCACTGTTTGAGTGGGGGCTGTTACCCACACTATGCCATCCAATCTGTACCTTGCTAGCTTGTCCAGGAGAAGAAGCAAATAGAAGTTTTACAAAACTGCTTGTGGGAAGCAGTGTCAAATGCCTTGCTGAAATCCAGGTAAACAACATCTACTGCTCTCCTCATGCTGACGGCAGATGTTACCTTGTAGAAGCTGATTAGGTTAGTCAGGAATGATTTTGCTTTGGTAATTCTCTGCTGGTTTTTCTCAATCACCTACTTCAATTGGTTATAACAGTTTCTAAGAGGAGTCATACCAGGGACTTTCCCAGGGACTGAAGTAAGACTTGTAGTTTCCTGGCTCATCCTTTGTTAGCTATTATTATTAGTAATGGGCCTAAGTCTTCTCTGTGCATCTATTCATGTACGTTGCTGTTCTTGACATCTTTGGACAACTTCAGGTCTGGATGAGCCTTACCTTCTAACTGCATCTCTGCATGCCCTAAGTTTTGTGAGCCCTCAATGAGTTTTGGCCATCTTTGCATAGATGGTATGCTTCTCTTATGCTTTTGAGAACACTCAAAAGCCCATGCAGATTGAGCGGGCATTTCCTGGCCCATGTATACTATGAAAGCTGAACTAAGTTCTTGATGGAGATGGGGATCAGAAATGAGAATGGGGTTTTCCTTTTTAAAGCTGTTACAGCTTTAAAATATAATCTAAGCCAATTAGCTCATGCTGTTGCAGCTGCCAGGAGCTACATCTGCCTCTGGAGCAGGTCAGCCAAGAAGGCTGGAGAGCATGAAGATTAATTCCTTTAGCATGTTGCCATGACTAAACGAACTGCTCATTTTCAGCAACTCCTAATTCAGTTAAAAGAAAACCAAGTCTGTTATTGAAAGTGATTAATAAAAATAGTTTCCTTGACTCAGAGGATGTCTCTTTCCTTTTTGGTTCTCTTTCTATGAAAGATAGAGATTTCAATATTTTGGGGAAAGTGTAAGGAACATTAAAACATAAAATATTACATAATTTAGTCTTGAAAACTTTATTTTTTTCCCCTGCTGTTTTACAGTCCCAGGCCAATGCTTTGGATTGATTTCCAACTTCTAAATGCGTTTTTGTCCTGGTTTGAGTGAAAACCGAATGGATTCTGGTCAGTGATTTTACTTTTCAGTTCAGTACTTCTAACTAACTGNTTAATGATGGAAAATGCACACTTTGGTCTTAAACTTTCTGTGATTCTGTGGTTCTGTGATATGTTCTGGATGACAAAGTTGCACACTACAGTGTCATATATGCAGCTTTCTGCCATTAGCAAAGTGATTCAGAACTCTTAATAATGTCCTGCCATCTGTCTGAGTAGTTGATGGGGTGAGGTAGCCACCAAGCAAGACCACCATAAGCGTATCACTTGCACACAGGAGCAGAAACCTGCCGGTAGCCAGTGAGTACAAAACATAGAGCACATTTTCACTCTTGACTTTTTCTTGGTGACTGCAGTCATCTACCTTCCAGCTACTTCTTAAACTTCTCCAACTATTCAAACCAATCCTATGTCTTTATTTCCTGAAGACAGACACTTGGCTAAGCAGTTTATAATTTTAAGAGTGTGATAATCACAGATTTTTAGCTCCCCTTTTTTTAAACAGCATAAAACTTAGAGCAGTGAACCAGAGGTAGGAATTGTGGACTCGTGGACTCAGTTCCTCCCTTTTCCCACTTTTCAGGAGAAGATACTGTCCTCTGAAGCTATGCTGCTTTTCAGACAAGAATCCAAAAGCCATGGAGACAGAATAATTAAGGGACTTTAAGCTAATGGTTGTAAGTTCCAGGTGAACATGAGGCAACCTGGTCTCTGTGTCTTAGTTTATTAACCTAATGACAGTATCACAAAATGCATAACCAGTCCTAGTGAGAATCAGGCAGCTCCCCAGCTGCCTTAGCTAGGCAAAAACCAGACTCTGTCTTGCCTCATGTGTTTTAGGTTCTTCTCTACCATGGTTCAGTTTCTAAAGTATAGAAAAGGGAGACATCTTCTTTTCCCTGGATGCTCTCCTGTGGTTAGCATAATTTCTAGGAATATAGGTTTGACTTCCTTCAGGCTGAAAAATAAAGTGAGAACTGCTCTTTTTCATCCAAATTACATTTTTTTTTAACCAATAATGGGATGAAGCTACTTATTTACCAGGCACTCAGTGTCATGCTGTGGTGGTAGCTCAGTACCAACTGTTCAATGGTTCATTTCTGTTTATGATCTAGTTTTACATATAGGAGCCTCATACGTTTCAGGACAAAGAAAGCCTTTGATTTCATGATTGAATGTTTGCATGTCTCACTAAAGCGGAATGTTCCTCATTTAGAGATTTTAAACAGACACTTATGCAAAGCAAGTAAAAGAATATTGTATATTCATCAGTATCACTTAGCACGTTGATTTATTGTGTTGTTTGCTTCCTTACCAGTATCTACAGTTGATTCCTGCAGCATTTTCAAGCATTCTTGTTTATATTTGTTCCATCCAGTAGTGGTTTTTTCCAGCAGAGATCCTCTGGCCTTTGAGTGAAAATACTGAACATAAGGAAACTCAGTTAGAATCTTGTGGTCTTTTAGTGGCAAATTTCTTTCCACTGTAAGAAAATTAAGGGGAGAGGACAGAAGAGACGAGAATGGAGGAATGGTATGTAAGCAGGGAGGTAAAGACAGATGCCTTCTTTTTCCAGGAAGCTATTAGTGAAATTTCTTAAACTACTGTCTTTGCCTTGACAAGGAATATATTCCCATGGTGCTGCCATATTACCACATAAATGTAGTCAACTCATGTGAAGTCCCTTTAAAAAAATCCACATAGATATTTAATTGCTAGGATCTGCTAGGGTGCAGCAAAATCATTGGCATTTCATTCCTCCATTGTAGAAAATACTTCTCATATATTTATGTTTCTGCCAGAGGAATTTAGAAATCCAATTGATCATACTTTTGAGGGCTCTTTATTTTTAGAGTATTTTTAAAAATAATCAAGCACACCTGGTTGAATACTACAGTAAAAAGAAATAATAAAAGGGTAATGAATAAGCAATTTAACTGCTATTTAAATGAAATAAACTATTTAACAGCTAACACTGTTTCTCCACTGCATTCTGTACTCCTGCCCAGCACTTCAAAGAACACTTCATTCTCAAACAGATACAACAGATACAACTGTGTCATAGTAATCTTTCTTGGACTCTTTTTTTTTTTTTTGATAAAACACAATAGTAAATCTTAGGTTTTATTGCCCATCTGCACCAACTATGTTGCCTTTTTTTCCTGTACAGGGTACAGCTTTGCTGTCCTCTCCTGTCCATAGGGAAGAAGAGGTTTTGCCCTCAAGATTTCTCAAATAGTGAAATATAGCTTTATTTTATCCATGACAAAATGATCTGCCTGAAAAACATCTCTCACGAATGGATTTTTATGTCCTGAGATTTTGTAGGTACATTATGCTGGTAGGTTTTTTGTTTGATCTATCTTTCTTTCTTTCTTTCTTTCTTTCTTTCTTTCTTTCTTTCTTTTGTAGATATTTTCACAGCTGTTTTTGCTTAGGCCTTCCTGGTGTAGTGATGACTTCATATGACATCAAGAATTCCTTTAAATTCTGAAAAACTACATTTCTCAAGAGGATATGATCTTGGACAATTGCATTGATGTGATCTGTTTAGAGAGAATAGAAATGAAAACACTTGAAGAACAATCTCCTTTTTGCTACTGTAGCCTTGAAGAGAGACTCATATTTGGATTTAGTCAGTTTAGTGACAGCTGCTTCTGTGCTGTGGGATCCTGGCTCTGCCTCTTTGCCTGCATACCCTGTGCTGGGTTCTGGAACGTTCTGTCCCCATGCTGCTCTTAAAAACAAGAACAATTCAGTCTCAATCCACAGGGTCTTACTGGACCTGTTACCCTTTATTTTCTAGGTCACGATTAGCTGAGAACACAGAAAAAGTATGTTGGTGTCTAAATGGGCATTTTCTCTAATAAATTCTGGAAGATTTTGTGGGAAAGGATTCCTGCATTTATAAGACAGATTTTTAATAATGATTTCACATATAGTGACTGATGTACTTAGGATGTGGTGGACATCTGTTGCATATACCTTATCAATGTGAAGGTTGCAGTTAGAAAGTTACAAAAATTGTATTTGTTTACTTTCAAAACAAGAACAGTGGAGACTACTAGCTAGCTGTTACGTAAGACCACTCTTTCATGCATGCTCTTGCTGTGTAAAATGTTGCTCTGTTATTAGTCTCTCAGCTAATTTCCAGACACCTTAGATTAAATTTCAAGGAGAAGAAAGACTATAATTATTATTCCTCTGATGTACTTGCAAGATAAGGAGAGAATATTTATGGCAGCCATGAGAAAGGAATGTATGTTTCCAAAATAAAAAAAAATCTTAACATTTCCCCCAAGTAAGCATGCTGGGAGCCAGTGGAGGTTATTCAGACACTCCTGGGTCAGTGAACCTCATTTCAAGAAGCAAAGACATGGAGATAATGCATTTGTGGGAAAGACTTCTTGATTTAAGGGATAACTCTTCAGTTTTTTAATTAAAAAATGCATTAAACCAAGGAAAATACAAGGAAAGACCCATAGCAGCTACCTGGCTGCTTGTTTGATTCCATTTCTGAGATGAGGTTGACATACAGTAATAGGGAAGCTCAAGAAAAGTCATAAGGAAACTCATCAAGAGTGAGCTGCAATTTTGTCATAAATGACAGTTTTACATCAATTTCTTGTGGAATTGTCAGTTTCTAGAAAGCTGCAGACAGAGTCAGGTAGCCAATACCTAGTTACTATTGATGAGATGCTATCATTGAGATGCTTGGCTTTCTACCAGAAGGTTTCTTATGATAAAAATGAAGTCTATACAGAATCAGAGCTGCCCCTGACCAAAAAAAATAAAAATAAAAAAAAATCAGCTGACCTCAAAAGATAGTTTGAAATACAGTTATAAAAACATAAAAATTAATTTAAATTATTAATCAAAAATGTGAAGGTGAATGGAAATTAACAGGGGAGCAGACAGTAACCAGTTAACAAGGGCCATTTAGATCACAGAGAAACATGAATACTTCTGCAGAGCATTCACTCTGATAAGTCAAATGCAATGTTATTCCTAGAAGCCACAGCTGGAAAGTGTACATCAGGACTTTTTGAGAATTTATATTAGTTGTAAAAATGGAACGGACATGATCCACACATAGACAATGTTGTAATACGGGAGATATTTCTGGAGTTATACATACAAGGAAGGCTCTTGAAAAAGGAGTACAAGACAGTATTAACGAGTAGTATTTGTCCATGGTGCAACTCTGCCTGGATAGTATGACCAACTCTGACGGTTATACCTTAAAAAAGATGGCAATAAATTTGAAAGTTGTAAGGAATGTGTAGAAATGGCCTTAATCATTACATTAAAAGACTGAGAAATACACACTGATCTATCTTATCCAAGAAATTACAAACAGTATTCAACAGCAAACCATGAGGACTTGAATGGCAGCAACTTGTGAGTTAGTCATCAACTGCTTCCACAAGGACTGCCAAAAGTATCTAAAAATAGCAAGACTATCCAGTCTGCAGTGGTCTGCCATCTGGGGAAAATCTATAAGGATATATGTAGAGAGAAAAGCTGAAGAATGCTTGGAATCAGGATAATCACTAACTTTCTTTTCTTCACTTGAAAAGTATTGGTGCAGGTGTCCCTGACATAAGACTTCATTGTTTTCTGCACTTGGGCACCCTGTTAAGGCATTAAGTGTGCTAAAGAGGTATTCACCGTCCACTGAGAATGTAAACTGTGTGGGCTGAGAATATGACGCCGTCCTTAAGAGGGAAGAGGAAAATAAGGAAGTGGCATACAATGTTGTCCCACTAAGTGAAAAGAATTCAGCAAAAATATCAGAGACAGGTTTGCTTTTCTATCTTACATCCATGTCTCCTTCAGAGAGGGACATAGGCTCTCCCAGAAAGAGGAGGGTCTGAAGCTTTGGTCTATGTGAGGAGCACAGCAATCACTGCTGAAATGGTGAGGGGGGTTTCCTCCTTTTGCCATGTGTATGAGAAGGCTCAGTTCTGTGGGCATGGTCTGAGAAGAATGAACAAATTATTGTTTACATCTGGCATGGGTCTGTGAATACAGTTCCCAGTGAAGTTTTATTATGATCTAAGTCTTGGGCTACTCAGTGCTGTCAAATTTAGATTTATGTTCAGTGGTAGAAATACAAGCTTTCAAGAAAATTTACCATGATTTCAAGTAGTGGAAACACGCAGCTCAGCATGACTTTTTATCTGTTTCATGTTTCAGTTGACATTCAGCCACTAGCATTTTAACAGGACTTCCAACACAGAAGAAATTAAACTCCAACATCCAAGTCAGAAGCTCAGAAATTCCATGAACTTTTGTCCTACACTGAAAATTTCTGCACTTCAGGCTATCTGAAGTTTTGCTGATAACAAATGAACCACTTCAGCTTGCAAGCGTGGCACCCAACTTCCAGCAAAGTTAACCTGTACTGAAATTTTATCAACCTTCTCTGGAAGTGTCTTTCAATTTATTTGGTTTGCTTCGAGTCCAGACTGCACCAAGATGACACCAGTGTTTAAAAATACATTCAATGCAGCAGAAAACACTGCCTGAGGATTTCACCTAAGAAGTGGATTATAATAATAATCTCCAAGCTTGAAAACAGACTGTTTTGGTTTGGTTTTAATATATCCAACCACAGTATAATCAGGATGCCATCCTTTTAATTTCTCATACTAATTTAATGGTGAAATAGAGTGTTTCTGTTTATTCAGACTATTATATTATGGAGAGAAAAAAAACCCTTCAGTTCTAGTAAAAATTAGAAATAAGACCTTAAAGATTTATTTATACTTTCAGTCATGATCCTGGTTAATTTTGATTTATATTTTGCATTTCTATATGGGTGTTTGCTAGAAAATATGGATATAGTGATTTATGATTATTTTTTAGATTTTTCCTACTTACTAAATAAAATATAAAGAAACAGTGTTTCTTTAAACACTTTATAGGAAACACTATGACAATGTAATTTACTTTGATTTATAATCTTGTAAAGTTTTAATCTCACAGAAGTATTGACAGAACCAGTACTTTGGTCAAGGCATGTTACAGATCTAAGGTGTATCACAAACCTGAGAGTTGTTTCAGTTTCTGTACTCATTTCTGTGAAAGAAGCTCTAGATTTGAATTATGCAAAAGCATTAGGAATATTTTCTGTTTACAAAAAAAAATGTGTCTCCTATTAATTACTTCTTCATAAAAAAAATAGGAATACAATTACAACCTCTACAGCACATACACATGCAGACCTAATTCCTTAGTCACCCACCTAAATGGAGGACAAGTGGATAGAAATACCTTATTAGTTACAGTGTAAAGTAAGCCTGACGATTACACTTACTTTCATGTACACTTATTTCATAGAAATTTGCCCTAAATCTACATATTATTTTTATTCAGATTAATTGAAATTTACTACTTCTTGGAAGTTTTTTAAAATTTGTCAAAATCAACGTTTACATTAATAAATAAATAATATTTTTAAACATATGTTAATATTTTCTTGAAGTGAATTACACTGAGATATTTTGTCATTAAATAAGTAAACTTCTGCCAAATTGTAAGACTATATAAAGAAGTAAGCTTTCAGGTTTTAAAAATAGGTCTAGAAAAAAAAAGAAGTGAATAGCTTTGTAGAATTCTTCAAGAAAGAAAAGCAGAAATGACATAAAGATTTACTAGCCGTCTGTAAGAAGTTGAGGTACAGAATGAAACCAGTAACACCAGATGTCAGAAGTGTGAGATTCAGTGCTCACCCCTTCTGCAAATCAAAGGCTAAAAGAAAGCAAAGCTCTTTTTAGAACAGATGAAAACCAGTAGAAAAGAAACATGATTCACAATATTATTGAATTCTGGTAATAAAATCGAAAAATAAATATATTTCAATACTTAACGATACTGGTATGAAAAGAGGTTGTATAAATGGATGCAAACACAATTTATCCACTGTATGAATAGCATTAGTAGAAAAAAAATGCAACAAATCACCTAGAGTGAGTTCTAATACAAATCTCTGCAACTTCTCAATCAACAATTCTCATGACATAATGTTAATAAACTTTGTTATATCAGAACATTAAATTAATGTTACATCAGAACAATTAAATGTTAAAAATGTAGACGATATATATCCACTTCTATACCGTCCATTATCAATTATTGAATTAACTTACCTGTTTCACTAGAAACAATATCATGATAGAACTGAAAGGTGTGGAAGGTATTTTGGACAAGATTCCCATGCTGAAACAGAGATCAGATAGTGTCATGATGCTCATTCCAATAAATTTGTCCCAAATATGCTGCTATTTCACTCTACTATGGGTTAGTTATATCACCCTGTTTTCCTGGGGCGGGGTGCAGAAAAAAAAGGTAAAAAAATCTTCTTTTCTGAGTGCAACTGTTTAATGAATCTTCTTACAAATAAGTGAGAAAGTCTGCTAAAATGTCTAGGCTTTCTAGAGTTCAACTATGTTCTGTTTTTTCTGATTAAGGGAAGGGAGAATTTACTCTAACTTCACAGAAAGTCTTCTTAGTGCAGCTTTTTCTTTAGCCAATAAGAAGTCAGAAAACTATTAAATCATTAGGGGGCTCATCTGTTCCCTTGAAACTCATTTGGAATTTTGCCAGTGGTTTTGCAAGAGTGCTATGCAGCTCCCTAAATACTTATATATATTTATTTATATACACCTCATTAAACCATTAAAAGATGCCCTAGAACACAGAAATTATTTGTGTAGGAAGCTTGATGATAGATGTTAGATAACTGTAAGAAGCATCTCAATAATAGCTGTTTGAATTCTTCCAGATTGTATTTTGTCAAATACACATTTAACATTCTTGCAGGAGCAGGGAGAATCTCTATGTACAGCATATCTCTATGGTAACAGCAGTTCAAGTTTTACTACCATTCTTGTGTCATTCCGTGTTTTTTTTACAGCTGCAGCTGAGAAGTTTGACAAACTGCCAATGAATTTCAGATTTAATATTAAAAAAAATGTTTGCAACTTTTCTAGTTTCAGAGAAAAACCTGAGAACTTTAATAATTCTATGTTTTATGCAGGCTTAGGGAATAAAACCATTTATAATACAATAATTTTAGGGTCTAGCTTGCAATAGTCATGCTTTGAGTTGGCAATATGGAATCAAGAAGATATTGACTGCTCCATTTCCGAGAAAAATTAAACTTGTAGCTATTTATACCAGGGTATGGCTTGTGCCCTTCTCATGGACATCCTGAGCAGCTAAGCTGGAGAACAAACAGAGGTGCAACACTAGGACTGTGGGCAGTAGCCCAGTTTTCAAAGCCAGAGATAGGCTAAACCCAAACTGTGTGGCAGTTACACCCTGCAGCACATTTCATTAACTTGATCAACTGTTTGGCAAAACTTTCTTCTGGAGGTATCGAGGAGGTAGAAAGAGATATATCCATGGCTCATCTTTACATAAAATCTCGATGTGGTAAAAAAAGAGGACTGGGACATGAGTTATGGAAGTACTCTAGGGACAAGTATTTCAGGGTGGAAATGCATTCAGTCCATCCTAGAGGCCTGACAGTAAGGGCACAGGCCACTCTGCACCACTGTACCTCCGGGGTGGATGTGTCAGAAAACATATTCCTCCTTGCCATACCCAAGGGCAACTCTGGGGACCCAGGAGAGACACTTTAAAGTCCGAATAGCAACTGCTTGTCCATGTATTGCTACAATGCATAAACCCACATTTTCTAATGGCCACAGGAGTAAGATCAGTTCTGTAACAGTTTAAACCAGAACTGAATAGTATTTTGCCATTGGAGGTGTTCTGAAGTCATCTCGTAAATATCCTAGTGCTCAGGAAACCCTGAGGTCTGCCTCAACCCAAGATGAACAAGACCCATAGGGTCTCCCGTAGTACGTCATCACTATTGCTTGGTAGCATGCAAGTCCTCTCATCTTCTCCAGTGATACCTAGACCATCAGCTGAGGCTCTATTTTATGCTTTTGGTCTCTTCAAGTTGTTAGTTTTCACTTGCTCACTGTTAAAAGTCGTCTGAAGTTTGTACTAATAGTTTCTATCATCCTTCTCTAGAATTAATGCTAACCAGGGCTAGGTCAGTGCAGGAGACCTACATTAAAGTATCTTCATATTGTAATTACACTAATAAATTGTAGCACTAGAGAGTAAAGAAAATGCAGATCTAAAGTTTTACTTTCTGAATTACTGTTCAGAGTTTTTGGCAGAACATAAATTAGGAAGATCGTAAGGCTGAACACTAGCCACAGCTGCCTGCCCTCATTCACTCTAAACCTTTCTCCAGCAAAAATCAGTGAATATAACACTCTGAAGAAAGGTCCAGCTAATCTATTTGCTCCCATTTTATTTTCTCTCTTTTTTTTTTTTTTTCATAATAGGACAGATCTAACCAATAAATGTTCATGTGATACATTTCTCCTATTATATACAACATTCCTACATAGCATATTGATTTAAAATTTTGTGGTACCAGCACTGATAGTGTCATGGTTTAGGGTCAGGGCAGCCCCTTAGATGTAACAGACGCTCTCTGTTTACCCCCCTCCCTCCCCAAAGGGGAAGAGAAAAGAAATAAGGGAGAGAGACTTAGTGATTAGAAAAGGAAACTAGAACAGCTTTAATGATGATTAATAATNACTCTTGTTTTCACCCAGACTAGGACTATAGGGCATATTTAGCTCAGTGAAAAATTTCAGACTGTAGTTGACAACCAGAAGCTGTCAACTGGCAGAGATTTTTCTGAAGTCCACAGAGGTTAATTCTTAGTTCAGTACAAGTTCTATCTATTCAAAGAAGACAACTATGCTATGACATTTATACTGGTTAAACTCTACAATGGGCATAAAGATGAAAAGTTTGTAAACTTTGAAGAGGTGCTGGTGTTATTCCCAAGTGAACTCAACAGCTTTGAGTCAGCAGTTTCACAAATGTCAGAGTATGTTGGAAAACACCCATATGCAAATTAATTCTGGGAACAGGAACATAGGTAAGTGTTGAATCCCTAGAAGGACTTCTTTACCTCCTTCCCTCTCATCAGTCCTGTTCTCAGACTTGCTGGGCAGTTGGTAATGCTGTCCAGAAGCACTGTCAATGCACAGAGGCTTCAAGTGGAGCTTATAGAATCACAGATTGGTTTGGTTTGGAAGGGACATTTAAAGGTCATCTAGTCCAACTCCCCTGCAGTACGGAGGGACATCTTTAACTAGACCAGATTACTTAGAGCACTGCCCAACCTCACCTGGAATGTTTTCAGGGATGGGGCATCTCCACCTCTCTGGGAACCTGGGCCAGTGTCTCACCAGCCTCATTGTAAAAAAAATTCTTCCTTCTATTTAGTCCAAATCTGCTCTCTTTTCTTATAAAGCCATCAAACCTTGTTCTATCACAGCAGGCCCTGATAAAAGTCTGTCCCCATCTTTCTTATAGACCCCCTTTAAGTATAGAAAGGCCACAATAAGGTCTTCCTGGAACATTCTCTGCTGCAGGCTGAATAACCCCAATTGTCTCAGCTTGTCTTCATAGCAGAGGTGCTGAGACATAAATGTCGGGTTGTAGTCTTTTAATTTTGAGTAGAAGAAACTAACTCTCATATACTGCTTTGAGCAACCTTGGTTTCTACAGATAAGAGGGACTAATTATTATCTAAGCAGGAACAGAGAGGAGTCTCCAGAGATAAGCCAGATCATGCCAGTTCTGTGGCTGCCAGCTCAGCAGAGCCTTGCATTCTGAGACAAAGACAAAGATAGACTGCGAGGAAGACTGTGGGCCTTCCTCCAGAAGACCCTGGCCCATGACCACGAGACAACAGTGTGCATGTGTCAATGGGAGGAGACTTATGATAATGAGTTCCCAGAAATAATTATAATAACCATACCTATTCCTGGAATTAATTGTAATAATCCCTCCTTTGCCAATGAATATGTTTGTTTCTCATTATAAATAATTGCTTGCTTTGAAGTACAGCATGCAAATTCGGAGGAGTGATCACCCTTGCGCCTGACGCTGTAATAAACATGCCTACTTTATAACCTATCTCAGGTTGTAGAGTTTGATTCTGCATATCAATTTGGTGACCCAGATGGGACCCTCTCTGTCTGGCTGCGGGACGTGCTGAGGATGGGATTCTTCTGGGAGCCTCCTGGGATTTCCAGGGAGGACTCCCTTACTCACCCAGATCACCATGGGGACAGACAAGGATCATCATCATCGGACTAGGTATGTTTCTGGAAAGGGCACCTGTAAGTCATGAGGAGACGTCCTACACGAGGTGAAGAGCTTGGTCTCGCCCTTGGTAACTCAAGTTCGGGCAGGTTCTCCTGACCGAGGCGGCAGGAGTGGGTTAAGGCATATGCTGTAAGTACACGGTACCGTGGCTGGAATCGTGGTTGGTTTGAGCTCAGTAAAGGTTGGTAGTTGTATGCTAGATATTTAATATCTTGAGCATACCTGGTATACAGTATTCGGGTTTCATATGAAACTGTGTCCGGACTGTAAGATTTCCTGATATCTTTGATAATTGGACGGGTATCTGGATTTTGATTGTGCACGATCCACGCTGTTTTAACTGCTCATGTTATTTTACTGTGTGGTGAAGTTGTTTTGTTTAGTAAACTTAAATCATCATTGCTGCTATTCAGTGATGTATGAGTGAACTGAGTGTGCTTGAGATGCAGAAGGGCTGCGAAGTGAGTGTGGAGTTCTGATCCGTGGTTCTGTTATCCCGTGAGGGGTGCGGCCGGAGACGAACGAAGCGATTGTGGTTATTGTTGTGTGTCTGAGGGAGTGACTGACGAAGTGAGGCCGGAGACTCTGACTCCTGGCTAGTGGTAATTTGTGGGCTCCTGGTCTTGGTGATGGGAGTCATAGGGGGCATTGCTATAATCATTATAATATGTTGTGTTTGTTGTAAAAATCAATATTGTGTGTCATGAATTGATTTGTGTCTTGAATTATGGTAAAGGATTAAGGTTTTATGATTTATGATAAAGATTTGTTTAGTGCTTTAATTCGTGAGTGAAAGTTGTAAAAGGGTCCTTTTGTGTGTGAGTGTACAGTATAAGGCGTTTTGTGGAAATTTAGAAAAAGCAAAGAATCAGTAACGTAGTAATTAGGGAAGAGAATATTAATTGCTTGACTGTATTACTTCTCCCAGAATGCAGGGCTATTGATTAGGTGACTGCTCAGGGGTTTGGGGGTGTAATCAGCAAGAGGCAAACACACCTGTGAGCATTTTGCAGTGGACCAGGTTTTGTTGATTATTGTAGCAAATTAAATTAGAGTTTAAAAATACGGGAAATAAACAAGGTGGTGGAGTGTTGAAAAGAAGTTCCTAGGATGTATTTTAGCCCATTGGAAAGATACTGGGGGAAAGATACCAGCGGGAGGTAGTGTAGACTGGAAAACTCCAGTGAAGTATTGCAATCAGTGGTGGCCCTTGTATAAATTAGATGAAGGAAACTGAGATAGGGGTGAAAAACCCCTTTTAATTAATTTAGTGTCTGGTTATTATTTTGTGTATTATGGTTTTGAATGTGTCTGTATCGCTGTATTTTGTTTTGTGCTATTTTTGACAGGTTTTGAACAATCATAAAGTGAAGAAATTTTAAGGGCTAGTCCTTTGGATTGTATATTAATGCACTGACATATGTTTGGGGCTGGTTTCAAGTGATCTTTTTGTGTTAGTATTGGGAAAGGATAGGTGAGAAAGAGCGAGTCATGGACAGCACAGGCCCAGGAAGAACAGTGACTCCCTTCCTGATTTCTTCTCCTTTAAGAGATAAGAGTGAATTGGGGAGGATAAGAGCCGTGAGACAGGGCAGGCATCTACTCTACATGTAGCATAGGGTATAGATGTACTAACCCAGAGAAGGTAAGGGACCTTACAGAGGGAGACCTGCCGGAGTATTACACCACACGAGGAGTGTGGTGGAGACTCTGGTAGAGGGACCCCCAGCAGCCCAGTATCGTCCCGCAATCAGAAAAGGAAAGACCAAGTGGTATTGCAAGCACCCCCAATGGAGGCTGTGGGGCCACATGGGGAACCAATTTTAATAAAGGTTCCAATTTCTTCATTTGATCTAGAAACTTGGAAAAATGTGGCAAAAGGTTATTGGAGTGACCCCATAGGTGTCACCAAACATTTCCCATTTTTAATAAAGCAGCATAATCCTGATTGGAGTGACATTCAACAGTTACTGGATCATATGACAGAAACGGAGAAATAGTTCATTTTAAAAACAGCCTGGGAACTGGATAGGGACAGTCTTAAAGATTCAGGCAAGATATAAAGGATCGTTTTCCCCTACAAGATCTGTACTGGAGTCCTAACAGAGGAGCTCATATGAGGTTACTAAATTAATATCAGGATTGGGTTATAAGAGGGATGGAATGGGCCATCCCAAAATCAATTAGTTGGTCAGCACTGTATGCCATTCAACAGGGTCCAAAAGAAACTCCTTCAGATTTTTTGGATAAGTTACAAGATGTTATGAGGCAACAAACCCATCTAGACCCAGGGTCGGAGATAGGAATTCAGCAGTTGGTATCTTTATTGTACAATTCACAAGACATATTCGAAGGAAGCTGAAGAAGTTAACGCTGACAGAGAGCAGGAATCAGGAAACCTTGTTAAATGAAGCATGGAGAGTATTTAGCAATAAAGAGGAAGAAGATAGGAGAAAAGATAATCAGGTGTTGGTAGCGGCATTACAGGAGAGTACAGAATTTGGGAATAAGGGGCCTAGGAATCAATGTGCATGGTGTAAAGAGGGACACTGGGAAAGTGTATGCCCTAAGAGATGCAGCAGAAAAGTCAGAATGCAGGCTCATGTTAAAGATGATTGATGGGGACCTGGAGAATCTACCCTAGCAGACCCACTGGTTCCGATAAAGCTAGGGAAACTGCAGCAAGGGGCAGAATTTTCAGTGGATACTGGAGAAACATTTTCAGTTTTAAATCAAACTTTGATACCCCTGGATGATGATTTGGTAACAGTTAAAGGGGCTACTGGACAGACTGAAAAGGTGTACTTTCTAAGACCTTTATTGGGACGTGACCTCTTAGAAAAATTGGGATGGAAATAAAATTTGAAAAAGGGAAAATTGAATTTCACATGGGAAACAAGCAGTTAATTGAAATTTTGATCCTGGCGTTCATAAACACCCCAGTTAGCTCAGGAGTACCTGAGAAAGTTATGAATCAAGTATATCTGGGCTTATGGGCTTCAGAGGTGCCAGGGTAGGTGAATTATTGTCCCCAGTAATAAACTCAGGAAGGGAACGTGACCTGTAAGAATTAAACAATATCCTTTTAAATTAACAGATAGGGAAGGAATTCAACCACTAATTGACTGGTTCATTAAATATGGACTGTTGAAGGAATGTGAATACTTCTGTTTTACTGATCAAAAGGCAGGACAGTGGTTATTGGATAGTACAGGACCTTAGAGCTATTAATAAGATTGTTGAAGATCTGCACCCTGTAGTGGCAAATCCATACACATTATTAACTAAATTAACACCTGAATTGGCCTGGTTTACTATCTTGGACCTGAAAGACACCTTCTTTTGCTTAGCTTTAAACCCAGAGAGTCAGTTGCTGTTTGCATTTGAATGGGAAAACCCAGAGTCTGGGAGAAAGGCACAATTAACATGGACTGTACTGCCACAGGGGTTTAAGAATAGCCCCACTCTTTTTGGAAACCAGTTAGCCAAAGACCTGGAACACTGGAGATGACCACATGGAATGAGAGTAATGCTACAGTATGTGGATGATGTGTTGATAGCTACCGAGACAGAAGATCTATGTATTGAATGGACAATTAGCCTGTTAAATTTTCTGGGACTTAATGGGTATCAAGTCTCTCCTCAGAAAGCCCAAGTAGCACAACATCAAGTACATACCTAGGATATGAGATAACTGCAGGTCAATGGACCCTAGGAACAGCGAGAAAGGAAGACATCAGCCAACTCCCCTGACCACAGATAGACAGAGTTACACACATTCCTAGAAATGGTGGGATGTTGTCACCTATGGATATATCTACAGACTCTTGGTAAAATCACTTTATGAATTATTAAAATCTGACACCCAAAAAAATCTCACTTGGAACAGGGAAGCAGCAGAAGCATTCCATCAAAGAGAAAACTGATGGAGGCCCCTGCCTTGGGGCTACCAGATACCATTAAACCCTTCTGGCTATTCTCCCATGAAAAGCAAGGAGTAGCCCTAGGGGTCCTAGCTCAAAACTAGGCATACATATGCAGTGGCATACTTTTCTAAGCAACTTGATGAAGTAAGCAAAGGGTGGTCTAGCTGTCTGAGGGCAGGAGCAGCAGTAGTGCTGAATATTCAAGAGGCACATAAATTTACACTAGGCCAAAGGATTATGGTATTGGTATTGCACACAGTTATCAGCAGTACTGGAGGTGAAGGGAGGTTACTGGCTTTCACCACAAAGGTTTCTTAAATATCAAGCCATCCTAGTAGAACAAGATGATATGGAAATAATAGTTACTAACAGTGTTAATTCAGCATCTTTTCTTAGTAGAACAGAGAGGAATCCAGTCTCACATGACTGCCTGGAAACAACTGAGGCAATCTACTCAAGCAGTCCCGACCTGAAAGAGGAGCTGCTAGAAGACTCTGAAGACTTCTGGNGGTCATGACAAAGCACAGAAAATCTAACTGGGGAAACAGAGGCAAGGTTGCATCAGTATTTGAACCCATTATTAACTGCCCGGAATTTCTACACTTACTGTTCAACAAGTGAACAGCGATTTGAAGTGGGTCTGCAGAATAACCTNTCTGAAGACTTCTGGTATACCAATGGAAGCAGCTTTGTTTTGCAATGCATTTGCAAAGCGGGACATGCGGTAACCACTACTGAAAAAGTAATAGAGTCCAAAGCCCTTGCCCCAAACACCTCAGCACAAAAGGTGGAGATAATAGCTCTTACCGGAGCATTGGAACTGGCTAAAGGCAAGAAAATTAACATTTAGACAGATTCCAAATATGCTTTTGGGGTTGTTCATGCCCATGGAACCATATGGAGAGAAAGGGGACTTTTATCCACCCAAGGAAAACATAGAAAACATGCAGAAGAAATTCTTAAGATTTTGGAGGTGGTGCAGATGCCTGAAAATGTGGCTATTGTATATTGCAAAGCCCATCAAAAAGGGAACACTTCTCAGGCGTTGGGTAATTCCTTGGCGGACCATGAAGCCAAGCGGGCAGCTGAGGAAAGTATTCCTGAAGTGCAGTCCTTTGTAAAATACAGGTTGACTGTGAGCCCAGGTATTCTAGAGAGGATCAGAAATTAATTGAGGATTTGGGTGGGAGGATTGAAGGAGATAAATGGGGCAGAACTTCACAGGGAAAAATAATAATACTATTTGCATTATTATGGGCTGTGGTCATGACAAAGCACAGAAAATCTAACTGGGGAAACAGAGGCAAGGTTGCATCAGTATTTGAACCCATTATTAACTGCCCGGAATTTCTACACTTACTGTTCAACAAGTGACACAACGATTTGAAGTGGGTCTGCAGAATAACCTTAAAACAGGCCCTAGAACACAGCTTGGGCAAATAGGAAAAGGAAATTATCCAGGACAGCAATGGTAAATTGATTTTTTAATTTGTTTCTTAGCTGAGAAATGGAGAAGTTCCATCAGTCTTACTCTGCCTGCTGATCAAGGTAATCATTCATATTTTGTTTGTATAAATAAAACTTTTCTGATCATATGCTCGAGAACTTCCAATGCTTCTGTGTCCTGTGTATCTCTAGTCCTGCGATCAGTGGGGGACCTCCTCATATTTTTTCCAGAACACATTACTTCCCAACAACCCTGTCCTATATATTTAATCTCTCCTGCCACATGATTTCTGATCATGCCCATATCTCTTCTTTCTGTCTTAACTACTAAGCTGGTACAATATTCTGGGAGGAATGAAGAATGGGACTGTATATACAGGCAGGTGTCTCACCAGGCAGATAAATATACGACTTTGTAAAAAAAAATAATTGATAGTGCAGCACTGGAGGATGCCAGTTTCAGTCACAGATGCAGACAGACGGCAGAGAGCTTCAGCAGCATTTTCTCTCAGTTTTCTCTCTTTAGTCTTCTCTATTACAGCATTCAGTAGCAGTTACTGGTGTGAAGGGACAAGAAAAGTTGCCAAACCTTTCTGTAAAGGACAGAGCAAAGGGGATCACTGCATCAGCTTTAATAGCCCTGATGCCAACAACAGCAATGCTGTGCAGTATATTTGGGAGACAGGAGATGACAAGTTCATTGACCGTAAGTTTCATGCTGGGATTTGGTATTCCTGTGAAGAAATTATAAATGAAGGTAAGTAAAACCATGTACATTTACATAAGAAATTAATGAGTGTTCTTCCTTCTTATTTGGTGTAACCTTTCTCTTTGCTGCCATATCTTGTATGCATTTTAAGGGAAAAAATATCTTTAAAAAGCTGTTCTTCTCTGGGAAGGGGGATCTTAGAGGGTACTATTTAATAAGTTCATTAAAAAATCCTAATAAATTCTGCAATGAAATGTAGATTTACAGGTTATAACATTGGTGAATATTTGCTTTTACTCTTCTAACCAGAGCAGCAAATTAAATTTTTAACAGGAAAGGGTTTTATTTTTCTGATGTTTTTAGGCAAAAATGAACATATTTGCCTTGAATTATTTCTTGTGATCCCCTATGGTAACATAAAAAGCACATTTTATTTTAAAAAACATTAAACTTAATCTGTGAGATCTGTGTAATTTCACAGATTTCCTCTTAAGCACAGGTATTTCATCTTTCTTGCTGCTGTTTCACCTTTCATAAATCAAAGCAGAAGAGATTATTTTCACTCTGCTAAAACATTTTTGGTAGCTTGCCAGTCATAAGTGGTTGCATTTAGTTGAGCTGCACTCTGAGTGTGTAAATGTCAATAGAATGAAATTATCTTGCCATTAAAGAAGGCTCATAGTTTATTCTGGATCATTGTATAAGGG
This sequence comes from Chloroceryle aenea, assembly GCA_013399075.1. Lineage (NCBI taxonomy): Eukaryota > Metazoa > Chordata > Aves > Coraciiformes > Cerylidae > Chloroceryle > Chloroceryle aenea. The sequence continues at coordinate 127,248 of VWZY01010495.1, forward strand.
TATTGCTTATCTGGATCAAGAAATTGAGCATTTATTGTAAACACAGATCATCACTGAGTTTTTCCCCTTATTGCCCTGATTAGCTTACAAAAAACAACTAGATAAAAACTTCACAGAAATCAAATCAGCTGTTGTCTGTGGTATAAAATGAAAATATTTTTGCAGTTATCTGTCCTGAAAGTCCAGTTAGATCAGAAGTGTCATTTTAAGGGGGTAAATGTCCAAAATCCACACAAAATTCTTGTCCAAAAGTTATCTTTCAGGTGGTGATTGCTGCGGATCCTGAGGTTGTTTAATTTGTGCATGTTACAGCAGTACTTGTTTACCAACTTGGTGCAGTTAGTAGCTGAAAAAAGTCACTCTGTATTTTCAGATCACAGCAAAATTAATTCCAAGTGCTGTGTTCAAGCATCTGTGTGAGAGTCAGGAGGTCATATGGGTTTGAAAATCAAAGCTTACAAAAAGAAATTGGAATCAAGCTTAGAATAAATTTGTGTGAGTAGCAGCCTTGGTTCTGTATGGAGAGTAGGTCTTCTTTCACAGGGAAGATGCTATACAGGCTGACAGTCTTTCAAAGGACTTGATCATTTTCCTATTCTGGCTTTCACAGCTGCAACCTTTTGGAAATCAATTCATACACTTTAAGTCTTCTGGACTCTTATTCTGCCTTGACAAAGTCTAAGTTTCAGACATAGGCCAATGTACCAGGAATTCTATATGTACAGATATACATCAGAAATAGCTTCCCCAGTCATCTCAGTTTATGCTTTTATTATATTTTGCATTTTCTGCTTTCTATTAAACTATTTCTTTAAAGCATTAAAGTATACAAAGTAATCCTCAATTTTATTTTAAGATTATTTTTTTTTTAGGTGAGAAATGTAGAAGCTTCATCAGTCTGACTCCAGCTGCTGATCGAGGTAGATATGCACATGTTGTTTGTGTAAAAAAAAAATTACCCACATAAATATTCTGCATATAAATATTAAAATACATGCTTGTTTTAATCCCACACAGGTTTTTTATTCTTTATTTATCTTTTCAACTTCAAAAAGGAGTCCACATGACTTCAAATATGTATCTATGTCTTTAGAAAACACTCCATTTGAATTTGAACTTTTTTAAAAATTACTGTGACTATGGGTACTGGAAGTAAAGATTTATAAGTTTTTGCTCTCTCTCTCCTCATACCTCCATATTCATAGTCCAGAATTTTGTGGCTTGCACCATTCAGCCTGAAGAGGGCAGAGGGCCAGGCAGTGTGTGAATAAGGGCAGGCAGTATGCTGAAGGGACTTGGGGGAGACATGTGGACCAAACCAATCTTGATGGCAGTCTAAATCCTTTCCTTGTATGTCTCACAGTCAACTGTAAGAAGGCAATTCCATTTTCCTGAGAGAGTTTATTTAAAGAACAGTTCCTGTTCCTATAAAACATGCCTGCAGATGCTGATAAATGCCCCATATCTAATATAAACCCTGTCACAGATGTGGTTAGACTTTGAGGTATTTTTACTGTTGTGTAAACAATACAAATGATGAAGAAAGAAATGGTGAAAATACTGAGTGACTGCTTATAATATCAGTTCTATTGATTTGTTTTTCTAGGTGTTTTATGGCTGTCTATTGTAGCAGAACTTCTGTACATCATTTTGCTTCTGATGGGAGCCATTCTTATGTCAGTAGAAATGTGCTACTACAGTACTGTCATTGATGGTCTAAAGATCAACGCCTTTTCTGCAGTAGTCACTGTATTAGCAGGTACAGTTAAGGATCTTGATTTGTTACATCCAGAAAGTGCAATATTGATAGACTTGAAAATTAATAAGTGTCCAATCATCAAAGCTATTACAATACCAATGGAGATATTAACAATAAAAGATGCAGCAAAATTACTTGGGTTTTTTTTCTTTTTTTTTCTTTTTTTCCTAACTTGACAAATCTAAAATTAAGAATAGTCAAAATAGCACTTTTAAAATGGAATAAAATGTAATTGGATAATTATTAGCAGAAAATTATCATTAAACTTGTCTTTCATTTTCTGTATATTCTTTCTTAATCCACTGCTATTTAATCATAGGATCCTAGGAAAATCCAGTCCGGAAATAAAGTTCAGAGGGGCCCTAGTTCAGTCTGAGGAATCTGACCTCAATTCATTATTGATTGTGTGTTGAGCAGAAGCAGGTTGAATACAGACTTCTGGAGGTGTCTTACAGCCTGAAGTACTCTGTGATTCTGTCTATATTATATAATTGTTACTGAGGAATGTTGCAGTAAAACCAGTAATTATGGGTAACATGAATAATGTTTCATCATCATTAATTTTCGAGCCAGAAGCAATCATAGTGTTCTCATACTGTTCACTTACTATAATTTCTAGTGGAACACATGCCACTGTGCTTAATATGGTCAGGATTGTTTATCCCAGATCTCTAGTCAAGTTTTTCCACAATCTGTCTAGAGGGCAGTGCTAAATGTGGTCATCAGGCCAAACCTCCAAGTACTTTAACAAACACAATTTATATGCCATAAGGTGACTTCTGAAACACTCTAGTTTTGCTTAATTTTATGGAAGTTTAAGACTTCTAGGGAACCATTGCTTCACTCTGAGTTAGGTACAACACTCCTAAACCTTTCCTGACATATTTGTCTAACCCCAACTTAAAAAAATTACAAAAGCCTCCAAAACCACCACCACCAAAAAAAACCAATCAATGGTCCTTCATTGGTACTAAAGTTTCTGTTATCTTCTTAAGAAAAGTAATACAATTCAAACCATTCTAAAAATTTCTTCATAACTAATCTAAAGCACCACCTGCATTTCTTTTAGGATACCAACCTTCAACACAGAGAAGATGATTTCTTCCTCTTCAAAATTCACTTTTACACATTTGAAGATTGCTATCTTGGTTCCCTGTAGCCTGGAGAGCAGTCCCCAAACTTTGCTGCCTGCAAACTCTGAAAACCTGCTGGAATATCTCAGTTCTTCTAATTTACTTTCCTGGAAGGTGTCCAATTGGTTAAAAGCCTCTATTATCACCAGTTCTTTTAATTACTTAAGAAAGCTTCAGTTCTCATGTATCTCACCAAACCTCATGATCCACTCTAATGTCTACTTCCAAAGAGTAGTAGCTTTATTCAATTCTTTAGGCAGTTCTGCCCACTTTTAGCAGTTTTTCCTTCCCCCAGTAATCAAAAATATTAGCTTTTATAAATATTATTTTTGGTTTTGACATGTACAGTATTAAGGAGGTTTACACAGCAAGCAGCAAGGTTTTTCTGGATGCTCTGTTTACTTCTGCTACTAATTATTTATTTATTTTTTTACTATTATAAAGTGGAAGAGCATCAATCTTAGCTCTTAAACTGAAGTATAAATCCTTTGGAGATACAAACCAAATCTAGATGCCCTAATATGTAGTGAAGACTTGTATAAACATGTTCTCGATTCTATTAGACAAATGCAAATAAATATTAAGCTGAACAATAGCTGAATAATTCTAACTGTATTGAAAACACAATTAAAGAACTCTGTTACAATATATCATAATTGAAAAAAAACCGCATTAAGTCTAGTGTTTGATTTCTTAATTCCCTCAGTCTTTAACTCATTTTGAATAAAATCCTAAAATATATGTTCTAACTTGGGCTGAACAGGGTGACTTAAAAGAAGAATAACATTATGAAATTTTCTGATCATAGGTATGTAGTTTTATAATATCCCATATGTATCTTTTGTCTCTACAAAAATTATTATTCTAATGTATGAGCATTTCCTCTTAAATACATGCACACTACAAGTTAACTGCACTGCTATGAAATACACATTTCTGATACCACTGTCCTGTTGCCCTCAGTGGCCTTTCATGAAAATGAGCATTCACAGGCACCCATATATAACTCTTTGTGCTTTTTATATCAGTTAAATTTTCACCATTTCTTACACAGTAAACTGCCCTGCTTCCACTGCTGAAATGTTGGGCCTGACTAAAATTTAATCCTTGTACAAGACCTAAGAGGAGAGCTCCAGCACAGGCATTCATGTTCACACTCTAGTTATATGCTTTTCTAGGCAGATAGACTGGAGGATTTGGGATAAACAGTCATGTAACTCAAAAATGGCTATTCCATACCACCTCTCTGGCAAGAAACTGGCAATTCTTCTCCATTCTCTAATAGACACATCAATAGTTAAACAACTTTGTCCAGTTTATTAAAGAATCTTCTATCAGGGTGCCAGCTAAATACCAAAGGCTGTGTTTCACAGCATGAAGCTTCTTGGCTCTATGCTACATGAAAGGGCCCTCCTAGATGCCTGTTCATGATAATTCAGGTAATACCAGTATTTCAGGAAAGAATGTTTCCCAGTGATTACTGAAGCTAGGTCATCATCAGCCGTGACATGTTATGCCCAAGGACAGTGCAACCTAGACAGAGAGACACTGTACGCTAGCTAGCAGGGTTTGTAAGAATTCATTAAACATCCTACTTTAAGAACATATAGCAAATTGGTTTATGTGAGTTTGGGAGGGACTGCCTGCTCTGAGAAGCTAATGTGTTTTAGACAGTGCAATAGTTGACATTGCAAGGCTATTTATGATTTTGTATACAAACCTGTAAACAAAAAAAAAAAATAGGTGTTCATGTGGAAGTTCACTAAGATAAAATACTAAGGGAAAAGAAATAACCTTAGGATTATGCATCTGCGTAGTAGGAATTTTTAAAATTAAATTATTAAATACAAGCCCCTTTCTTCCGTTCATAATCTAGACTTTCAGTGCTTTATAACAGCCATTAAGTGTTCACTTTTTCATTCACATAGGTAAATTTGATAAATCTGGATGCATTTAAGGCAGTGGTAAAGGGCATATAACAGCATGTTGTTGAAAAATCTTTCCACTGAACATGAAAATGTGGGAAAAGTGTTCTGTGCAATGCAGCTGAGCACTACTTTGTTGTAATGGCTGATCCCTGCTCAAGGTTGAATTACTAAGAGCTTTCCAGAGGAGAGCAAAATAACTTGTTACCTTTTAAAATCTAAGGGCTGCATGACCCATTGTTCATCTAGATTCCTCTATCATACAGAGTAGGTGCCAAGGGACTGTATAAGTGACTGTACTTGTGAATACATGACACATAAATACACTTAGATTATAAAGTCCAGTATTTTTGATTGATTTTTGTAATTTACATACTTGATAAAATATTCTTCAGGAGCTCAAGGGACAACTGCAGAAAATTGACAAGGAAGAATGTCTCTGATTTGCATATTCTAATGTTCTTATGATATTCTATTTTTTAGGTCTTCTGGGCATGGTTGCTCACATGATGTACACAACTGTATTTCAAATGACTGTAAATCTTGGTCCTGAAGACTGGAGACCTCACACATGGGATTATGGCTGGTCCTATTGGTACCTAATGGTTTATATTCAGTTCTTCCATTACCCTTCAGTCCCTTCACTCTATGTTCAAGGAATTTATACCTAATTTGTAAGGAATAGGTCTACCTTATTTCAGTTCTGATGATTCACTTGAGTAACCAGTCATTTCTCTGCAATTTCAAATGTCTTAGGTTATTGCATAGAATGTATAAGCTTGTTAGTTTTCCATTTGACATGCTTTAGACAGTACAGAGAACTCTCGTCATGAAAAAGAGATTCTTCTCCATACACATCAGATACAGATTTAGTACCTTCATCCTCTGAAAAACTGCCTTGCAAAAGTTGTTTAAAGCTTTTCCAGATTCAGTCATTTATGATGATTTTTTCCTTATCAGATATATAAGCTTCAGGTTGTTGTATCTAGAACATTTCAGACAAGATGTTTCCATTATTTTAAAACAGTCTTAGGTAAAAACATTATTTTTGCCCTGTAAACAACTGCAATATATCCTCTGTGTAGATCTAATGAAATTATTAAGAAATAGTGGTGTTCAGAGGATTTTTGCTATAGAGATGAGTCTTTGAATATCCATCAAATCTGATCAATAGTCAGCATTTGAATGTTCAGGTGCTGGAAACTGTTATTTCCCCAACTGTGACTGAGATAAAGAATAGGAACGACTGTATTGGGTTAAATCAAAAGTCAGTCAGGACCAGAGTTTTGGGTTGGTAGAACACAGCTCAGGCTGATTATCTCCTTCATACATGCTCTCATAGTCAATATCACAGCTCATTGTCATTCTTCTTGCTCTTTCTAGTTTTATTATTAAGCAAGAGCTTATAGCTGCATGCAGTCTTTACTATGCAGACTTGTTCAGGATTTTTGCAGTGAAATACCGGTTTCTTTTATCTTTTGTTTTATTACTTTTCACTTTGCTAATAATTCAAATTTCATTTGAAGGTCACAGTACATTGTTCTGCATCTTTCTGGGAATCTGTTTTGCAAGCAGCAGTGTTTTGTTTGAAGCTATTGTTACATGTGTATAAATGGAAATGTTTCTCTAGTGCTTTCAGAGCATTGAAGGATGGGCCTGGTCAGTGCTCTTAAGCTTAAGATTAGCCAGATCATGACAAATGGTGTATCTTATCTGGTTTGTCCAGCAGATGATATGGCCAACACCCATGTCATCCACTTGCTCAAAGTGGAAAGTGTGATCCCTCTTCTGTCAGGAAAAACTGGTCCGAGAAGGTCCAATAGCAAATATCCAGACAACATCCTGGACAACATCTAATTTCTACTTTGGAAACCCTCATAGGAGCTGAGCAAAATCCTCAAACAGTGCCGCCTTCTCTCCTTTCAGACTTAGATACCTTTTGTTTCTCTAACTCTCACTGTTTACATTCATTCACGGTTTTGTTCTTGCATTAATAATTTGGTTTCTCTGGTTTGGAGCTCTGATCTCTTTCCTGGGACATCTCTCTTCTTTTTTTTTTTTTTTTCATGAATGTGATCAGGTCTGGTTTTACTCTAAAACCCGTAAGAAGAGTGATCAGTGTAAAAGGGGGTGTTGCTTCCTTACTTACCCCTTCCTATGGGAGTGGAAAGGGAAAACTGAAGAGGGAAGAAGAAAACCACTCAAATAACTATCACTGTAGTGACTGACATGACTCCATTGATGCCACTAACTTCACCGTCATCAATTTTGTCACTGATGTCACCACTGCTGTCACAACAGCCAATCTTTTCCTGAGCACCTGGACTAAGAACTTTCACAATGTGGCATGCATTCAGGAAGTGAGGATCATTAGAGGCTGGCCTCTAGTGACTCGGTGCAGCCTGAGCCAGAGAATGCCCAAAGAAATGTTTCTACCAACACAAGACTTGTTGTCTCGCTTCTGTTAACCTACATTTGTGTCTACCTTCGTGTTGTATTAACCCTCATCTTCAGTTTCTCTTAGCTGCTCTCCCATAGAGTGCATGTGTGAGAATCTCGTGTGATGGTAAAAGAGGAAGGATGATAAAGCTATTTGTCTTTTACAAGAGGAAAGAGAAAAGATGTCCAAAAAAAAGAGGCATTAATGAATATAACTGAGACTCCCTTTCTAATTAACTCAGCACTCACTTGTGGCCATCAGTGTCATCAAGACCATGACAGGGTCATGGGCAGGCAAAGGCAAAGACCTTGCTACTTTTTCTTTGGGACTTATATCATCTCCTTACTAGACAAAGAAAACAAAGGATTGGGCCCATGGCAGCAGTTTTTTATCCCAATAATCAGGCCTAGTAGAGTAACTATTCCTGCAAGAACTATCGAGTGTCTATTATGGATCTTCTACCTGCCACAGTTCCTCCTCTGCCCTCACAAACAGCTGCCGTGGCCAGAGTTTTTCTCCTACCTGGCTCAGGAGGCATAAAGACCCTTCTTCTTTACAGTGCTGAAATTGCTACTGATGGGTAGACTCACTCTGTGGTATCCCTGAACATCTCTTCACTAAATGCCTCTATATTTCTCTTTTCTTCAGAAGCTTTACTGGAGCATGAAAGATGTTTCTATTTTTGATTAATCTCTCACTCTCCTCATAATGCCTCAGATGGAGGCATCCTCAGATCAAGAGAAAACATTTTCTCTCTGAAGACCTACCCTGTACTGAATTCCCGTAACACACTTCATATGGGATACTCCATGCAGTAAAAAGAAAACCCATAATACAGCTAGCTTCTACCAGCATTTCTCTTACGCAGTTCAATGGCTGGTTGCTTTAATTGGCTTCCTTGATGTGTCTATCTGCTAGATTACCCCTTTTGTCATTTGTCTCTGGGTAGAATTGAAACTGAATATTCTACTTCAAGCTGAATTTCCACTGCAGACAAACAGCCTTTTATTCTCTGTCTCAACAAAATTTTGCTCACTTCCTTCATCATTTTTTTCTAGATGGGGGACTCCTCTTTTTTTTTCCAAATTGTTTATGGAAAAGCAATATTTCTAGCAAAACAGTTGAAGAATCACATGGATATCCTTATTGTATTGTCAAAGGAAACCATTTATTTCTGTCCTTTATTATTTCTACAAGAGAATCTGCTTCTAAGAGATTAATTTCTCTCAGTCTTTGTTAAGAGTCCTTTATAGAAACTTTCTTGAAATCAGTTTCTTACTGTTATATACTCTGCCAGTGGGTCCTTCAGAGAGCTTCAATAGATCAATTAGGAAAAGCATCTTTAAGAAAAGTTCACAATATCAGTTCTATCATTTTCTCTACTGTGCTTCAGTTATTCAGTCAAAAATGCCTATTATGTGAGTCAGGACCACTGCAGACCTGCCACTTTTATATCATTCCAGAGACCAAATCTTCAATTTTTCTTTATTACGGCTGGCTTAAATCATAGGTTACATACAAAATGTAGGCCTGCTGTCCCGTTCTTGCTCCATTCACATGGGAAGGTAACTATATCTGCTTCTGGTGGTTTTCCCCTATTCTTACTAACTTTATGTTATAAGAGCTCTTTTGAGGCTCCCCACATTTAAGAGTTAGTCAGGGTGTAGTTTGACTGACTATTTATTGGAACAAAAATAGCATATGCTGCTGTCCCTCTTCTTGCTTCTAGGAGCCCTTCACATCTATGTGCCATATTCCACCACCCTCAAATCTAACGAAACATCTGGTTTTCTGATCACACTGGAAACCAAACCCGGCTAAAAATAACACTAAAAAAAATAAAATAGAAAAAGACTTATTTAAAAAAATAATTTTGTTTGTTCTCACATCCTTGATGCAATTCAACAAACAGCTCTGAGGGAGAGATAAAGAGGAGCTTCTTAAACTTATTTCTCCACCAAAGCACATTTTTATTAGATAATTGTGTCCTTGTGATGTTAAGAAAGGCTCTGATGAGTAAGTTCCTCCACTGTAAACTCCAGTTCATTCTACTCTGGCCATATTTTCACATGCTACTTTTACACTTCCAGCATGCACTGCACACTTGGCATTCTAGAATATTGACACATTCTTAGCAAACTGTGCCTCAGCATCATTTTTAAGTTCTGTCTTCTTACAGTTTTAATTTTAACATTTCAGAGTTGATGTCTTTTTCTCTCTGATTAGTCATAACATTTATTTTCTGAGGAATGTGCTTTAGTGCTATGAGCCTGCTTCAGTCAGATATTTAATTGTACATTCTTGGGGTTTTTTAACCCCTGTGGGTAACTGTTACACATTTTTCTCAGTGTAACCTGTGTGATTTTAGTCTCAATAACTGCACCTTTTAACTTTTTATGCATTCTCATTTTTTTTACAGTTCCTCTTTCTGATATTAAGCTCTAAGTAGAACTAACAGAGGGTTTCATTAAACAGGAATGTGTATATTATAACTAAAATATAGACATCAACCACATAAGTCAAGTATGTAGATGACTATTATTCATCCTACCCCACCATGCTTCTCTTTCCCAATATACACCAATATAAGAACATGTATGCAGTATTTTCAGAAATAAAATTGAAGGACTTGGATATGAAAATGTTTTGCTAATTTCTGATAAACCTTTTTGTTTATAGTCTCGCATGGGCTTCCTTCGCTTGCTGTATGGCTGCAGCTGTCACCACTATTAACAAATATACAAAAACTATTTTGGAATTCAAGCACAAAAGAAAAAATCTGGAAAGGAGTTTAAAGATTAAATACAAGTTTCCTGATCATACAGCTCCAGAGAAAGCTTGCAATGTGTATGTGAATTCTTTTCACAACAGTACAGAGGACGCTGCACACCCAATAAAAGGCTTGTGTCACCTGGCCACTATTTCAGTTCTGTAAACTTGAACTGTATCTCAAGGCATCATGTAAAACTTAATGCTAGATCAAAATGAAACAACATTAATTAATAAAAATGTATATTTGTGTAGCATTAGCTACTTTTCTTAATAAATAAATTATATTTCTGTGGATGTTTCAAGGAAGTCTTAGTGTTGGCATAGTAGAGTCACATGTCTCAGTTCAGAAAAAGACAGTAATACAGGTTCTCCACTGCTCTAACTTTTAAGCAGTCTCTAACGCTAATATAAATTATGTTAATTTGTTAGAATTTCAAGCATTATGGATTCCCACTCTAATTCTTTATTGAAAAGATAGTGAAAAATCCCATCCCAAACCCCACAAATGGCAGAGCTGAAAATAAGGAAGCCTACATGTGTTGCATGGCTTGAATAAATTGTTTATTATTAAAGATATAATCTCTCAGGTAAGATTTACTGTGAAAGACTAACAGAGAAAAGAGGCTTTCAATATAAGTACTACTAATTTAAAATGGCTAGGAAGGCAAACAAACATGGAACATATATGATTGTAGACAGCACACAACTGGCCTATGAAATTCTCCGTGTATCATTCTCACAACAGGGTCAGAAAGAATCAAAACTTAATTTGTGATTATTATACATGAAGAATAATCTAAAATAACATTAGATATGGGAAAGTAGGGGTGATTGATGGTTATGATACTCATAGATTGGGAATATGCAGCTGCTCCACTCTGAGTCTGAACTTGCTATGCCAACAGTAGGTTGGTTTATGGCCAGTGATAAGGTAGAGTTGTTAACAGAGTAGCACAGTTATAAACAATTAGCTCTGAAGGAGACCATGGGCCATTAGTGGCAGGAGAGGAAAAGTGAGAGACAATAAATTGAGATAACAAAGCAACCCAGAAGTCAGTATTCTCAGAAGAAAGTCGGTGGGTGGCGGAAGGCCTACCAAAGGGTGGCAAGAACCTGTGCCCAGCCTCCATTTGCTACATAGCTGGCCCTTGGGAGTGCTGTGACCTCAGGAAGGCAATTTGTGGGCAGGAGCCTCAGACACTGCTTGAACTGTTGCTGGTTGTTGGTGCAGTATTTACAAAAGTTCTGGTCTCTGCTTCTAGTTTTTCTGGAGTCAAGTTCAAGGATCCTCAGATCCAAGTTGCAGGTGTGAAAAGGTGACTCCCAGTCAAGGAGTTTTAAGCAATTGTGCAACTAGTGGTAGCAGAACTTAAGGAAGA